>CAOKZL010000873.1:0-484341 GCA_948472985.1 Iguana delicatissima
GAATTTGAGCTCACCATCAACCATAGTAAAGCATATGTGAATGGAAGATACCTCTGCTGTGGGGAAACAAAAAGGTACTCCGTCTGTGCATCTTCTGTGCCTGACCACTTCCACACTTGCAACTTTCAGAAAACGTGAGTATGTTATTGTTCTAAAGGTGTTAGCTTTCTTTTTTTAAAAAGATAGTTTTATTTTGATTCAAAAAGAAAAAGAAATACAAACATCCACAAACATATTACAAACGTATTACGCATATTAATTCTTACATTCCCCACCACCTATTTCCCCCAGTGCAAAATCTTCCTTTCTAACACATCATCAAGAAAAATATTCTCCACCACCCAAAACAATCACCCATGTTAAAAATAAATTACCAACCTCCTCTTTTCCCTTCCCCCTTCTGAAGACTCAAGGGTATCCTATTACCTTATCTATTTTTCCTTCTTTTACCTATCTATCTCTAATTTTCTTAAACCTTTTTCTTTTTCTTATCTCCAATTCAATTCCTTATTCCTTATTACTTCTTAAACTTCTAATTCTTAATTTAAAAATAATACCGCTTTTTCTCCCTAGCATTTTTTCCATATAGGGAGTACTGCTTCAAGAGTTTTCTTTTTCTGATTTTCTTTTAATGACTCAATAACAATATCTGCTTCCGCCATGTCATATAACTTAAACAACCAGTCTTTCAATGTTGGAACAATTTTTTTTCCAGACTTTAGCATAACATATTCTTGCTGCAGTTATCATGTATAGTGTTATTTTCTTTTGTGACTCATTAATACCTAATTTGTCAATCATATTAAGCAAATAGATTTGAGGTGTCAAATCAAATTTTTTTCTTAAGACTTCTTGTATTATATTATGTATCATTTCCCAAAATCTTTTCGCTCTTTTGCATTTCCACCATACATGATAAAATGTACCACGCTCTTCACATTTCCAACTTATATCCTTAACATTCTTCTGTATCTTTGCCAATTGTACTGGAGTTATATACCATTTGTAAAGCATTTTATAATAATTCTCCCTTAAGCTAACAGGTGTTAATACATTCCAGGTTGTATTCCATGCCTTTTCCCACTTCTCCATAGTTATTATACTTCTTATATCTTGTGCCCACTTTACCATTGTTGTTTTCACTACTTCTTGTTCGTTTTGTTAGCTTTCAAGGAGCCCTGGTGGTGCAGTGGTTAAATGCAGGTATGGCAGCCATAAGGTTGTGAGTTCAGTCCTGTTGGGCTCCAGATTGACTCAGCCTTCCATCCTTCTGTAGGTCAGTAAAATGCATACCCAGCTTGTTAGGGGCAATAAGCTAATACATCAGCTTAGTGGATAAGGGGTATAGAAATGCACATGCTATTACTATTGCTAAAGCTAAAAAGCTGAGTTTGGGGGGGGGAATACTTTTTGGGACCATAGCTATCAGAATCCCCTGGCAAGAGGGTTCCAGAAGCTCTATACATGAATAGTAACTTTTCCAAGTTTTCACCAGAGTGCTCCTCTTCCCCAGTCTACCACATAGACCCTTAGTCCTACAGCCCATTAGTCTCAGAATGACTTTCTCCCTTCCCCATTGGATCTCATCACAAGAGAAAAGTGAGTTATAAATTAAATTAAATTACTTCTCTCTTTTCCTCATCAAGCCCACCAGCTTCTCTGCCAGCCCCCACTCAATGCTCAGCATTAAAGAAAGACGGCTGTTCTCTAACCAGAATTGTCATGTAATTAGCCAACACACACACACCGGATGACAAGTTCCTTTGCCAAATGACAATTTGGTCCACAAATACGGTCACTAGCACAATAACGAAAGCCAACCCCAATTGACAAAATGAAAATCCAAGAGCATTTTGTTAAAAATGCATTCAGCAGTGAGTTCTTTCTTCATGCAAAGAACTTCAGCAGTGAGTTCGTTCTTCATGCCTCTCTCTTCATGGAGAAGGATGTTGGATGATGTCAGGGGCAAGGGCTTCTTCACAGTGGCCATCATCCTCCAATGCCACAAGAGCTAGTGGTGGGTATGGCCACTGATACTGCCTCATTTCTTTGTTGTGACTGCAGTGCCCTTCCATACTATTGGTGCAAAATAAAACATGATCTTATGCCAGAAGCAGTAAAAACTACTCACACTCCCTTTTTCTGACTTCTCTATTTTTCACTAAGAATCCCTGGCCCTGGCAGACCTCTGGCAAAATTCTGTTGCCTGAACAAAAAGGCTGGGATACAAAGGGTTGCACTGCACAAATCCCTGCATGTGGAGTTGCTCATTGATTACACTCTGCAACCTTTGTGTTGAGTGGCATTGTTGCACAAACTGAATGCACAACTAAATGTGTAGCTAAGTGAAATGACATGCAAACACAAAAGAAGTAGAACTGCTAATTTCAGCAGGGCAAGAGAGATGTGCATTGACCAAGAACATGTAGCTGCATGTGCAACAGCATCTCATGTGTATCTTTCTTTCTGCAACCTTGAACTGGATGAAGACTTTGTACATTGGACAAACATGTCCAACAACTTCTGTAGGGGAATTTATACCTACATGAGACACCAGCAAAATTCTGGCCCGTGTTTTATCTCCACTAATATCCAAAGCCATGGAATGACCAGAATTACTTAAGAATCTCTACTTCTCTATTTCTCTACTTCTTAGGTGGGAAACAGCGCTTCTAATACAAGAACTCCATCAAAGATCAGAGACCATAGAACACAAGCTGAAACAGATTTTAGATGAACATAGAAAGTGTCTCAACAAAGCTGATGTTGCATTGAAGGTTGGTGAGTGGTCATCTACAGGAGCAATAGCATCCTGGGCTGTGGGAGCAGCATCCTTTATGGGACTCGTCCTGGCCCCTGCAACATATGGGCTGTCTACACTGGTGGCTTCAGTGGCTCTCTCTGTAACAAGTCTGGTTGCAAGCGGAGTCACCATTTCTTCTGCAAGTTCAAGTAAAACCTTCTCAGCGAGGGCAGCCACCAGAAGCAATGAGCTGAAAGCCATCCTTACTGAACGCCAACATTTCTCAGATGTTCAGGAACTTATTAAATTTCTAAGTGGCCCAGCTGACACTAACCCAAAATAATCAATTGATTACAGAGATGATCAAGCAAGATTCAGTCTTAGAAACATAGTTCCCCTTTATTACATACATTAATAGAGTGCCCACAGATAGTGTCTGGTGAGTACACAGGTTTCTGGTGGAAGAGAACAGTAATGAGCAAGGACAACACCTGAAAATTAATTAGCATTCAAAATAAATGTACTAATAAAATGTATGTCCTAGGACAGTGTCCTTAAATTGAGGTCCAAGAATCCCTCGGGGTTCACAGAGCCCTCACAGGGGCTCTGTCAAACCCTGCTGCTGGACACCACCAACAGCAGCAGCAACAGGGATGTGGCAGTAGGGATGTGAGGGAGTAGTTTGGGCATGCACGCACACCAGTTGCCTTGTCCTTTCTTCAGGAACACACCTGTATCACCCCCTGCTGCCCAGTCTCTGATTAAAGGAACATGGCAGCATGTTTCTGTGTGCATCCATACTGCTCCTTCATTTGCAAATGAGGGAACAGTTTGGGCATGTACATATACTTGCCGCCATGTCCCTTAGCACCCACACCTCCTGCTGCTCTGTTCCTGATAAAAAGGGCACAGCAGTAGGGCACATGCATGCACCCAAACTACAACACTGGAGACCAAGGTCTGAATCCCTACTCAGCCATGGAAAGCCACTGGCCTTTTCCACACTGGGCAAGGGAATCGCCCCGCGCTGCTACTCACCAGACCTTTCGGCTTCCCAGTCCGGTTCACGGCAATCTGGAGCAGTGCGTGCTCATCAATATGCACTGCTCCGGCATCCCAAATGGTGGCTTCCAGTTGGTCAAGGGTCTCGACCAACTGCTGAAGCTCGCCAGCCTAAAGCCCGCCCCCGGGCAGATCGCAGGCTCGCATTGGTGCGAGCCTGCGAATCTGCATAGGGGAGCAGGCTTGTAGTGGCGTGCTCCGTGCTTTTTAAAGACTGGAAAAGTGACCACTTGGGGTCATTCCGGACTGGACTGAGGTGCGGATCTACATTAAATAGGTCCGACCCAGTCCGGTCCGAGGTGCAGACCTCTTCCTTGGAGGATGGACTGCACCGTTTCAAAAACCCCATGTGGAAAAGGCCACTGTGTTACCTCAAGCAAGTCAAATTCTCTCAGCTTCAGGGAAAGGCAAAGACAACAAATCTTGCCAAGAAAACCTCCATGATCAAAGGCCTTTGCCCTTCCCTGAAGCTGAGAGAATTTGACTTGCTTAAGGCAACACAGTGGCTTTCCATGGCTGAGTAGGGATTCAAACCCTGGTTTGCCTTAGGGTCACCATAAGCCAGTTTTCAAAGGAGAGAGACATAAACCTGCCCCTGTCAGTGGCACTTTGTTGTTGTGTCGCTTCAAATCACTTCTGACTTATGGCAACTCTGAGGTGAAACTATCACAGAGTCTTTTGGCGGGGGGAGGGAGATTTGTTGAGAGCGGGTTTGCCTTTGCTGTTCTCTGAGGCTAAGAGAATGTGATGTGCCCAAGGTCACCCAGTGTCTGAGCAGGGATTTGAATCCTTGTCTCCAAAAGCCTTTAATAAATAAACATTTGAATATTTAAAACTAAATTTAAATATTTAAATCTTGAATTAAGTCTTAAGGATCACTGGCCACAAATTATATTTACAGAGGGTCCCCAGTAAAGAAAAGGTTAAGAACCACTGCTCTAGGGTAGTGCTATTCAAACAGGTACTTCACAGACTGGTGTTAATCTTAGGTGAGTCAGGTATCTCTGTAATAATTTAGTTGCCACGTTTAGCTCAGAGAGGGCCTATATACATCCTAATTGATTTGGTCAACCAAACCATAGCCCTGCATTTGCAAGATCTGAGCAGGGCAACTGAGGACTGGGGCTCTTTGAGGTCCCTCTTTCATAGGATCACCATAAGTCAAAAGTCCACTTGACAGCATATTACAACTATAGATGCTGTGACACTTCACTAATTAGCTAAACTAAAAGGCAGTAGCAGGTTTGTTTATCTGAAAACGAGGATGTAATTTCTGCTTTCTGTCATTGCCTCCAGAAGAGCTAGAGCCTTCTTTTTTTTTTAATGAAAGCTTAGCATCTAGGTAGTTAATGGTCCAAACAGGTAGTGGCTGGGTAAAATGCTTAGAATCCAGATAAAATCCAGTGAACTGGGGAATATGGCAATCCTGTCTGGAAAGTTTACAAATCCTAGAGCAGGAGTACATAGCCTGAAGCCCTGGGGTTGTATGTAGCCCTCAGCTGTTCTTCCTCCCTAAATCTGATGGGACCTCACCCAATTTTCCACAGAGCCCAGGTGAAGAGCTGGCAAGATGATGGAGGAGGGACAAATTTCTTTCACTTCTGGGGCAGCTGCTTATCATTGCTGTACTGGCAAGTAAACAGCAAGCTCAATACAGATTGGTAAACTGTGTTTAAAGACATATGTATGTCTCTTACTAATCAAATAGTTGAAGTTGATCCAACAACAGGTCTCTTAGCATTATTCTGCATTATTTAATAAATCTATCCTATATAATCAGCTGGGTTTTTCTGCCTAGTAGGAAGATTAGAAATAGCTTTATCAGTGGAAAGGTGCAATGAATTTGTCCGCTTCTAGCTGCAAAAAGAGTCTCTAGTCTCTGGCCCTTGTGAAAAAGCAGACCGTGACTATGCATGAAGAAAGTAAGGTTCAACCAATAATTTATTCTGTGTAACATGAGCCCCATTGATCAATTATTCTGACTAGCAGGCAATATTGTCCATCTGCTTCACATAGTAATTTATAAAATGATTTAATTATAAATACTGTAATTAATCTGGATTATACTAGAGATTGATGTGTTCTGTGTATTTTTTGTTGTGTTGATTTTATGCATCTTGTGGTTCATTTCACTTTCAATAAAGTTTTTGAAAAAATAGATTGCTGCCATGTGAATGAGCTAAGGTAGATGATGTACATACTAAAATGCAGGGAGGAGTGTGTGTGTGTGTGTGCACACATTTGTATATGCATGCCTGTGCATAGTTCATAAACATCACAGCCGTTGCTTGCTGCGTCATCTAATTCTAGAGCATCTTTACAGTAATTTTCAACAATAAGAGCAGTTTTCCTTATACTGCCAGTAGCATTCCAGATCTGATCCTGAACTGGAAGTACAAATGGAGCAGGAATGTGGTGGGGAGTATTACTGCCAAGGGATAATTTTGATCCATTTGAGATGGTCTGTGTTCTGCTTTCTAGTCTCATAAGCTATAGATAGACAGATACATACCCTCCAATATTTCACAGATTAAAACTGGGACACATGTGGCCAAGCAACATCACAGTGTGGTCAGGATGCCAACAGTTATTAATGAGGAAGAACACACAAAGTAGGAAAAGCTGCTGCAATTTGCTTTTGCCTGAATTCTCCTTTCCCCTCTGCTGAGTTAATTTAGTGCAAATTACTTTTGCACTTCAATATAGTTTACAGCAATTGAAATAAACAGACATGGGGGGAGGAGGAGGAGGAGGCGGCAGCAGCTGGGATTTTTTAAAAAAGCAGCTCAGAAAGTGGGACACCAGAGGAATAATGTCCCTACCAAATCAGGATAGTTGGACGATGTGTAGACACAGTGAGGGAGAAAAGAAGTATAAATCTTTTAAAGAAAGTAATTTTTAAAATCTCTATGATGAGACATTTCTATGGAAATTGAGAAGCTGCAATTTTTTTTCTTAACAACCATGCATGTAATAGATTTCAACATGCATTTACCTTAGAATCTACCAAAGGAATATTTGAGAAGTTGGCTCTTCCAGACAACTATTTTGTCATGGAGTTTAGAACTTCCAAAGTCTCCTTGCAGTCATCAGAAAAGTGTGTCAGGCTTTCAAAGCTTTGCAGTTAATAGTTATTGGCCAGAATCCTGCATACAATACATTGCTATGTAACCACAGTAGTTACATAGCTCTGCAGTGAATCTTGGCCCATCCCCACTTACCGGTCAGCAGCTGTTGCAATCAGCTGGGGTCTATTCCTCTGCCACACAAGAAGTGTTACGCTAAAGGGTGGGGGACTTTGGGGTCCACCTGCAGTGCCAGTGTCTCTTTAGAATTTGAGGAAATTAATAGCTCAGAGGAAGGTAACTGCAGGATCTTTTCACCTATGTATACTGGTACTAACTGTAGAGAGGCTCCAGTTTAAAGATAAATAATATGTTTTATTGGAAATGACAACCACACACACAGGAAAACAGATGCTCCCAAGAACCATATAAGATTATTGGAAAATAAGGCATGAAAGGTTGGATAGAGAGAGATCTAGGCATTAAAAAAGGGGTGATAGTTACCAGTCCTGAATAAAAGGGTTGAAGCAGGTGGCTCAGACAGAACCTGGGGGTAGCACAGACTGACAGCAATCTTGGTGACATGTATTATGTCTGAAATGCTACAATTCCTGGGACCAAAGTCAGGGTTTATCTACTACTTTTCCTATGCTGAAGGGGCAAAGCATAAAACTTTCTCAGTGACTGACCAAAGAGCTCCAGGATAGGCAATTGCTTTGACACCAGAGCAACAACATTTAGGAGAATTGTGATAACCTCTTGAAGTTTGGACCTGTAAGGAGTATAGGAAAGGTCTTTGTAGGGTGAGATCAAAAGGGATGATACCTGAGTGTCTTATCCAGGCTTGTTCTGAAATGCAGAGATCTGAGATCAGAGAATAGATTACCTTGAACCGCTGAATCCCAGGCTCCCACATCCTTGCACCTGCACTCTCCATTGCAATAGGCAGAAAGAGGGTCTCTCCCCTCACAGCACAATTACCACTTCTTTTATTGTAACCAACATTAGTTAGGGAAACAATGGTCCTCCACAAGTTCAGTCGCAGCCTCAGGCATAAACAGCCTAGTTCTGATAGCACAGACCAGAGCTTTCCAGACTTTTCATGTTGGTGACACACTTTTTCGATATGCATCATTTCACAACACAGTAATTCAGTAAGTAATTCAGTAACTGGAGGCAGCCTCTTCACTGGAACCTGGCCTGCTGCCACCGTCACCTTTGCTGGGGTCTTCCTTGGCCCTGGGCAGCTGCAGCTATGGCAGGAGAGGTAGCTCCCTCCACCTGAACCTGGCCCACTGCCACCCTTACCAGGGTCTTCCTCAGCCTGGGGCGGCTGCAGTGGCGGTGAAAGCGGCAGCCCCTCCACTCAGGCCTGGCCCATTGCTGCCACCACCCTCACTGGGGCCTTCCTTGGCCCGGGGTAGTTGCGACAGTGGCAGGAGAGGCAGCCCCTCCAGCCAGACCTGACCCACTGTCGTAGCCCTCACTGGGGTCTTCCTCAGCCTGGGGTGGAGGCAGCGGCAGGGAGGCAGCCCCTTCACCAGGGCCTGGCCCACCGTGGCAACAGGAAAGGCAGCCCCTCCACCCATTATGTTTGCATGACACAGCTACACACTGCAGCTGATACACTAATGTGTTGCAACACGCAGTTTGGAAAGCTCTGACATAAACACCATCTAGTGTGATCCATGCAGTATTTGGTCTCTGTTCCTCTGTCTGGCTCACTTCCATGCACAAGGCAACATGCTGACTTTCTCCAGATGCAAGAAGAGCAAGAATAAGTATTAAAAGCACGTATTGTGGATCAACAGGAAAAACGAGACTAGCTCCACATGCTTATGGATGGTCCAAATTTGTTCTTTAAAAAGCCCAATCTGTTTCAGTTTGGTTATAAATTAATTGGTCTTTTTCAGGGGCTACCTTAAAAATGAACACATATATATATCAATTTACAGTCTTACAACAAGGAACAGGAAAATTATGTAATACTTCCAAATTCACATGGTGAAATATATTGTTCATATAACAAATCATATACATAACCATGAATCAAATCCACATCAGAAATTTCTGGAGTTGCTGGCACATTCTCTTTATGAACAGGATTGAAACACAATAAAGAAGACACACTGCAATTTTCTTTGGCCATTTGTGTCCCACACTGTTATAGTGCTATTATTCCATTTTCAACATCCTATGAAATCCTGGGGTTTGCAGGTTAGGGAGGGGCCTTTAGAATTCTCAGCCAGAGAGCTCTTTGGTCTCAGTAAACTACAAACCCCAGAATTCCACAGGATGTTGAAAGTGGAATAATACCCGCGTCGTGTGGAAATGGCCAGTGTCACCACAATTCCTAACCCAAGCTTGGGACACTAGATATCATTTTGATATCAATTATGTATGCACGCAACTCACAAAAGAACTCCCTGCCCCGAGCAGGCAACTTGGCAGGTTGAACTCTCAACTGTCAAGCACCTTGCGTTTGCATACTGGCCACCTCTTTGTCAATTCGGACTTAGCTCAATCATGCTAAATTCTGACCTTTCGGAGGCTTTGTTTCCAGTCCCAAACTCATTGTTTTCCCCAAGTACGGAATAGCCTGTGGTCACATTTCTCCCTATAAAAACGCTTGATTCCAAGACCTTCCTCAAATCGCTCCTGATTTCCATCCCGTCCTGCTGCCGCTTGGTTTGGCGAGCCTTCCCCTCAGTTCCACGTGCTGAGACGCTATACCAACAAACTCAGTCTTCAGACTACGCGGGCTTCAGGACAGGTGTAGTATCACCCAAATCAACAATCCCTCTTAAAATTCCCTCTGTCCCACTCAAACCTTTATTTTTCTATAGTCCTCTGTGTGATTGTGTTGCATACACTGTTTGTCTGTATTTTAATAAAGATCACAATTATTCTTATAACCTGGTGTGCTTCTTGGCTTGGCCTGACCCCGTAGACATTGGGTAAAAGATTCCACTGCGTTGCCCTGCCTCTCGCATTGCTAGCTTGTGCTCTTTGACTAATTTCCCCAACTTGTTTAACTGAGACTGCATTTAGGTGTCCCTCCTAGGACCTCCAGAAATCAGGGTAACACCTGCCTGTCTGCCTACCTGCCTGCCTTTTTATTTATACAGTTCCTCAGATTGTCAGAAACAAAGTGATGGCTGAGAGAAAGCGGCATGACCAGTCTCAAGAATATCTGGCTATAAGATTGCCTGGTCTATTTGTTTTTTATTTTATACACTTTTTATTTTTATTTTTTATTTGCATAGTGGATTGACCTTATAGGAATGAATGGAGGCCTAAATCTTCATTAAGACCATTTCAGCAATCAATTTAATTATCTATCCCTTAGAAAACTCACAATTTCATCTCCCTTTTGCATCTTTCAACCTGTACTTATCCACATCCTCTGGAATCCTGGTGTTTGCAGTTTAAGAAGGGGCCTTTAGAATTCTCAGCCAGAGAGCTCTTTGGCCTCAGTAAACTACAAACCCCAGAATTCCACAGGACGTGGAAACTGGAATAATAGCACTGTAAAAGTGTACTGCAGAAAAAGCCACAGTTTCATATACCTGAGTCTGCCAGTCATACTAAAATAGTTCTGAGAATGACAAAGCTACAGGAAGTCAAAAGGCACTCTAAAGATACTGGCAGGTTCAGAGGCACTCTGAGTAAACAGAGGAGAAACGATACAGTAGGAAAGGAAACTACCCGAACAGGACAGGTAAAGAGGAGTGATGCACAGATTGGAGAGGCTGTTTTAGTGCCACAGAGCAACATGGCAGAAGGGCATGGAAATGTCAGTGCTGGTGATGAAAGAAAATGGTGGGCTAAATTCACTTATTTATTTCAGCTAGAGTAAGCTCCTTGAAGCAATTGCTGGATGGAAAGTTAATAATTATTAACTGATTAACATTGATTTGATGGGGTCTATTCTAGTTAGGACTGGCAACTGGATTTACCTAAGGAATGTAAAAGAGAAACTTCTCTCTATCATAATCCACAGGCCCTCTTCTCCATTCTACATCTTCTCCATTTCCCTGCTCCCACCATAGTCTTCCATCAGCCTTTCCCTCATAACAGGAAAAAGAAATGTCTGCTATAGATAGTTCCAGAATAAGTAAACTAACCTCAGCCATGTGCTTTGTTTTGGATTAGGACACTGAAAGTGACAGATTGATGTGCATTCTTTCTCTCTGCACAGTCATGGGCTCTGAGGAAGTTCTTAAGTGCATGAAGACTGAAAATGAACAATGTTGTGTTAAAGCCATGATGAAACTCCATGGAAAAAAAGACAGTTAAAGACCTAACCATAGAGGAGGGTAACACTGCAGAATCAGCAAAACAAGGAGCACTGGAGGTTCTGCAAAATGCCCTGAAGAAAAAGGGCAAGATACTAACTAAGATACCTAAGCAGTTAGCACTTGATAAAGACGAGTGCTGTCAATTCTGAGTGGAACACCGTGCAATAGTGGCTGAAGATCTAATTAATAGGCTCATCTTTCTGCTCAGGGAAGTGTCATTTAAGAAGGATGTCAGTAAGCCAAAGATATATGCGTATGTATACAGAAATGATAACAAAATCATTTACTTATGTGACTTGTTCTGGAAGGCTCCAGAGTATCTTGAAAAAGATTCCCAGCCAGGTACCCTCATCCATGAGGTGTCTCACTTCCTGGGTGCTGAAGATATCACCTATGGAGAGAGCACTCTTTATGTTGGCTGCAAAGGTTTGCTACCCTGAAAATCTGGGGGTTCCAGAGGGACACCTCAATATGCTCCAAATGATGGGGAAAGTAAGCTCAACGGAGCACAAGCAACAGCAATGCAAGAGGCAGGGTAACCTAGCGAGATCTTTTACCCAGTTTTTACAGGGTCAGGCTCAGTCAGAAATCACACAAAAAGGCCCAATGAATGACTTTATTGAACAGTAATAGCTCTCACCAATGCAAACACGCACACACGCATCCAAGGGCTAAAAGAAATAAAGAGTGGAAATAAGATAGAGGGATTGTTGAAGGATTTGTAGTTTCGGCGATACTGCACCTTTTCCTGAAGTCCTTGGTCTGGGAATCAACGAAAGAAATGGAACTCAGCGAAGAGACACTGAGGAGATCGCACAACTATAGGGAGGGGGGACTGGTCAGTTGGTATGACTGGGAGGCATCCTCTCTTCTCTTTCTTACTAGTCCAAAAACAGGGACTATTTGTAGGAAAAAATTACTTTGAAGGCAAATCCTCTCCTGAGGAGGACAAAAGGGGACAGCAAAGGAAAACAACTCCACACCTGGCACTTTCTTTGATATCGGAAGATAACAAGGTGTCATCCAAGTAACAGGATCTTCCACTGCTTTGAGGCTGCGGTGTGAGTTTCTGGAGATAGATTCAATAAGATTTTATTGCTTCCAGTGCCCAACTTTATGGGAACACTCTTACTCCCTTCAAGTTGACTCCTTAAAGGTTGATGACCTTTTGTCCACCCTGGGTTATCACAACATGAGGTCTCCTGTAGCTACGTGACTGGGGAGTTTACTGACCTGACCTGGTTTGTTTGATTGTACAACTGTTATTGCCTACATGCACATCCAGGTGACCTCTCTGGTGGGTTAGATTAATTTTATATCGAAGTTGTAGACCCCAAGACAGGGTTTACCAAGGGGGCAACAGGTTGTACGATAAAGGACAGTTCAGAGAGCATTGCAAAACTCACTGAAGAAAATACCAGCAAACTAAAAACTCATCTTGAAATCACTGGACTCTCTTATTAAACTTTCTTGATTAAATTAAGATGTGGGCAAGTTTTAACTTTCACTTGTAGAAATGCATAATACAAAGTACAGAACAGAGCAAAGTGTTTTTCTCTAAATATCATTGGACTGCATCTACCATCAGCCCTGGCCAACATGGACATGTTGACAGTTGCAGTCCAGCAACATCTGAGTGGGCTACACTTTGCCCATCTCTGATATGAAAAGTTGGAGTTCTTTCCCCCCCCCGTATCAAAATAGAGCTTTGACTTGTTATATAACAGAATCGTTGGTTGCCAGTCGATATCAGTTACATATAACCCTCATCAGCTTATAAATTACAGAACTTATTTCTGGAACAGGTTTGAAAGTCATCCTTTCTAGGAATTCAAATACTGGCTAAAAAGAAAGTAAATGTGTTTCTTACCAGGAGTGTTGCAAGCAACAACCAGTATGCACTCAATACATATGCCTCTGGAAAGTGCAAATGGTCGAAGTAAATCTGACCTTCCTTCCATCTTTTGTCAGAATTATTGTTGTTCAGAATACTGCTCATACAAAAGATTGTCTCATTCATTCCTAGAAGCCTGTGGTCATTCCCACATTAAATAAAGTTAACACCTGATGTACTGTATTTGCTGGCTTATAAGACTCACTTTTTTCCCAAAAAATATAAGGCACATCGTCTTATATGCCCGTGTGTTTTATATGCCAGCAAATTTGCCAGCGTATAAATGGGATGCGTCTTATATACAGGTGCACCTTACACGCTGGCAAATACGGATATTCTCTTCAACGCCTACAAATGGAGAAAACTGTTACTAACTGGTTTGTTCAAAGCTGTGTATAGAATGGAAACAAATGTAGGTGGGAAGATGTATTTCTAGCATGTAACATGAGTTATTATGGAAAGACGCCCCAAACTGCCTCCACGCTAGGGCTTTTTAGTGTTGCTTACAATCACCAGGAGGTGGTGGTGTGCAAGTGTGAGCCACGTGCTTGCGTCCTCCTGCCCCCTGTTCAGAAGGGACTGAAATTGCTCCCCTTCTCCGCTACCAGGAGAACCTCCTGTCTGACAGGCCAGCTTGGGGGGGCGGCGGCAGCACGGGGGGCAGGCCCCCTCCTTGACACAGCCCCTGCCCCACTTGCCATGGAGTGGGGCACTGTGGAAGGGCCGGGGGGCCGCAAGGCGGCGCTTTTCCAGGGGGCAAGCTGCGCCCGGCGCAAAAGGCAAAGGCGCTGGGATTCCTCCCCCCCAGCCAGGGTCGACACTCTGGAAACTTTTCCCACACTGTCCCCCCCAGCGGAAATGAGAGTGAAGCAGAAGCAGAGCCCCGGGGGGGGGGTTCTCGGAGTTTTTTCCCGGGATAGACGTGTGGCTCCTCTTTCCCTCCCTGAGGCGGCCTTTGCTGAGGGGGGGAGGCGTTGTAAATAATAAATAAATAATTTTATGTTTGGGGGTCACCACAACATGAGGAACTGTATTAAAGGGTCATGGCATTAGGAAGGTTGAGAACCACTGTTCTAATGCATCTCAGATATCTGCCACTCTGTTGGTGCAGAATAAATACAATCCCATGTCAGTAATAGTAATAAAAATGATATGGAACACTTTCCCTGACATCACAGTACTTTAAAATATCCCTCTACCATCCCTTTTCTTTTATATCCCTTGAACAAATAATGTTTAATCTCAGCTAATGGACAGAGCATTTTGACAAAGTTCTAGTAAGATCTCAGAATGATTAGTATTACTTTAAAAATTCTTTTGTCTATATTTTCTCTTTCTTCGGTGGGAAACCAAAAAACTTAGAATAGAAAATATAATCTGAAGATCGAAGTCCTTACCAGCTCATCTGAGGCGGCTGCATGAAATTGCAGAGTAAATGGATGGATCTCTCAGAAATTTCAAAGTTACAGACAACTTTGGTCACTCTGTAGAGCTCACTGAAAGAGAGATGGCCCCAACATCCCCAGCTGGGCTGTTCCAGGCTCCTGCATTATTTTCTCCATGGGGGACTATGCAGCTTCATCCTTCCTCCCTGGCAGGAGTGGGAAGAGGTGAAGTCCCTTGTGCTTCCACCAACATCTTCAAAGCAAGAGCAACTACCTTCAAAGAGGAATTGTATATGATCTTTGATGAATGCCAACGTTTCTTGGATGATTTTGAGGGGCTTACAGGCTCCCCAAGTGATGGAGGTGGATTCCTAGAGATTGTAGACGGAAAACCAAATGCCACACTTACCTGGTCACTCTCCCATTGTTTATAGCTGTGAAAAAGAAAGAAATTGAATCCAAGGGGGATGATGAGCAGAAAATCCATGAGTTCTTAACTCAGTTCCATAATTACATGGTAGGGGTCCTGGAGAGCACAGCAGTCCTGGAATGTCTTTGTGAAAACTTTTTTTAGCAAAAGGATCCATTTTTCTCCTATTGCTAGTATCTCTCTAGCCCCGATCCAGTCCAGGGAGATATATAAGTAAATGTAACAAGAAGGGAGGGGTGCTTTGCTGAACAAAGCTAACATTGTTGTATTTGAGATGTTTTGCTTTTGTGTCTCCCTCTTCATTTTAATCATTCAGGCTTGCTTGGAGTCGAGGGAGGGGGAAGGAGAGGAGAAAAAGCAGGGATACAATCCCCAGAAAAAAGTCCTCTTCTCCCAGCCCAACAACCTATTGAAATAATGAGGCAACTGATGAGTTCACATTTGCAGTTTTGAAAGTGTGTATGAAATACATCAAATGTGTACTCATTTTAACTCTGCCATGCCCAAATCTGGAAATGGCTTCTCTAAAGATCCATTTAGATTAAACTTCAGATTGTTCAGGATGTACCTTCCAGCTGTCCAGAGTTGACGGAGACAGACCCAACTAATCTTCTGTCATCCCAGTTTTTCTGCTGCCTTGAAAATGTCCCAGTGTCTCTCTCCTCCTCCCACTTTTCCCCCTTTTGCCATCTTGACTATGTTCTTTTTTTTTATTAAAATAAATTTTTATTGTAATATATATAATACACACCCACATTCAACAAACCAACATACAACATTTACATTTACACACATAACTACATATAACAATGCAAACAAACAAAACAATCAAATTACGATTTCCTGTAATCTCTTATGGTACAAAAATTTCTTATAATATCTTATGATGTACCAAGCCGAATAAAAAATATCTACTTTCTCATCTTCTTATCTTCTTATCTTTCTTATCTTCTTTCCTATTAATTATAAACCAATAAAATTTAATTTACATTGAAAATTTTTAAATACTTCTTAACCTGTATGTATATCTATCTTTAGTACCATGTCTTTAGTTTCACCTAACATCCATCTACATAACCACCAATTAACAAAACAATAAAACACTTTACATCCAAAAACATAAGTACTACAATTATAACATTTTCACATAACCCTAACCTATACACTAATACTAACAGACTATAAAATCTCTCTTACAACTTACATTCTCTCCTAGATCACTCAAACTTGCATGACTTCATTTACTGTGCCATTGGTTGATAATGAATCACTTCATAATACTCCTGCTTTCTTCTTCGCTTTTCTCGAAACTTTTACTGCTTCAATCTCACTATATTCTGCTTTAATATTACCTACTATTTAATGAAATTTAACGTACTATAATCTATATAATTTATATATCTTACCTTCCTATCTTTTAATTACTTATCTACTTTAATCGTATTGCTATCTTATTGTCATTTTTTACTTCTTCACTTCTCCATCTCCTCTATTCTAGCTTACTATATAATATTCATTAAAGGTATATTTACTTCTATTTTACATCTTTCTCTCTCTTTTTTTATATATATGTACATATATATATCTATATTTTCTTTCTTTTTTTTCCCTTACCGTAATCATATAGTCCTGTCAAGGCGTGCTCTCCTCATTTCTCTTTCCACAAGTTATCTAATATATCCCATTCTTATTTAAAAATACTGTTAGATCTATTTTGTAATTTTAGCATTAATTTATCCATAACTACTCATTCATACAGCTTATCTATCCAACCCTCTAATGTTGGTATCTTAAGATTTTTCCAATATTTTGCATAGATGATTCTGGTGGCGTAAATCATATAACATAAAATTCTCACATATTTCTTCCTAATCTTCTGGTCTATCCCATCCAATATGTTCAATAAATATATTTCTGGTGTCATTACAAATTCAGTCTTTAAATACTTTACGATATACTGATGTATTTGCTTCCAATAATCTTTAGCCTTGTTACATTTCCACCAAATATGAAAATAAGTGCCTACCCCCTGACATTTCCAACAATTATCCGTTTTTCATTTTTATGCACTTTTGAGATCTGTATTGGTGTGAGGTACCATCTATAATATTGCTTAAAAAAGTTTTCTTTCAAATTATAACTCTTCCTGAATTCCTGATTAATCTTCCATGCGTTCTCCCATTGTTGTAGTGTTATAGGGTGACCTATATCCTGAGCCCATTTCAACATATTATTTTTTATTATTTCTTTTCTAACTCTAAATTTAACAATATTTTGTAAATTTGACTCAATGGCCGTTTTACCTCTGGTTTCATTGTTAAATCAAATTCTGTATCTTCCATTGAGATCCCTTTTTCTCTCATATCTAATCTAAATTTCTCCGCCAATTGCCTATGAAGAAGGCAATGTGTCATAAAACCTTCGTTAATTAATTCCTCTCTACCCTTTAATTCAATATTTACCCCTACTTTTTTAAGTATATCTTTATAAGTTATCCAATTTTTTGTCCTTAATTTCTCTAAATGATAAAATGCCTCACGTGGCGAGACCCAATATGGTAACTTTATATATAACTTCTTTCTTACCTTTAACCAAATCATCAAAATTGCTTTTCTAATAAAATGATCCATAAATACCTTATTATTTTTTTGCTTATTGTACCAGAGGTAAGCATGCCAACCGCAGTATAGGTTAAATTCTTCTAAATTTAATAATTTTGAGTTTTTTAATGTCACGCAATCTTTTAACCAAATTAGTGTTGATGCCTCATAATATAATCTCAAATCTGGCATGTTTAGGCCCCCTTTTTCCTTTACTTCTTTTAAATATTTCATTTTTATTCTTGGTTTTCTGCCATTCCAAATAAACTTACTCAAATCTTGTTCCCAGCCCTTAAATGGTTTTTCATTCATTAATATGGGTAGATTCTGAAAAATGAACATCATTTTTGGCAAAATATTCATTTTTATAACCGAAATTCTCCCTAACAGTGATAAATTTAATTTTTTCCATCTTCCTAAATCTTTTATCTCCTTCCATGTTCTTTTATAATTGTTGTCAAATAAATCCGAATTATTTTTCGTTATTGTTATACCCAAATATCTAATTATTTTTGATATTTTAAAATCTGATTTTTCTATTAATTCTTTTTCCTTTATATTCATCATATTTTTTGTAATCATCAATGATTTTTCTTTATTGATTTTTAATCCCGCTACTTCCCTGAATTGATTCAAAATTTCTATCAATGGTTTAATACTATTCAAGGGATCTTCCAAAATTATTACCAAATCATCCACATATGCCTGAAGTCTAAGTTCATATTCTCTTATTCTTGTTCCTTTAATTTCCATATTATTTCTTATTTTATTATTCAAAATTTCTAGATACATTATAAAAAGCAACGGTGAGAGTGGGCAACCCTGTCTAGTGCCTTTATTTATCTTAAACTGTCTTAATCTTTCCCCATTTATTATTAAACATGCTTTTTTGTTCATCATAAATCGCCTTTACTCAGTTTCTATATCTTTCTCCGATTCCAATCCTACTCATTAATTCTAGCATAAATTCCCAATTTACGTTATCAAACGCTTTCTCTGTATCTAAAAAAATTAATGCTACCTCTTTTTGATTAAATTTTTGATAGCATTCTATAATGTCTAATATTATCCTTATATTATTTCTTAAATATCTTCCAGGTAAAAAACCATTTTGATCTTCATGGATCTAATTTTTCAATATTTTTTTTAATCTTTCAGCCAAAATTAAAGTGAAAATTTTATAATCAATATTTAATAGGGAAATTGGTCTATAATTTTTCTTATCCCCTCTATTTTCCCCCTCTTTCGGAATTAATGTGATATTTGATTCTTTCCATGAATTTGGAAATTCTCGATATTTAATTGAATTTAGGACTTGTAATAATAATGGTATCAGAAGTTCTTGAAATGTTTTGTAATGTAATACAGTAAATCCATCAGGACCTGGGGCCTTCCCTACTTTTAAACTCTTAATTGCCTCTCTTAATTCTTGAACCGTAATTGGTTTATCCAACTCATTTCTTTGCATATCTGTTATCTGACTAATCTCCATCTGTTGTAAGTATTTTATCCTTTTATTATCTTGTTTTTGTGCATATGACCTATTTTTATAGAGTTCTTCAAAGTAATCAACAAAAAATTTTTAAATCTTTTCTTGCTGGTAAAATATATTCTGTCCCTCTCTAATGCCACTAATATTATGTTTTTGCTTCTCTTTTTTTATTTTATATGCAAGCCATTTCCCCGGTTTATTAGCTTGTTCAAAATGCCATTGCTTTACAAATTTCAATTTCTTCTCTATCTCCTCAACCATTAATGATGATAACTGATTTCTTAATATTTTTATTTCCTTCTGGGTCTTTATCTTGGGGTTTCCTTTTTAATTCATTTTCTTTTTCCTGAAGACTTTTTTCCATTTGGGCTACTTTCTCTTTCCTACATTTTGTTACCCACGCTTGCTGATTTATAAAAAAGCCCCTCATCACTGCTTTGCTTGTCTCCCACACTATCTGTATTGATTGCCCTTTATCCACATTATACTTTATAAAATTCTTTATTTCCTCTTTTGCTTTTCCCACTATTACCTCATTATGCAATAGACTATCTTTCAACCTCCAATAGAATTTGTTTTCTTCGTATTGTAATGTTAACAGTATTGGACAATGATCAGATATTGTTCTGGGGAGAGTTTCCACTTTTACTATGTTTTTTACCATATCTGATTTAACAAAAAACATATCTATTCTAGACCATGATTTATGACGTTCCGAATAAAACGTATAATCTTCCTCATCTCCATTTACTTTCCTCCAGACTTCTTCTAATGACATATATTCTAACAAATTAAAAAAACTTTTGGGTAGTTTCCCTTGTCTAATTCTGCCTCTTTCACATCTTTCTTTACCTGATCTATCTATGACTGGATTTATAACCCCATTCCAATCACCCATCAGAATTATTTTATGATCATCCATCTCTAACAATTTTTCTAGTAGATTTTGATAAAATTTATCTTTGTTTTCTAACGGGCCATACACTGCTACAATTATCAATTTTAAGTCCATGGTTGTTACCTCCACCATAATACAGTGACCTGATTCATCACTATATAAATATTTAGCTTCATATTTATTCTTAACATAAAGTATTACTCCTTTTTTTTTTCTTATTTGTAGATGATGGAAAAGTCTGAATTTTGGGTTTTTAATATAATTTAAATCTTTATTCTTAATATGAGTTTTCCGAATAGCTATTATATCAAGGTTTAATTTCTCTAAATAATGGAAGATACACTTCCTTTTGTGTGGGGAGTTCATGCCTCGAACATTCCAAGATAATATCTTTAATTTCATTTTACTAAAAAAAATTTTTAAGATGTACCTTATTCAGTTTCCTCCGTTGTTACTTCCAATCCTTCTAATTCCAAATCTTGTATTAAGTCTGCTTCTTCTTCAACCTCTTCTTCCTCTTCCTCTTCAGCTACCTCTCCTTCTTCTTGGGTCATCTTTAAATCTTCTTCTTTCCGTATTCTCACCAATTCTCTTCGTAGTTCTCTCCTTACATCTTCTTTTTCTGACTCTGCTTCTACTGATTGTGCCATCTCTTCCTGCTGAATCTCCTCAGATTTATTTAACTCTTCTTTATGCTTCCTCCAAAACTCTCTTGCTTTCATAATGCAGTTCAACACAAATTTCCTCTGCTTCCATACGAAAGAAATTCCTTCCGTTCTCTCCCAGGTATATCGTATACCTTGTAATCTTAACTGTTGTGTCAGGAAACTATAATCTCTCCTCCTTTTCAACAACACTGGATGTACATCTTTATAGACCTTTACTTCATTTCCTTCCACAACCAATTTCTTCGTATAACTGCATTGTAAGACCTCATCCTTAACCCTTTCTCTCAAAAAATATACCACGATGTCTCGTGGTATATTTTTTCTTCTTCGCCACTGCTGAATTAATTCTGAAAATCCTATCTAATTCCAAGTCAAGCTGTTCCAGAGTCCATCCTATGAATTGCGCCAAAGGTCTAGTCAATCTCTGGTATAAATCCTCTTGGGGAATTTCTCCTAGACCTCTTATCTTAATTGATTTATTTCTGTTTTTGATATCCATTAGTAAAGTTGTTCTTTCCAATTGTTCAGTTCTCTCTTCCATCTTCATAGTCTGGACCTCCATCTTTAATGTCTTTTCTTCAACTTGGTTCACCTTTTCATTCACCAACTTTAATTCCTTAGAGATATTGTCCAATTTTGTATTGAAAGTTTCCAATTCCCTTTTAATGTCAGTTTTAATTTCTGTCCTCATATGTTTCATTTCCATTCTCATTTCTTTCATTTCATTTTTAAATGTCGTTGTTAGTTTTCTTATTTCTTCTGTTATATCCATCCCCACATTCTGTGTCGTACATTGTTGTTCTGTTGTTACTGTCTTTGTCTCCATGATGGGCATTCTGATTTCAGTTGAGGCTCTTCTCTGCAGCACTGTTTGAATCTGTGATTGTGTTCCAGCCCCTGCTCTTCTTTTCCCTGCGGCCATCATTTTATCTGTACGATTTAAATTCAATTTAGGTCTCTATTAATTTTATTAATTATCTTATTCAGTCTTTCTTACCTTATTTATACTCTTCTTCCTATTTTCTACTTCTTATTATCTGTACTTATATTTCTTTTTCACCCTCCTTGATGTCCCTTGCTATTTTCTTATTTTAATTATCTTCTTCTGACTTCGAAGTTAATTTGAGTTTTCCTTATTTATGTTCCATTTACACTTTCTCTCCCTCTCTCCTTCTTTGTCCTTCTTTTTCTTCCTCTTCTCTAGAGTTTGTCTTCTGTAACCTACGCTTTCAAGGTCTCCTTCTAGCCCTGTTATCTATAAGGTTATATCCTAGAGCTTCAGCTGTGTTTATATCTCAGCACTGTTCTCTTATTTTTTATCTAACTGTTCCTTTCTTAGTATGACTCACTTACTGAAATAAAGCATATACACTAGTAAATAAACCAATTAATATAGATATCCCAACGATAACAAACCCCCATAACCCAAAAATGTATTCTCTGCAAATAAGTATAATAATCAACCCTTCTTAAATCCTTACCCACTTACAGCTTAATGATGCCACTTTTTCACTTCAAATTCTATTACCAAGTTAGTGTAGTTCTTATAGCTACTTCAACTGTGACCAGATGTATAACCAATTTTAAATACAATATTAACAATAATGAAATTCTATTACCATCTTTATAGCTCAATCTTCTCTAATATCAGATATTTTTACACACATTCACTGAAGTGCTTTCAATTAACCAAATATAATTTTCTTTTCCCCCCACTGATATTCGTGTTTTATGTTTTTTCAAGCCTTCACTTCACTTTCACCATCCACCAAATTTCAGCTTAAGTTTCCTCTGCTTCAATTCTGCTTGTCTTCTTAATGATCTCTCTCTCTTTCTTCCTTTCTTTCGTCACTCTTTTACCCTCTTTACCAAAACAGTTTTACAGCAAATCTCGCTGTCTCTTTCCATCTCTCCGTCTCTCCCACATTTGTTTTCCAATACTACTAAACTCTGTCTCTCTCTGTCTCTCTGTCTCCTCTAAATTTCAACTTGAGTTTTTCCGCTTCAAATCCGCTTGTCTTCTTGAAATTCTCCCTCTCTCTTTGTCTCTTACTTTCATCTCTCTTTTGCCCTCTTTACCAAAACAATTTTACAGTCAATCTCGCCATCTCCCTCCTTCTCTCTGTCTCTCTCACATTCGCTCCGTCTCTCTGTCATTCGCTCTCAAAAACAGTTAAGCTCCTCCATTACTCTCTCCATACACAACCATCCATAGATCGTCAATTACTCTCTGTCCCCACTGTTTTCTCTCCAAATCACAATCAAATCTCTCTAAATCAAAAAGAAAGTCAAATATTCTTTTATTTATTGTGTAAATTACGGTCTTGAATTCTTTTCTCCATCTTTTCCCTCCACGTGGGTAAACTGTAACCCTGTTGCTGTTTCTGTTATTTTTTCTAAGTTTCAGTGTTTCAGTGGTTCAATATTCATTCCAATCTCACTACAGTATATGTCACGATTCATATAGGATCTTATTCAGCTTCCAGTCTCCAATATCTTTAATCCCTTAATTAAATCAAGAAAGAGATTTCTTATCCAGCTGTCCTTAAACCACGGGTCTCTCTTCACTGAACTTCTCAAGCTTCCTGGATTCGTAGCCTTCCAGGACTTTTAGCTTTCTCTGCCCAGGATTTCCCCACTCCTGGGACCCGTAGCACTTTTCAGAATAGAGTTGTAATCTAGTCTTCTCTCAGAAAAAGAATGTCGGATGCAAATTATCCCAATTGGCACCTTAATATTCTCGTTCTTACGAACTTAAAGATGTAGCTTATGTTGATTGGTGGCAGCGCAGCTAGCCTGTCCCGGCTGCCCAGTGAGGTTATGGCGGCTCCGCAGTCCACTCAGCTCTTCCATGCTGTCACTTTCTCTCTTCAAATTCCTCACACTCGAGCTGGATCCGGACCCCCTTCAAGCCTCTTCCATGTCCCCTTTCCCAAGGGGTCAATTTCCTCCAGATTAAAACTTTGTTGAGGAAATACCGACCTCGCTGAGGCTTGGAATCCACTAGCCTCGTGGATTCCATCCGATCGCTGCGGCTCCTCCACCGGAAGTCGTCATCTTGACTTTGTTCTGATGTTGCTTGGCCTTATGTGTCCCAGTTTTCATCTGTGAAATGCTGGAAAGTACAGCGATGTCTACCGCTTTTCTTAAAAGCAGTAGAATTAGACCTTCAGCATCACTGTGCTCGGCCGTAGCCTGGAAGCCTCAATCACAGTTAGAAAATTCAAGGTGCAGATAGCTTAAGATGCTTTCCTCCAAAACCTCCATTTTGTGTTACTTTTCAGGAGTAAAGGGGTAGGAAGGAACAAGAGAACTTAGCTTAAAACAGCAGAAGCCACCAGAGGAAATGAAGCCCTGGATTCTGCCAGGGTGCATCTAAGAAAGCTGAAGAAACATGTTCATTTAGGTTCCTGCTGATCACCACACATAATGCAGCAGCATCTGAGTCCAGCTTCTGCTGTAGCCTTCATTGACAGATATTCTGCTTTCTAAACCTTCCCTGCTGCCTCCAGTAAGTGAAACAGAAAGGGGAGAGCTCACAAGGAAGTCGTGGGACCCTAGGTTCAAGAGTGGAGCAAAGTGAAAGACTGCATCTGTCCTGGGGCTCAGATGTGAATAAATGTTCTTGCAGATCCTGGTTCATGGAATGCTATTATATCACCTATCCAGGCCTATGGACCCAATCCAGCCCTAATCCAACATTCCTTTTCTAGATTTCTGTGTAGAGCAGGAACATTCCAGGAAAGGAATCCAGTTATTCTTATTAGAACCAGGAGCCAAAGAAATGAATGGACTCTCTTGCTATTTATGGCAGCTCAGCTCCCCATTCCATATGGCAAACTGCTTTTCAAATGGGAGGAGCAGATTTGTCAAAGAGGGTAGGTGGATGGGGCTATTATTTAAAGGAAGAGAGGTGAAAATCCATGTTAGTAGGTGTGCCCAAAGTCTTGTACTCACCTAGTTCATTGAATGAAAGCTTATTTCTGGAATAGGTTTGAAAGTCAGCCTTACTAGGAATAGAAATGTTAAGTAAGAGGAAAGCAATAGGGTTTCTTACCAGTAGTGTTGCAGGCAACAACTAGGTTGTGCTCATACTCAATATGTGCTCACCTCTGGAAGGTGAAAATATTCCAAGTAAATCTCTTCTCCTCTCCACCTTTTCTCAAAATTATTATTGTTCAGAATACTGTCTGTACAAGAGACTGCCTTTTTGCTTCCAGGAAATCGGTGGTCATTCCCACAGTAAATAAAATTAATACCTGATATATACTCTTCAACACCCATAAACTGAGAAAATTGTTATTAACAGGATCTGTTAAAACTGTATATAGAATGAAAACAATTACAGGTAGGAAAGTGTATTTCTAACATGTAACATGAGTTATACAGAAAGATGCTCCAACTTACCTCTATGCTAGAGTCTTTTAGTGCTACTCACAACTTCCCACACAGCATAGTTTCATCATTAGCTAGAAGCATAACTGATGTGGAAGTTTGACACAGGTCCCAGTAAAATGCCACATCTTCCAACAAGATGCTTGCCTATTGCCAAAATCCTCCTATCGTTTTGGAGGAGGGGGCAGGGTGAAAGTAAATTCTCTTCAGAACAAGCCCACTTCAAAAATTGGAAGGTTCCTCCTTTCAGGTTCTGCTCATTTATTACTTTCTGTCAGGTATGACAGGGATGATTTGTGACAACTTCCTTTTAAATCAGTTTTTCACTGGAGGCAAAAGGGCAATTTGTAAAAATGTCTCTCTTTAGAATGTTCATATTCCAGATAAAAAGCATTCACTATAACTTCTGTCTTCGGTATGATCTATGGAAAAGAGGGACATAAACATTTATACTAAACTTAATATATTACGTATATGCTAAAGAAGAGCATTGGATTAACAAATTACAAGGAATGTACATACCAGCAATTACTTTGGGGGGAATTAGGGTGTAACAGTCATACTTCTAAAGAAATATAATGAATAAAAAGGCTGCTACTTTCTCGGTGTACCAAATAATTGTTCCTTGTTACATTCCAATGTTCCATTTAAAAACTATTTTTTCCAGGAACGTTTCAAGCTATAGACCATTTTCTTAAGAATCTTAGGTTGTTTTTTTCAAGCCTCTTGGAAAGTCATAGAAGTGATAAAGCATGGCAAGCAATTAACCCAACCTGTTACTTTTTCAACATTGCCATGAAAACTGGAAGCGGATTACTTTTCAAATCCTATGGAGAGATCCTATGAAGAAATCTTATGCTTGGTGGCAACACACAAGGATTTCACTCCTCCATCTGCCTTGAGTCCCAGTTTAAGGGCAATATACTGTATCACAATGAATTACTTCTCAGAACCTCTGATGCAAGGGGAGAAAAGTGTTGATGTCATCATTCTGGGATGCTGCCCCTGTGAGCTTCAAGCACTGAACCCAGTTAAAAATAATTTGTAAGGTCCAGAAAGAGTGAACAATCATCTGAAAAACCACCCTGTCACCCCCAAATAGAGAGAAGCTCTCCCAGGTCCGTACCTGGTGCGCTCAAAAGAACCAACACCAGTCGAGTATCTTTCCAACTGAAGCTTTAATTGAATTACTGTGCAGTAACGGTCCCAGGCCCTACAGAAATCAAGGACCCAGACAAAGGGGTTACAATCCATTAAAATACATTTTGCCAATAGCATCTGATTGGTCACAAGTTTTATGATCCATCACCTGATCAATTCTACAAAGCCTCATCTAATTGGTCAGCACTAATAGATTATTGTCTTTACCTTTTTAGCCCACTCCCCTTTCTAGGTTCATGCTTAGAGCACTTTCTAGCTGACATGTTTGCTTCCTTTCTCTAGTTAGGTCAATTTTGGCTCCATTTATTAAGGAATCTTTTGATGTCTTTCATTCTGGCCTTATCTTCTTTTGTTCATTTTCCTTGTCCATTTTCTACCTGTACAGGTGTCCACTTGGCAACTACAGCTCATTAGCTTCCTTGCTGCTTCCTGTCTCCAGGTCGACCTGTCCTTCTCATGGTCATGAACTCATCTCTACAGTTCCCATTCAATATTTTCAGTATTTTAGAATATTACAGCAAAACATTTGGTAACTATTTCAGCACCTAATGCCAGTAATAGCCAGTTAGCAAAGTAGCTTTACATTTTTATATTACGTAAAACTTTATTTTCAACTTCCATTGCCTCAACCCCTTATAGCTGCTGGAACCTGACTGGAATGAAGCCTGCACCAGGCGGTTTCAACAGCCAAAGAATTCAAACCACAGTTTGATCTCATTGGCTCTTTCCAGCCATCCTCCCAGGGCCATGCCTGTCAGGTTTTCTCCCTGCCGAGCCTCAGCCAGCAAAGGGAGGAAACAGGTCGAGAATACTTGCAGGGAGAGTCTGAATTCACCAAACATAAGGAAAAACACAGGCCAAGCCAGGTCAAGGTCCAGTCCTAAGGTTCAGGAGACAGAGATCCATCTGGAGGGTTTCAGGGAGCAGGAGACACAAAGGTTGTGAGGGCTTGTTAATAATTTGCTGCAAGCAAGGAGCAGCCACACCGGTAGACTTAAATAGCTGCTGTGAACAGCTGCTGATTGTTATTGGTTTCTTCAACCTAGTCCATGCAGCCTTCCTCTGAGCCATCTGTTTCAGTCTTCTTTGTGATTGAGGGCTGATGGGCACAGGTGGCTGTAACTCCTCTGAATCACTGCTGGTTCCCTCTTCATCATGAGCTGGCCGGGGCAACTCTGTTTCTGCTTGACCTTCCAGTGTGGGGGATGTTTGAAAGTTGATTCACTCACTCACTGGCCCAGTTCTTGGTACAATCAGTTGCTCCTCGATCTCAGAGGCATCCTCCATCACAATGGAGGGCCATGAAGCCTGCTTGGAGGAGGCACCTGGAGGCCTGCCATGAATACCAAAAGCCAGCCTGGCACTGGGATCCTGGCACTGCAAACAAGCCACCTGATAAATTGCACAGCTCTATAATCTGTGTATCTTGTCCTTACCATGAACTGTCTGTAGCACATTGTTAAAGGAACTATGTCACCGCAGTCCTAACCTGAACTGGTTTCAGGGAGTTCATGAAGCATTAAATATTAGTTTCCTTCAGTTTAAATATTAGTTTAATTTAAATTAGTTTAAATATTAATTTAGTTTTGCCGTGCAAGTAGTGAAGATAAACATGCACAGAAGGGTTTTTTTTTAGAAGTTTTCCTTCTTGTTTTTAACCTGGTATATAAGGCTTGTGTGTACTCAGTAAACTTGTCTCATCTGCTCTCTTGCTGCATAATTTGAGGGAGGTCTGACCCTCTTGATCAAAAGCTCTGTCCTGTGTGTTTTCTTTTTCTGACCAGTTCAGAGTTTCCCTTACAGCTCCATGCCTACGCAGGGTGCAGGATACAGAGTTCCAGTAACCACCAACACTGCTATTGCAGTCTTTGCATCTTCCACCCTGGTCCTCTAATGGTCTTCCCTGTGGCCACTTCTCTCCTGCCTTCCCTGGACAAAATCAGCCTTCATGGTCACAGCAAATGTAGGAAGAGGGTGAGGAGGAAGACCAGTTGCGTAGGAATATGGGGGCAAGGAGGATGATTCATCCAGGTGGCAATGTTTTGGGGGCATCCCAGCCCATTGCCACGTCCCCACACACCCTGGCCACGCCCCCATGTCCCCTGGTCACACCCACACACCCCACAGCCACATCCCCATGCACAGTGGCCATGCCCCTCATGCTGTAGCCCCACCCCATCCTGCCCCCCCACACACAGTCCAAGCTCCACCACTGAGGAAGGCTGCAGGAGGATAACTGGGTGTTCAGTGATCTATGTGGTCCGTTGGATCACCTGGGGAATGAAAGGTTCTGGCAGCTGTGCTGCTATGCCTCCTTTAAATACATCAACCCCTAGTGGGGTCTGGGGTGAAACCATGATCCATTTTCTTCTCTTAAAAGTTTTCTGCACTTTGAATCTCCTGCCAATCAGCTCCATGAGGGTACTTCGAGTGGAAGAAAAATGTTTCCTGTTCTCTCCCTGTCATGCATTTATTTGATAAACTTCTGTTCCTTCTCTCATACAGTCTTGCCTTTCCTCATACAAAAGAAATTACAAACCTCTGGTCTTTTTGAATCTTATTTGTTGGCACCTTTGCAGTTGAGAGAGTCCTGCAATATGGCATATATTTGGCTACAAACATAGAACTTGTGAAGACAGCAAAAGTAACAAAGCTACTAGCCACTGAAGAGTGACTATGCTGATTAGGGGTGGCACATCCTCTCTCGCCAAAACACTCTTCTCCCAATGTACTGCAGCAGTGACCATGCACACATGCACACACCCTTAGAAGAAGATGAGTTTGTGGTGACTGCAGCAATGCCCATGTCCTCACCCACCAGCCCTGCACAGTTGGAAGGACATTGAAGCTGCCATTTATGGTCAACCCAACATATTTTTTTGCCTGGGGTTTAGTTATAAATGCTCGCCCCATTATATGTGCAGAATCCAACTAGATATGCATGAGATAGCATCTTTCATTTCCCCAAAGGGTAGCAGGTTATATTGGGCATATTCTGGAAAAATTACTTTTTGGACTACCGTTGCCTGGATCAGCTGTGAGGTGAGGTGCTGTAGCAAGGCAGGAAGGCAAGAGACTGAAGCTAACCAGACAAGACTAGGAAGGAGGCTGTCAATAGGTGGGTGCATGAAGTCATGGGGGTCCCCTCTTGGAGGAATGAACTGTAGGGAGCTCTGAGTGACCCTGCAGAAGGAAGCAAATGGAGGCATTGCTCAATCTTACATATAGTCAGCATGAGTTTGCACATCTCCTCAGGGAAGGAACTTGTCCATGGGAAAGGGAGGAGTCAAATAGGGTTGAAACATTCTGGTTTTTCACAAAAGTGAATGTTGTGTCCTGATTCCTCATCTCAGCAAATCTTTGTAAACAAGATCTCTTATAAAACAAAAATTATATGCCCCAACGCCTCACTCAAACCCTGGAGATACCATATATAAACTTATTCTTTATCTTGGGAGGGTGGGTCTCCCAGTCCCGCAGTTCTGAGCTTGGACTGTAGTGTTGGAATGCCTATCCTTTGGTCCTCCTTGTTTCAAAGTTGCAAATCAGAAACAGGGAAGCGAGTAACCCAGATCAGCACCAAGGTTGTGTGAGGCAATGCCAGTTCCTCCTGCTCCCTCTCAGCATCATTTCCATTTTCTTTGCTCAAAGCCCAGATCTAGCCTGTTGCTCTCCATACAGCTTCCCAACATCCAGCTGGCTTCCCACCCTTCCGAACACTCTTGCTCCCAGGAAAGTTAATTAAGAAAAGGTGTTTTGATTTTTCTGATTTGCATTGCTAGCCTTAGGGAAGAAGGGAAGGTAGAAGGCGTGTATGTGTGAGGTGGATAATGGATGGAGTTTACACAATAAGTCTCTGCCCATTAGGCTAATTGCCCTCCCACAACTACCACCACCATTAGCAAAAACATGTGTTCTCTTGTGAGGTCTGTCAGGAGTGTCAGAGAGAGGCAGAGCTGTGGACTTTGGGTACTGAAATACATTTCTGGGCTGAATATGTACCCTGTTCCTTAATTCTGATACTATGAGCACTTTTCCCATGAAGGAAAAATGTGAGAGAATTCTTGGTTGGCAGCTGTCTTTGTGGGATCATCTCTGAAGGCCAGTTGCAGCCGTCCACTCGCCTTCCACCCAGTATAGCAACCTTCAATTATGTTGTGTCTCTTGTGCTATCAGAGATCCACCTAGTTAATCTCTGGAATGAGTGCCAATGTGGTGCAGTGATTTAAGTACTGGGCAAGGACTCTGAGAGACCAAGGTTCAAATCCCTGCTTAGTCATAGAAACTCACTGGGTGACCACGGGCAAGTTACAAGCTCTCAGCCTTAGAGAAATGCAATGGCAAACCCCCTCTGAACAAATCTGACCAAGAAAACTTCTTGATAGGCTCACCTTAAGGTTGACGTGAGTTGGAAATGACTTGAAGGTGCACAGTAACAACAATGACTGGAACACCATCTTCCCTCCATGTAAATTAGCACATGCTTCCTTTATGCAATATATATATATATATGCACAAAATATATATTTTAATCTGGAATGACTGAGCCATTTTGAATTTTCATTCACAATAAAGGGGGGTGTTGCTGAAGTTTAAACCTCGATGTTACTTGCACCCTCAAATGCAGCTTTCAACATGGAGAAAAAAAACTGTACTGATGAACAGGCTTCTGAAGATGATTCCACCCACCCATCCACTCACTCAGCCAGAAGGAAACGAATTTGCTACACCTGTATAATTTACCCCACAGACACGACAATAAATATGGAATGATATTTTAAGTCAGAAAAATAACCTATAAAGCAAAACTAAATAACCTTTGTACAGTTAATTGTTAATCATTAATCATGTAAATGGCCCTGTTTATCTCTGGAAAAACTTCCTGGTTCTCTGCTCATGGTTTTCCTTTTCCCAGAAATCTTCCTCTGAAATATAGCCTACAGCACCTGGTATTTGCTGGTGATCTCCCATCCAAGTACTAATCAGGAGTGACCCTATTTAGTTTCCATGATTAGACTAGAATCTGGTGCCTTCAGGATATTTCAGCTCCCAGGTTCACCTTAGGGTTGTCAGAGCTCAGCCAAATTTTCACTGAATTAATTTGTCAATGCAATAAGTGCACTTTTGTCAGAAAATGGAAAGAATCTTCCTCCAAAAGTGCAGTGCTTGATAGGAAGAACTGTACTTTGCAGTGAGATTCCTCTCTTACCCTCCTGAATTTGTCAAAAACTGTATATAGCTACTGCTGTAAGACCTGACTGGGATTCTGAGGAAATTTTTTTGTGGCACTAGTTAAAGCTCTGTTTCCCAGGGCTCACAGTAACAATGAGAATGAGTGTTCAGCTCTTGCATGTGTATGTGAGAAAGAGAGAGAGAGATTTTCACCAGGTCTTCAGCCTCCAGGAACAGCAAAAACAAATTCCTTCTGAACAAATTCTGCAAAGAAAACCCCATGATACCATCACCTTAGGGTCATCATAAATCAGAAATGACTTGAAGGCACACAAGAACAACATGGAGCAGCATAGAAAAGGCAGGGTGGGTAACGCAGTATATGCCTGTCTGTACATATTTGGAGACAAACTCAATGTGTTCTAAAACATTGGTGAGGCAAGGAGCTTTGTGGGAGCTATGCCTGTTTTCAATAAATGTAATGGTAGAATATCATTTATAATTCACACTTTAATATTGCTTTCTATCCTGCTATTTCCTTGATTCCTCACCTGATCCTTTTTCAATAATTCAGGAAATTTACCTATGATACCAACCACCACTCTTAGTAATTGTGCATATATTTATTAGAAGACAACTGCTCATTTGTTAAAACACATTTCATGATTTTATTTAAAAGCCCTTGGGGTGGTGTTTACACACGCCATCACTTGTTAAGAATTTCTATAACAGTAGGGACTTCCCAGCATATGCATGTTAAAATCAGAAGTGAAAGCGATAGCTCTGTCAAACCTGTTTCCTTTCACTGTGGTAAAGGAAGCACCATTTTTAGCACACCCACTTTTTACAGGGTGAGAAAGAAGCTGCTAAGGCTGTCTGAAAACCACAGGCAACCAAGGAGTAGGACAACAGGTGAGTGCAACACTTAGCTTTTCTCAGCCAGATTCTGTTCTCTGCCTCCTGGAAGATAAAAAGAAGAACTTCCTTCAAAGGGCCCCAGAAGACTCCTCGTTCTTCGCCTTCATACTTGAAGGCTGTGCAGCTCTTTAATGAACTATACAGATACCAGAGCTCAGCCAAATTTTCATTCAATGAATTTGTCAATGCAATGAGTGTACTTTTGTCACAAAGTGGCAAAAATCTCTTTCCAAAAGTGTAGTGCTTCATAGGGAAAGCAGCATATGCACTGAGATTCCCCCTAACCCTTCTGGTGAATCTTTTAAGAACTGTACCTAGCTGCCGCTGTAAGGCTTCACAGGGACTTTGCTGCTACCAGCTTTTTCAGGAAATTCGGTTGTAGCATTAGTCAAAGTTCTTTTTCTTGGGGCTCAAAGAATGTTTATGTATCACTGATTTTTTTCACTGATTTTGTGTGTGTGTGTGAGAGAGAGAGAGTGTATGAGAGGGAGGGAGGGAAGGGAGAGAGAGAAAGAGAGAGATTTTTATTGGGTCTTCAGCCTCCAGGGAAGGCAAAGACAAACTCCTTCTGAACAAATTCTGCAAACAGTATAGAAAAGGCGGGGGGTTAACACAGTGATCCCAGTACTTCTGGCACCAATTCACACACACACACACACACACACACACACACACTTTACAGCTTTTTTAAAATTCCCTCAGCTATGAGAGACACTTTAACATCATGTGTAGCTGCCCAAACCTAGCAGTCGTCATTGCCTCTTGTCGAAGAGATAGGTTAATTTTGTATAGAATTGACTACCACCTGACACCTTAGGACTGGTGACTTTTTCAAAATTCTCCATAATAAATTGGCAACTGCAGGAGCCCTAGGGCATCCTGTGACTGCACTTTTAATCTGCCAATAACATTTGTTGCCAAACATGAAATAGTTTTTTGTTAGAGCTATCTGGTAAAAATTGAGAAGGAGGATTTTTCTCTTTCTTCTGCCCGTGCATAGTATGGCAGCAAGAGCTTCTTCCTGGGGTATAGTGGTATATAGTGACCTCACATTCATGGTAGCAAGTAAATCTCTCTCCTCCAGTCTTAAGGGTGTTATTTTGTTTATAAAATCAGTGGAGTCCCTTGGAATTGAGGGTATAAAGGGGTTTTTTTAAATGATCTACAAATTGTGCCAGTGGCCAGGATTGAACCACAACCTGACAGGCTATCAGAGAAGGAAGGACTATATGTTACCCTGTTTACTGGGGGTCCCGGGAGGGACTCCAAAATGTGCTCTACTATAGGTGAGGAAAATTAGCTCAGAGCACTGCTTTAGCACTGCGAGAAGCAGGGTAACTTGGCAGGACCTTGTAACCCAGTGTTTACGGGGTCAGGCCAAGTCAAGGAGTACACCAAGTTTAAGAATAATTGAGATTTTATTAAATACAGACAAACAGTGTATGCAATACACTCACACAAGTAGCTAAGGAAAATAAAGGTTGGAGTGGTATAGAGGGATTTTGAGAGGGATTGTTGAATTGGGTGATACGACACCTGTCCTGAAGCTTGAGTTCGTTGGTCTGGAGTCTCAGTACGTGGGAATGAGGGAACAGCTCACCAAACAAAGCGGCAGCAAGGCTGGATGGAAGTCTAGAGTGATCCAAAGTTGCTGTGGTCTCAGCTACTGAAGCTGAGGGGAAGGCTCACCAAGCAAAGCAGCAGCAAGGCGGAATGGAACTCAGGAGCTATCCGAGGAAGGTCTCGGAATCAGGGGTTTTTGTAGGGAGAAATGTGACTGCAGGCTATGCCTTACTCGGGGACAACGATGAGTTTTGGGTGCGAGACAATGTCTCCGAAAGGTCACAATTTAGCATGATTGAGTCCGAACTGACAAAGAGGTAGACTGTATGCAGATGCTCAGTGCTTGGCCTTTAAGCTTCTAGCTTGCCAAGTTACCTGCTTGGGGCAGGGAGTCCTTTGTAAACAGCGTGCATACATAATGAGGGTGTTTGCAGCAAGGTCTCCTAAAGCGGTGATCTGGCTATTTCTGGCCTGCCTGTATTGCCTTGGGATATTGCAGCGTTTGATGGCCGAGCCTAGTTTCGTGCTTGTCTGGGGGCCTCACAAACATGTGGAGAGGGATGGTGGAAGCCAAATTATTGATATCAAAGTGATATCTAGTGCTATCGCCAGGTAGGTCTAAACTGCAGTAACATATATTTGGGCTTTCAGGGAGCAGATGCAAGCAAGTGGGCAAGCATTAAGTGCACGGTGCAAAACTGGAAGTACACAAGATTTCCAGGAAGTCACTGCAAAGATGTTGAGTCCTGCAGGAATGCTGAGAAACATTCAAGGGTGGGGTAAGCAAGAAAGAAGAGGATTCTAGCAGGTAGGGTGATGGCTAGGTTCATTAGGATTCATCCATCCATTCAGCCAGCCAGCCAGGAATGGCACTGGAAAAGGTACAGAAGTGGCAGGAAGTCTTTCCTGCCCAGCATCTTGCAGATTGTGAACTGAGCTTGCCAATTCCTGGAGGAAAGGCCAGTAAGACAGAGCAAGAAAGGATTAATTTTACTTATTCATTATTGACAGTCAAGAGCTCATTACAGTCCACAAACCAGATAAAGAAACCAAATAAAACAGGATAAACAGCAGGATACTGACTGAAATGTTCAAAAATGTGTACATCTAAAACTATGTCCACATACAATCAAATCCCCAGGACCAGCTCATAAAGAAAGACTAACATAAACCATTTCTGTGATGTATGTTTGGCTGAGAGCCAGGGCCAGGTATACCCAGTGAGTTTCATGGCTGTGTTGAAATTTGAATCTGGATCTCTCCAGTCTTGGTTTCACAATGTAACTACTATATAATTCTGGTTCTTTGCAAATCTCTATCCCAGCTGAAAATGAGGGAAATGAAGGAGAAAAGAGGTGCAGTTTGGTGAATGGATAGGAGAAACTGCTTCAGGCATGCAGAGCAACATGGCAGAACACATGGCCATAGTCATAAGCCTGTGAAGAAATTATGACTTTAGCTGAGTTATAACAAAGAAGGAACAGGAAGGGCAAAAGTGAACAATCCTTGTTACAGTGGTAGGTGAAATAAGAATACCCACCACAGATATTTATAGGATAAGAAATTTAACCAGGATTGGGGACTACAGCTCCCTCCATGACCACTGCGGCTGACTGGAGGATTCTGGAAGTCCAAAACTTAATTTTCCAAATTCTTAATTCCAGTCCAAACATGTTTTTAATTTCTTTCAAACAGAAGGAGTGTAAATTGAAGAGTGTCTAATTGCACCATTATGGGATCAGAAGAAGTTTTTGCATGCCAAAAAGTAGAAAATGAACGACGTTGTTTTAGAGCAGTACTAAACCATGGTGAAGTAGAGACAACTGATAACCTAACCAAGAAGGAGACAAAAATTGCAGAAGAAGCAAGACAGGGAGCAATAAAGGTCCTGAAAGATGCCCTGAAAAAGAAGGATAAGGTGCTGATGAAGATACCAGAGAAAGTAGTCCTTAAGGGGGAAGAGAAAGATCCATTTTGGATGAAACGTCATGCAGTATTGACAGAAGATCTAGTGGAGAAACTACTTTTAGAACTCATAAGGGTAAGATTTAAGAAGGACATATACATGACTAATACCTATGCATATGTAAAACTACCTGATAAGACGAGAACCATTTATTTGTGTAGTGCATTCTGGGATGCTCCAAAGTATCTTGAAAGAAATTCCCAGCCAGGCACCCTCATCCATGAAGTCTCTCACTTTCTGGGTACTTGTGACATTGCCTATGGAACAGATGTAAAGCCTACTCTTTATGTTGGCTGCCAGGGTGCCATGATAAAAGGCAATCTGAGTTATGCACACAGTTCCTCTGCCTCTCCTCTTGAAGAAAACTATCGGCATGCCCTTCGGAAAGCTTTCTGGAATGCTGACAATGTGGCGTATGAGTTTGAGCTCACCCTCAACCACAGAAGTTTTTATGTAAATGGTAGATACTCCTGCTGTGGGGAAACAGCAATATACTCCGTGTGTGATCGGTCTGTGCCTGACTTCTTCCAAACTTGCAAAGTGGGGAATAAGTGAGTACCAATAAGTGTTATTATTAAAACCATATTGAATGGGAACCAAGAACAGACCTTGTAGATGTTATTTTTTTTCAGATTGCAATTGCCATGCTGACTGGAGGTTGTGGGAACTGTACTCCAAACAAGTTAATTTTTATTTTTTCAGGGCAACTCTGCCAAGAATGCTTCCCTCCCCACTCCCACACCCTTAGTCCCCACCACTAAAGTCCCCACCATTAAAGGTATAGGAACCAACTTCAGTTTTCACTTTTTCCAATGCCAGTAGACCGAAATGGCATCATGAGGATAAAATGGAAGCAATTTGCTGTTCTCTGGTAATGTAAGTAGTCCAATTCTCCAGTGGTGGCCTCATTGTAACTTTTAACTCCAACAGCTGAAGAACAGGAAGAGTAGGGCGGTCATCTGTTGGTCCTGCTCAGAATGTTAGACTCCAAAAGCTTTCCAGGAATGGTGAGCTTCTTAAGGTTGCTAGGAACGCTGATGTCTGCTGGAGAACCCCAGCACCACTGATATTTACTGTCATGATTGTCTTCCAGATTTAAGCAGTGCAGTGTGGAAAGGGGTGTTGTAGACTGCCAAAATGACACCAGCAAAGGATATCTTGTATATGAAGGCATCTTCTTTCAGGTGCTACTTAGGAGTAGTTACAAAGCTACAAAGCAGTCTTGAATCCCATTCAGCCAAAGTTAGAAAGAAAACACAGGCCCTAACACGACTAACTAAATATTCCTATTCTACTCATGTGAGTACTCTGGGTCACCGGATGTTCATGGGCGGTGGGGAGTCTGGACCTCTTTGCCCAGAATATGACTAAGTTTTGCTTGGGATAGTGAGGCAGGCAACACCTCTCTTGTGCCTCCATCAGTCCCAGAATTCCATCTCATACCTTGTGGTGCTATGTCTGTGCCTGACTTTTTCCACATTTGCAGAGCTCAGGAAACATGAGTACTAAGAAGTGCTACTATTCTAGCCAGATAGATGGATTATGAACCAAGAACAGACTTCACAGGTGTTACTTTTTTGGATTTCAATTGCCATGCTGACTGGAAACTGTGGGCCAAACAAGTTAATTTTTATTTTCTCAAGACTGCTTCCCTCCCCACTTCATCACCCCCACCCTTAATCCCCACAACCCATTAGTCACAGATTGACCTCTCCCTCTCTCCCATCACTCTCTACTGCTCCCACATCAGCCCATCAGCCTCTCTCCCAGGCCCTACCCAATGCTCAGCACTCAAGGGAGACAGCCTCTCTCTGGCCCACAGCAGGGGAAGAGTCCTCTGTTGCTCCATGTCTCTCTCTGCATGGAGGGGTCTGGCCATATCAGAGTACAAAGAATTGCATGAACAAGCCCATCCCTGATATCATCTGGCCTAGGAGGCAAGAAAAGTTCTCCACCCTAGTTCTGTGTTGAAATCACAATGGGGTCTCATGCTGTTGGTGGAGCATAAAATACAATAATGCACCAAAAGTAATAAAAATCATAACTCAAGCTCTTTTCCTGACCTCACTATTTTTCAGAAAGCTGCCTCTGTCAGGCTGTGTGTGAAATTCAGTTCCCTGCATAGATAACATTTAAGTTGCACTAATGGTCAGGAAACTCAGGAATGACCAGAGATACTTAAAAATCCATCTTCTTTCCTTCACAGCTGGAAAACAGAGAGCTTAGTAAAAATGCTATGTGAAAGATCTGAGAACATAAAGGGCAAGCTGAAACAACATCAACAAACTGCAGATGACATGAAGGAGTCTCTCAGAAAAGCCAGGGTTTCACGCGAGATTGGTTTTTCCATGGACTTTGCCGGAGGAGTAGCAGCAGCAGCAGGCCTCTTTCTGGCTCCTGCCACATTTGGGCTTTCTGCAGTGATAGCAGGATGTGCAGGAGTGTTGGGGGCTGGAGTGGCCTGCATTTCCATGAAGACCTTCCAAGCAAGAGCAATCGCCAAAAGGAAGGAATTGGATGACATCTTTGCTGAATGCCAAAGCTTCCTGGATGATCTTGAGAGAATTATAGCTTTCCTAACTTGTGAAGCTGGATTCTGGAGAAATTTTGGCATTCAGCACATCAAACAACTGAAGGAACAAGTTGAATCTGAGAAAGATCATGTGCAGAAAATAGGTATGTACATGGAGGGTGTCACAGAGTGTGCATATCTCCTAAAAAGTCTGTGCAAAATCCTTTTTGAATAGACAGATTAACTTGCTTCATCCAGTTAATATAGCTGTGGCTCTGATCCTGCTTGGGATGCATAACTATATAAATATGGACAGAGGGTTTTGCTACACTAGATTAACACTGATGAATTATAGATGGCCTGCTTTTCATCCCCCCCCCCCAATCTTATTTTAAACATAGAGGATTGCTGATGAGGGACAACAAACATTTGACACTGGCTTTCTTAAAAAAAAACAACTGGCCTCACCTTTATCTTTTTTCGAAATTATTGTGGCTGGCAAGACTAGTTGTGCAAGTCATTGGCTTATTGCTTCTAGGAAATCTGTTGTCATTTCTAGGCTAGTTAAAGTTAATGTTTCTGGGGTAGGCAGAAACTGAAAAACTGCTATTAATGTGGTTTATCAAAACTGGATATAGAATGAAAACAAATATTGTGAGAACGATGCATCTATGAAATGTAGTAGAAAAGGCTCTGTATCACACAGGAAGATTCTTCAGGTTCCTTGTACACTGGAGCTTCTTAGTGCTGCTCACAGCCTTACACACTGCCTTTTAACACAATTAACTGGAAGCATGGTTGAAATGGAAGCTCTGTGCAGGACTTAGGCCATTTCCGCACGACATGTTACCACGGCATTCTGGTCTGGTTTTTGGTGAACTAAGATATCATTTTGATATCATAACTCGGCCCTTTTCCCGCCATCAGCCGAGTGTTTGTTAGGCGCCGCCGGACAAGCGCGACGCTAGGCATGGGTGATAGTTGTAACCAGATATAGCCAGTTCCGCTTCAGGGGGTAGCCACCCGAAACAGACACCTCGATTAACTCTTTGCCTGTGAAAGCTCCCTGGCAAGCCAGGCACTTAACGGCCGAGCTAGCCACATCTGCATACCAGCTATACCATTGTCAATTCAGTTCATAACTCAATCATGCTAATTCCGACCTTTCAGAGCCTTTATCCTCAGACCAAAACTCATTGTTCTCTTGCAAAAACCAGACTAGCCTGCGGTTGTTCTTTCCCTATAAAAGTTGCCCTACTTTGAGAGCTCTTCGGAACTCTCGTTGGACCAAGCTGAGCTGAAATCACTAAGCTGAAATCACTCGAAGCTCCTCTTGGATCTTCACCCTCACCTCACTGCTGCTCGGCTCCACAGATTCCCCTCGGTCTCCACACCGGGTTTCCTTCCTTCTCTCCAATTGGTGTCTCCAGGACTTCGGACAGGTGCCGTATTGCTTATTTCTCTAAAACTCTCTTTCTTTCCTCTCTAGTTCGGTGTGTTTGAGTTTTATTATTTTCTTTGCTTAATAAAACCTGTTAGCATTTTAAACTGCTTGACTCCTCACTGACCTGAACCGGTATACATAGGATAAAAGGTCTCGCTGCGTTGCCCTGCCTCTCGTTAGCCAAGAGAGTGCTCCAGCTAATTTCCCCATCTTGTTTGTTGTTTGGTTATTCGGGTGCCCCTCTGGGACCCCCACTTTACAGGGTAACAGACAGAGCTGAGCTACTTCTGGGACAGGATGGCAGCAGTCAACAGGTTGTGCTTCTGCATGGTGTTACCACCGGCCCACTGCCATCCTGTCCCCAAACGTTGCACTCATGCGGTTTTCACAAAACAGAAGAAATGAGAGGATTCCTCCTTCAATAATGGGAAGATTCCTCCTTAAGAGTTCTGCTTTTTTATTGCTTCCTGTTCAGTGTGGCTACAGAATTGGTGATCACTTCCTATTTTATTAGCTACCATTCTTCATAGGGGGAATAGATCTATATTGTAATTTATCTGAAATATTTAGATTCTGAGTAACTTTCATTTTCAGAAGTACCCAGCAAACACTGCTCTCTCAGGCACAACATAAGGAAGGAAAGGCATAAATATTTACAACAAAGTGAATACATTAATACATTCAAGCAGAACTTGGAAGTAACACAAGTTACAAATAATGTGATTACTTGCACATTATCTGTAACCGGTTACTTTATGGGGGCAATGAGGTATAATGAAGTCCTACTTCAAAAGTAACATAAACTGCAAGAATGACCCCATTTATTAGTGTAAAAATAATTATTATTTTAGTTGTTTTCCAGTTATTACAGAAAAAATAGATTTTAGTTATTATTCTGTTTTCCAACATTCCTTTGGAAAGAATGTTCCTACAAGGATTTTGACAGGAATTTGATAATATTTTACTATTTTCTTAAGACGCCTAAATGGTTTTCTTTGGGAAAAAGAAGACCTGCCACGTGAATAACTTGTTAGTTTTTCAATATTGGAAGGAATAACAATTGTGTTACTTTTCAGTTACTAGAAAAAATAATAGGACTGAATTACTTTCTGAATTACCTTTCCAAACACTTTGCTGGAGTTAACACACATTCTTCCAAGACAGCCTCATTTCCAGCACATTGCAATATTCCAGTTTCATTGGAATGAAGGCATATACATCACACAGATACACTTTTTTCAGAAACATGGACAAACAGTGTATTGGCTTAAATTGAGAAAATGTACCCCTGGCCACAGCTGCTATCTGAACTGCTTCTAAAGTCTGACATTTCAAGGAGAGCACTGCTTTATCAAACCCAGGGATACCCACTCCAAGATCCTTAGTTCTGTTAAGAGGAAGACCTCTGCCTGGACAAAGCAGAGATCCAGAATTTCAACAACCACGCTCCAGATCCCTAGATAGCCTCTCCCAATAGTTCCATCCATGTACATATGTTTAAAAGCAGAGATTCATCCATGTCATCTATAAACTCATTTGAAATCTGATGTGTTATACACTCCATGATGGAATCTACTTATTGATCTTACCAAATGTTCCATAAATACCTGGTTTATTGTCCTGGTTTATACATTTAAACTTCCATATTGCATTTTATGTTTGGCTAATGATGAATTAAAAAAACTAATTCAAACACTCGATGGCTTTGGCAATTTTTAAATAGTTTGCTGCGCATTTCCCCTTCCTATTGCATCTATTACTCCTTATTTACACCAGCACCTTAACTTACTGGTTTGGTGGCAATACACATGACTTCCACTCGCCTGTCTGCCCTGACTACCACATGAGATGGAATGGTAGGGTATAAATCAAGGAACACAAAGGAATGTACCCCTCATCCCAAAGCCTCCGACATAGTTGGAGGCAACATGTGTCGATGCCATCATCCACAGATGTTGATGTTGCAGCTTTTTCACCCTCTGCCCTGAAGATGCCTCTGTGCCCACTTCTCTCCTCCCTTCGCTGGGTAAAGTTAGCCCTTACAGTCACCACAAGCACGAGAAACACCTCCTTAGCCACATTCTTCTTATCATGCATTTATTTTATAAATCCTGGCTATATTCCTTCAAACAATACACCCTTTCCTCAGTAAAGGAAATTCCTGAATTTGGAGGATGGGAGGACCTTCTTGCCTCTTATTTAAATGTTAAGTCAATAAAACCACCATGGTGAAAATGCCAGACCCTGAGAAGATATTTGGGGAGTCTTCCATTTTAGTGTGGGGGGTTTTTTCTTCAGGTGCGTGCAGTCGGGGTGCAGCCTTCCAAAGTATCCTGAGGGTGTGTTTAATGCTGTCCTGAGCCTCCTATAGTTGCCCATCTATGACTTAATTTAATTACAAATTGCCTTTCTACCCCTGCTTATTTGGCTACATAAAACTTGCAACAACAAAAGTAATTAAGCCATTAGCTTCAGAAGAGGGATTGCACTGCACAGGAGCAGCACAAACTTTCTGGTACCAGAGATGTGAAAGAAAAGCAGAGAAAAGCTCCCTCATTTTTGCATTTTTAGCAGTGATCACTCCCCCCCACACACACACACACACTCAAACACACACACAGCAATAGAGGAGTATGTAGTGGCAGCACTAACCTAGTCATCCACCAACCTGGCACCATTTGGAGGACATAGAGGTTGCCCCTGTTTCCTTATCCAAAAGATTTTCCTGTCTGTTGAGTACAAACTGCTGTCCTCTCCAGCACTCCATGAATTATTGTCTCCAGTACTACTGTACAGGAGACCCCCACACACACCTGCTTGCCACGACTGAAGACTTAGGGGGAAGGGTTGTGCCACTGTTCAGCTCCCCAAATCTAGCCACTTCCCCAAAGCTGTGTTTCAATGGCTTCACTTTCGCCATTTCACCCAGTACCAAGATACCTGGCTAACCAGTACAAATGAAAAGCAAATGATTCTGTTCTAGGAGGTTACCACAGTTCTTCTGGTTGGGAATTCTAAATATCCCTCCCACAGTGACCTAGCATGGTGCAGCGGTTTGAGCATTGGACTACAACTCTGGAGACCAGGGTCTGAATTTTTGTTTCAAAACTCCACAGTAGTTTTGCCTTACGGCTGCCATAAATCAGAAACAGATTGAAGGCACACAACAGCAAAGTGCAGATCCCAGGATTAGCAAAGATCTTACCTTGGCTGTAAAAGTGGGACCACAGTGGTTTAACTGTGTAGTGTGAAAGTGTCCTAAGTGGTTGCAGTCTGGCACACAGCCTGCTGGACTCTGCATGGCCTGGGACAAATGCCTCTGATCCTTCAGGCTCACCCTTTCGCCACGGCTAGAGAGAGACTTTACTTGAGGAAAAAAAAAGGTGCTGCAGCGAGGCAGGCAGACAAGAGGCTGAATCCGCTGTGCTGGTCACTCTCTCCCCCAGTGCTGGTAACTGAAATAACTTAACAAAAAGGTTTCCTTGATTTTTGCTCTGCTAGACAAAGAGAAGGGGAGGCAGCACAAGTTGTGTGTGCACATATGCGTGTGTTGGGGTTGCTGGGTGAGATAAGGGACAGGTCTCTTGTTGCTTCAGCGCATGTGCAGAAGAAGGAATTTCAACAGGAATTGCTTATTACCTCATTACATGACAAGCACCTGCTGAACTTCTCTCTTCTACATAACCATTAAAGGGACAAGAGCTCAGTTCCTTTTTTTCACTTGCAACCCTACTGTGTGTGTGCGTTTAGGCATGACTGTCAGTTTCTGGTACAGAAACACATTTCTGGGCTGAATATGTGCCCAGACTGAGGTAGCCTAATTCTTAATCCTGATAGGAGCTGCGTAGCTTGGAGTAGGGGTAGGGAAGCAGGGTAAGGGGGCAGAGAGACAGGGGTGTGGCTGCATCGTATGGGGGCATGGCCATGTCATGTGGGGCGCCCCTCAAAAATTGCTGTCCTGGGCGGACCGCCCTCATCTCCCCCCAGTCCGTACACCTCTGCCTGACAAGTGGATCCTTTGTGAGAGAGAGTTGTTGGTCACTGGCTGTCTTTGTGAGACCAGGAGATGTCTCCAAGTGCCAGCTGGGACTCTCTACACCAGAGCAGGAGGGCCCTCAGAATATACATCTTAGACATGCCTGTTGTGTTGCCAGAGATTCCACCCAGCTCATGTCTGAAACCCTCTATTTCTTCCATGGAAATTAACACATGGACCATTTATGGATATCTACACTCCCTTTTCCCTTTGAAATATTTTTACAGATTCTAGAATTTTTGCTTAAGAGACAAACTAAGGGTGATTCAGGACTTTATGGTTTGTTCCCCTGTCCCCAGAGCTGTGGAAGGCTATGCATTTGGAGGAGCAAGGAAGCATTCACTTTTTCTAAGGAACATCAGACCAACAAACCTGCACTTTTTGACTGAGCAAGATTTGGAATCTCCCTGTGTTGACCACTCAGACATATAAAGAAATGGACATAAGCACTTTTAATCAGCAAAATAGCCTCTAAAGCAGTGTTTCTTAAATATTCTGTGACATGGACCACTTTGGCAATCTGGTGAAGTCTACAGACTCCATCTCAGAATTTTTTTTTTAATGCAGAAAATAAAATACAGACATAGAATTACAAAGGAAACCAATTATATTGAAATACAATTATCCAAATGTTTTTAAACTATTGTGAAATAGTTACATATCTGCATCTTTATTAATGCTTTAAATAAGAGAACACATTTAAAATATGGGCAAAATTTCAGTTAGAGAGCAGTTGTTAAAGTTAAAGGTGTTGGCTGGCCTTCTCTTCAGTAATTATGATGTTGCAAACATATTTGGGGTAGCCATGTTGGTCATACAGCAAAATACAACAAAAGTCAAAATCCACAACCAGCCACAACAGCAACCAGCCAAAATCTGCAACCAACCATTTTGGCCAACCAAAAAAACAGTTACTTTTCTGTAGCTAATGGAACTGATATTTTATTTCCTGTGTTTTATTCCCCTTTGTTCTTGGTCCCCACGTGTTTAAGAAGAGGAGTGGACTCTGCTTTCATTGAGATCACTCCTGACCATCTTAACAGAAAACAAAAGTAATATCTGAGACAAAATGTATATCTGTACCTCTAACATCATTCTTTTTCTTCTTCTGTATGATTTTTAATATCTTTGCCTGATGAAGAAGCCACTGAGGCTTCAAAAGCTTGCATGATGAATTCTGTGAATTTGATTGGCCCGTAAAGGTATCACTCATTTGTGGATTGTGGATTTTGTTGTATGATGTTGTAAGTCTCCCTTGTGGCATTGTAATTCACACTTGTGGTTGTAGAACATGCACTGACCAAAGTCCCCCCCCCCTCAATTTACCTTTTCGGCAGTATACCTCCCCAACGTGGCCATTTCTGGGTCATTGCAGAATGGGAGTGGGGATGAGCCAAGATGCATCCAGCTCTTATGCTGTAATGGGACACAGTGCAACAGGCATCTGTGAAGACCTCCTGCCATGACTGGTAGGGTGTGGAGCTCTGGCTATCACTAAGCAGAAAGAGGGAAGGTTCTTGCAAGGGGCAGTGTACAGAGAGTGACAGTAAACAGGAACAAGAAAAGCAAAGTTGCTGTGAGCAACACTCACAGAGGCACCCATAGCAGCTGAGAAGGTAAAAGAAGGACAGTTTACCACCTACTGAGAAACCACAAATGCGAAGGATTACTTGCAAATATCCTGGCCAGTCCATGTCATTTACAGGGTATGGACCCTTAGGTATAAACTCTTGTATCTGTTTTTAACTGTAAAGGGTTTCCATTCTTATCCAAACCTCTTTGTAAAATAGGAAATTACATGATACATTCAGCAAAGCTAATGAAATCTATGCTAAATAACACGGCATCCACTTGTAAACACCACAGTCTGGAGAACAGATAATCAGACCTCTGCCACTTCGGAAACTATGTCAGTTATTTCACATCAAGTTATAATGGCCCACAATCACAGAGACAGGAAAGCATTTTCTGTTTTTATTTGGAGTGAAATTTCAGGTATGGTCAGTATGTAAGTATGCCCGTGTTCAGAATTTCCTTGACAGGGAGACAGGATGACAAGCGGTCTGAATCTTTTTTCTCTGAGTGTGGCATGGTTGTGGTGATGCAGTCCCATAAGCTTAACTTTATCTTTAACCTGTAAGTTCATTCTCTTTAAGGAATGAAGGGCAGAAGCACAGCTCCGGAATTTACTCAGCGTAGAAGTTAAAATACTAAGAGTCCATCAATATGCTTGTGTTTTGAGTCACCATGGACAGGGAAATAATCTATAGTTTGCACTTCCTTGCTTCGGGAGGGTACAATTCCACCTTAACTTTTTGTGGAAACCCATTTTTTTCTGTCTGTGTAATTTTCTTTTTGTTCAGAAAATTGGAAGACATGAGAGAAAACGCATGAGTATACTGCAGCCATAACAAATAGTCACCAAGAACATAGCAGCTTAGACTCAGTTTACAAAGAAAGCAAACTAGCTTCTTTCAACCAGTTCTAGCTGGGTGTTTAGGGAACCCACACCCAATTACAAAGGAGTGGGAGTTGCTATTGCTATTGAACTCTCTCTTAAAACACAGCTGCTGCATACTACAATGTGTGCTCATAAATGATGTCCTTCCAGAGTGTTGATACACTACACCAAAATTTTCCTCTAGGAAAACCCGATAGAGGGGGTTTTGGGGCATTTGTGGTTGAGCAGGTGGGGGGTGTCCAGCCACCCAAGGCCACTTGGGGAGGTAATGTGGCCCCCTAGCCTTCTACAATTGCCCACCCCTGCTTTATTTGATTTGGGGTTAACCAAAGGGATCTTAGCCATTGCTTCCCTGCAGAATCTTTTGTGCTGCTCTTGGAATCTCAGCTACAGGTCATTTGATTTCACGTGGCAACCACATCTCTTACACACACAGATTGAGAGAGAGGGAGGGAGGGAGGGAGAATATATACATGGTATGAGTCTCCAAAGCATCCAGCTTCTGGAACCCAACCACTGTTTTCCCCTCTGTGCCACTGCCAATGTTTTTAAGGGAAGTTTCTTTGTTTAACAGCAACAAGAATTTTGCAGTGTCCACAGATAAAGACACTTTCACTTTTATTGACTCTTACCCTGATGAGTGGACAATCAGATGTGCAAGGTGATTTTAGAGAGAGGCAATGCACCCAAAGGTGCTATACATCTGCTACATTCCTCATATGTTTGAGCAAAAAAAGGAAATAAAAATTTAGCATCTTTGATTGCTCAGACAGAGACTGATCATTTGCAGTTTCACAGTTTGCATTTGCGTAACTATTCAAATGTCATCATATCAATAACTAAAGTCCTGTTTACTTCTGTTGTTATGATGCCAAAAACATTTTAACCATTTTGGCCTAGAAAGAAATTTTTAAAAAATGCTGAGCAGCAAGACTGAAATCACTGCAACAGCCTCCTAAATGGGAACACTTCTCGGAACAACTATTGTTTTAATTCAACGCGTCCTGGAAGCACTTCTCTGACTACTAGAGAAGAAAGAAAACAAATGATTTGGGAAGGTTTGGGGGTATTATGGAGGGGAGACTACTATCAGTGGGAGAACGTTTTAAATTAATGTGTGAAAAGTCTTATGCTAAAGTTGCAGGAAGATAGTGGCTAACTGTGCTTTCTGGTACAGTGATCTTGTGTGATGCACAAGCTAGCTCCAAGTTCAAATAACAGGCTTAGAGGTTTCAAAAGCTTTATTCCAAACATCAAGGAAAGAACAACACACCTTGGAAGCTATCAAGACTAAAGAACCATTGGATTTGCAGTACTATATAAGCCGTTACATTTCAAAATTAACACACACTGCTATCCCTTTTGCTGCTAACTTAAAACAACATTTTTCCTGGGCTCACTGTCCACTCTTCTTGTGTTGTCACTCAGCTTGCCAACAGCATGACCTGGCAGCCACATCTGTTTGTTATTATCACAGATTGTTACTCAAACATTCCTAGTTTTCCAGTTTCATCCCATCCTTCCCCCACTACACAAAGCACCTAAGTACTACAGTATGACTATAAATATGGCAGGGACATTCTGTCCCCTCCAAGACTGCCCCTCCATCCTGGCTTATTTAGATACATAATGGCCTTACAGAATGCTATTTGTCTGGCATCACCACCAGTTTGAAGAAGCTGAAATGAAAAACAGGGTGGATTTGTCTGTAAGACTTGGGCAGCTCTAATTCAGCAGTCACATTGTTCACTAAGCATATAATGCAAAACAATCCAATGTATTTAAGATCTAATTTCTTAGAAGGCTGGAGGCACTTCAAAAACTTTGTGGATACATTTTGTGCCATAAAGTTCCAATTCTGAACTCTTTTACAATTGGCGTACTTTTTGTAGATATCTTTAGCATAGTCCAAAGCCAAGGTTATGACAGGACAAACAGCCTTAAACTTTTGAGTCCAAGCAGCCACTGGACATGGGTCAGTCTGGATGACCTCAAGAGATGGAACATGTTTCAATGTCTGTCCATACACAATTTCAAAGGAGGCATGCTTGATACTTTGATGGACAGGAATGTTGTATGCCATTTCAGCAAAGGGAAGAAGAGCCTCCCAGTTGTCTTCTTGAAAGTTAATGTAACACCACAGATTCTGTTCTAAAATTTGATTGATCTATCTAATTTGATTGGTCTATCCAACCATTTATAGATGATGGGTCATGCTCATAGCGTGCTGTATCCCCAACAGTCTCAAAAATGACTTCCAAGATCTGAAACTGCAATGTGAATTGTCTTCCATGATTGGACACTATTTTGCTGAGTTGGATAAACAGCTTTGCCAACTGGACTGTCCTGGGGATGGTTTTGATGCTCAACCATGGAACGAAGAGACCAGACACAAAGTTGGGTTAACTAAGGGCCACTTTATTTTGACCTGTTTTATTTAAATTGCATTAACCTGAAAGATACAAGAGGCCGGGAGCAATATGATATGGGTCTAGTGATGCCAGGGTCACAACAGACAACCTGCTCAGCATACCCATGGGCAATAACACCTCAGCCCCAGGAACAGTCCAAATTGCTTTGGTTGCTCCCCAGTCCAGCATCTTGGAAGGTAACCCAGGGACTCCCACCCAAGCTGCAGGGCTCTAAAAGTGAGAGTCTTATTCCCAGGTTAACCTCCTTCATCGAACCCCCTGGGACGCAGGGCCCTAAAGAAGTGGTTCCAGAGCCCCATCCTACACCAAATGAGTGCCAATAGGTGATCACTGAAGTTTAATTATCCCCCATTATCTGCCACAGAAAGAGACAAGTGTCTGCTTAGTCTGTTTCCCACATCAAACTGGAGAACATGGCTCTTACCCCTTTCAGTTCTTCCAGGAACAACTGATTCCCGTGATCAGACAGGTGCACCCCATCTACTCAGTAGAGATCCGGCCACTCAAATAGGTTGCCAAGATGAGGAATAAAATGGCTAAATCTGATTATTCACCATTCTTCTGGAGTGGTCAATACATTTGGAGGTCTTCACCACCCCACCAAAAAACTGTGCCAAGGTGAATGAGGCCCACATGAGGTGGAGGCCCACAGTGAAACAACCACACAAGACATCAGCCAAAAACACCTCTAAACCCCAAACACTCAGCCAGATTTACGATCCAATGGTAATGATCGCTCCATGTCAATACCAAGCACCAAATGACACACATAGAGGGCAAACTGCTTCACTGTCTCCTTTGCCCCTATCACATGTCTTGATCTGATGATTAGCACCAATAAAACGTAACACTCTGGACTCACTCCATTGAGACCATCAAAAGCTTACCTTCCCCTGCAGTGACATTCGTCATGTGAGTCTAGGTAAGTGTTGTAAGCTACAAAATGTGCTTGCTTAGAAAACAAACCCATAACCATGCAAGTAACAGTCTTTTGGTTGCTCATGGGAAGACTGAAATCCATGCTAACATGAAATCCATGCTAATATCTGCTTGTGGGTGCAGAGGGGTAGGCAATGTCTGTAACAAACACCTCTGTTTGCCTTCCACTTGCTCACTCTGTGCACAAACAGCACACCCTTTGGCATAGTTTTCTACATCTGTTCTCAGTCCTAGCCTACTAACAGTCACTTCTCATGAAGTGCAGCATTTTGAGAAACCCAAAATGCCCAGTTGACTTGATATCATGGCAGTGTTGCAAAATCTTTTACCTCAAACTCTTGGCAACATAATGTTCTTCTTCTTTACACCAAATGCCCATGCTGTCTGTGAGCTCCGTTTCATGTTCTTTGGTCAAGCTGTCCTTGCTCGTTGCACCTTGCAGGTTTTTGAACAATGTTTGTGGGACCATTTTTTGTTTGCCTTCCCCACACGCTTGGTTACGATCGATAACTGCCAGGCCTAACAGTTGTGGGGTAAATATTGTGTCAACTGTCTCCTTTTTCTGGCTGTCATATTGTTTCTTTAACTGAAGGGTTCTTGCTACTACTGTAGAAAGAAGGAAGAAAAGAATGTTAACACATTCAAGCCATCCATGGTGAGGGAGGAAGTAGAAACACTGTCCCTAAGAAAGGAAGCAACATTTAAAGTGGGGGAATATAGGGAAGGGAAAGGAAACCAGAATCACCAGTGGCAGTGCACCTTTTTCATATAAAAATATCTCAAGTTTGGTCAAAAGTTAGGATTGCAAACTGTGCCTTCTCTTGCAGTACTCCCATGACACCCCAGGCCACAACTCCAAGAGTGCCCACCTCAGAACTCTTAAAACTAACCCTCATCAGCACAACTTACCTCAGGCAGTCTTGAAGGACTTCTCTTCCCAGGCCAGTGCACATAATAGCAATACTCCTGGAACAGCAGTGTCAGACACAACCAGCTCAGCCTTGCACTAAGGAGTATTCTGAATTTCAATCCAATGACAAGATACCTTCTCTCATCTCCAAAGCCTTCCCAATACATTGATGTCTTCATCCCACCTTGAATACATTTTCCTATCCACAGTGCCCACTAGCTGGCACTGCTCCATAGGGCTCAGCACCGTACTCTCTGCCCCACTGAAGCACAGAGAGAGAGCATCAGCTGCCAAGACCAGTGTGGTGGAACGGCTTCTAACCTGCTCCACTGATAATAAATAAATAGTGGGGAGAGGTGAGAGAAAGTGAGAGAAAAGGTAACATGGAACATGCTGGGCGGGGGGAGATGCTATCTCAGAAGAGAGGGGCAAAAATGTACTCCAAGACCTTGTCTGGTATGTATATCCAACCAAACAGCACCTCAAAAGTCTGACCAGCATCCTGTTGGTGTTTCAGGTATAGGTAAATTCTCTTACATATGCAGTTTTACTTTTTTGGCCATGGCGTAATGTCTGTATTCAATTCACAGTTGTCCAAAGAGAGTCTTGCAAGTGTAACCACTGGCTCGGAGTCATGCATTCTCAGATGGTGCATAAGTTCTCATTAGTGTTTTCAGTATACCACCTGATTCCCTAGGACTGCAGAAACAGCAAGCACATTGTCAGATACATAGCTGGGTTGCACAGGGTTGATGGTCAGCAGAAGGGTGGTGTAGCACAACCAGCACTTAAACTACAGGAGTGTAGATTGACACAGTGTATGCATTACACAGGATCTTGACTCCCGCCTGCCAGTGTCTCCTTACCACTACAGCAGATTTCACAGGATGTTGGTGATGTTCCCACTAGCATTCTCATTTATATAAACATATATACATAACAGTACTGAACTAAATCAAGCCAAATCAGACAAATCTAGTCAAATTGGACTGAAGCAATTTGAATGATTGAGTAATGCAGACATCAGTCTGGACATTAAGCCCACATAGAAGATTTCTTCCCTTTCCATCTGACTGGATATGAACTACAAAATAATTCATTATAGTTTGAGTTTTCCTAGCACCTCTATTAATTAAGTACTGTTTGTTATGATTTGAAAAATTGTTTTCCAGTTTTCCAGACAGGTTTGAGTGTTGGACAACGGCTTTGCATTGGACTAAGGCTCAGAGATTGAATCCCTGCTCAGCTATGAACGTCCCCAGGTGACTTTGAGCAAATAACGCCCTCTCAGTCTCAGAGGAAAGCAGTGGCAAGAAAGAAGCCCCAAGAAAGAAGCCAGGAAACCCCTGTGATCGGTTTGTCTTATGGTTGCCATAATTCAGAAGCAACTTGAAAGCACACAAGAGAGAGAGAGTCACCCAGTGCCTTTCCATGGCCAACCAGGAAATTGAACTCTGGTCTCAGGGTTGTAGCATTCAAACCACTACACTACACTAGCTCTCAACAACAACAATACTTGAAATTTAATAAAGAAATAAAGTGCAAAAACAAATCAATTATAGAATGAAAGATGGGTTGTCTTCAAAATATTGCAGTGCAGCACCCTATAAGAAAAATATCATGGTAGTGAGGGTACCCATGGGAAGAAGGGGAAGCTGGACTTCATCCACCGACAGCTCTGCCTTTCTTGTTTATGTTGACTAAGCACTTTCTAGTACTCTCCCAGAAGCGTTTCCAGAATGCTGAAGCCTCACTGTGCAGTTCTTTCTGATCAGTCATCATCATCACCCTGCCCTCTCTTGTCCCTGTCCCTCTGCCACAGACTCCAGTAATTTGTCTTCCAATTTCCCTTCTATTTTTATTTTTCAATACAACAACAAAGCCTAATTGCTTAAGTTAAGATGAAGGGCTTTCTTAATTACTGTACCCAACTGCTCCATGAAGCTTGCTCTGCCAGTTCGTAAATATTTTTTTATTATATCAGATTACATTGTTATTTATTTAATTATTTGCTTTACTGGGTAGCTTTTATCTGTTCATTCTTGTTTTTCCCTACCTAACCTCTCTCTGTTTTTGTCTTACATTCTGCACTTTGTATGTTGCTTTTTTAAAAAATGATGTTGTGGTTTCAATTATTACAAGCTTCCTGGAATAATATGTATCCAAGAGAAAGGTTGTCTATTAATTAGTGCATGATATTTTTAAAAAAGCAATTCAATAAAAGCAATGGTCTCATCATTATTCTCCTGTGTGATTTGTTATCTCAGCCAAAAAGATGCTTCTTTGTAGTCCAGCTCTCAGTAGGGCAAGGGGTTGTCTTGATTAAATTAAGATGTGGACATGTTTGAATGTACTCTAGAAATCTGTACAACAAAGTATAGAACAGAACAAAGTACACTTCTCTGGATTTCATTGGACTGCAACTACCATCAGTCCTAACCAACATGGCCATTGTGCAGAATGCTTGGAGTTCTAGTTCAACAACATCTGAATGACTGCACTTTACCCATCTCTTTTTTTGTGTGTCAACACAAAACTTTGACTGGTCCAATAAACAGAACTTATAATTGCTTGCCAGTCCGCATCAGTTTCAGACAGAGTTGCCAGATTGAAGAATGGAGGGGACTCCTGTAGCATCAATGGTTGTACAGAAGAGGGAATTTCAGCAGATGTTGCTTGTCATGTAATCAGATTCTCTTTTCAACACAACCACTAAGGATACAGGAGCCAACTTCAGTTTTCACTCTTCCCAATGCCAGTAGATCAAAATGGGATCATGAGGACAAAATGGAGGCAATTTGCTGTTCTCTGGTAATGCGAGCAATCAGATACTCCAGTGGTGGCCTCAGTTTTACTTTCAGGCTCCTTTCAACTCCAACAGCTGAAGAGCGGGGTGGGTGGGGAGGTCTTCTGTTGGTGCTGCTGGAACATTAGACTCCAAAGGCTTTCCAGGAATGGTGAGCTTCTCAGGGTTGCTAGGAGTGCTGATGCCTGCTGGAGAACTCCTCATTCTCAGAAACCTCAGATTCAGGATTTGAGCATTACTGAACCCTGGCAATGATGAGGGCCAGAACATTGGATGAGGACTCTGGACAACCAGGATTCAAGTTCCCACTTAGTTAAGGAAATCAGCTGCGTGACTGTGGGCAAGTCATATTCTCTCAGCTTCAGAGTAAGACAAATGCAAATCCCCTTTAAGAAATCTTGCCTATGATTACCTTAGGCTGCTATAAGTTGGAAATGAATTGAAGGCACGTAACAGCAATGACAGAAACTCTGACAATATATCCCAATGGAAAAGAACTGAGGCAATCCCTATGAAAAAATAATAATAATAAACCAGAAAATTCACACCAATCAATCTGAAATGTATTTATTAACTGGTATAAAGTAGGAGAGGGAAGCTTGTAATTCATATGCCTCATGCGCGTAAGAGGTATTACTGTGTCAGCATGATCAGCACTTGGATATAACTCATTACAAATAATGGTGTTAGTAATGACCCCCTTTTATTTTTATTTTATTTTTATTTATTTTTTTTTGAGCAGGGAGAAGCAACAGCTACAAACAGCAGTTTCAATCATTTAAATATCAATGACAATATGCTAGTACAACAAACAGTAGCAAGTAATATCTGTTCCTTCAAAATATTACTTAAAACGAATTTATTAAATAAGCAAAAGCTAGAAATACAATAAAACAATAAAAAACAAGGTGCAATCAATGTCACTATCTGTAGACAATACAACATAAAAAAAATCAGAGTATCATCTGAAATACCATCATCCCTCCACATTAGGGGCAAAGGACTCCTGCAAAAGTGGAAAAAAGGATAAGTATCTATAGGCCCTGATGGGAAATGCATGAGCCATCCAGTTTTGCCTTCAAGGCAGTGGGGTTCCTTCACAAGGCAGAAGCAGGCAGGCAGCCAGCCAGCAGGGCTTGTAGCCACCTCACTTGCTGCCTTCTCTCATTTTTAATAGGGACTTGCAAGCCTTGCCTTGTGTTCACAGTCTCTCAGTCTCCCTCAATCTTGTAACGCTTGCAGAGAGGCTGTGAATGTGAGGCAAGACTTCTAAGTCCCTATTTAAAATGGTGTAGGGCAGCAGCAGAGGCAAATAATCTGCAAATAACCAAATCCATGAAAGTTTAGTCCATGAATGTGAAGGCCTGACTGTAATCAGTTACTCTATCCAGATGCATTATTCCAAATGTTTCCATGGCTTCACAATGTTACTTATTTAGAGGAAATTGGGGAACATTTTTCTGTTCATCATTGATTTTTGAAAAAAGTAATGTATTAGTAATTCACATAAAAATGAGTAATCTCATATTTTGTATAGCAAGTAACCCAAACTCATTACTTTCCTGATACAAATTAAAATAACATTTCTATGCTCTGGTCACAATTCAATTCGCACTGAAACCTATCAGTATGGACAAACTGTTACCACGGTTGTCTAGCCTAACCCAAGGTCTACAATATAATACTGGATATTAATATTTTCACGTGGCATGCTATAATCTGAACTCCATGTGTCTGACCTGGGTCACGAACTGCTTGTGTAGGCAGAAACGGCCGCGTGGCCTAAATTATGCACAGGGAGGTCTAGGCCAGTAAACAACTTTTGTCGCACAGGAGAAGTGCCTGCAGACACGGCCGATACTTCACCCAAAGAATGGGCTTGCATGTTTCGACCGTTGGCTTGACGAAATTAGCGCGTCCATCTATACAGCCTCTAAGCGCTCCCTCATTTACATATTGTACAAACAATTGGAAACGCTGGCTAAACCTAATCAATGCTGATTTCGACCTTTCGGAGGCTTTGTCTCCACTAAAGTTGCTATTGTTCTCCTCGGGAGAAGGCTAGCCTCTGGGCAGAATCTACACAATAAAAAACCCCTGTCTCAGTTCCTCAGTGGAACGCTCATGACTTGCTTCTCGAACCTCTGACGCTCTGTTTGGCAAGCCTCCCCTCAGCTCCATGTGCTGAGCCACACCGAACCCCAGCATCGCTCTCCATTCTTCTGTATCCGGACTGCAGGATTAGGTGGCGTATCACCTGGAAAATCCCCACAAAATCCCTATCTTTTCCTTAGCTTTACTCCGTTAGCTCTTGGATGTGTGCGTGAATGCGCGAGTTGCTGATTGCTGATATTTTTGCCTGTTTTAATAAAATCTTTCAATTGGAACAACTTTGCCTAGTTCTTGACGCGGTCTGACCCCATAAACATAGGGGTAAAGATCTTGCTACATTACCCTGCCTCTTGTAAAGCCAAAGCAGTGCTCTGAGCTAATTTTCCCCACCAACAGTTGAGAACATTTTGGTGTCCCTCACGGGACCCCCAGAAATCAGGGTAATAAAACACCCAGGCCTAGTTTGAATCCACCAATGTTACTCCTGCTCCTCCTCCAGAATGGTACTGGGACAACATTCTTGCAATAGCCCTTGTTTCCGTAGAGGCAAACTGGTTTCAGCTTCAGAAACAGAGCATGGGAGTTTGTATTTACTATAACTGTTGTATTCCTCTTCACTGTGAAGGTGAACTGCCCCTGAACACTGCTTCTGCCTTTGGTTTGGAATGTATTTTATTAAAACAGTACTCACGTATTCTCTTTGCTTCCATTGAGACAAACAGGCACTTTTCTGTCCTCACTACAGGCTCCACAGTGATGTGTGATGCTCGTGCTGAACAGATTCTTAGCTGACAGTTAACTATGCTTATAACACTCTCAAAGTTTGAGCTACATATTTCACTACCACTTTGGGATTCTCCCCAACAAAATAAATAAATATCAAGAAAAAGCTCAGGAAAGAGCTCATTCCTTCATAAGTGGCTGGCATGTTGCTCTAGTTCCAAAGAATTATTAATCAAAGAACAGATTTGCCTAGTTCAAGCTATAATTCCACGCAAATTTATTTGCAGTTGGACTCTCTTGAACCTGACTTCTAAGTAATCGTGTCTACAATCAGTTTCTCCTGTTTATCTGAAGCATCTATGCCTGACATTTCGCAATGACTGCTGCAATGTTTCCAAGGAATGATTTATTGATTCTTTAGAACTCCATAGTATCATGTGAACTGTGCAAAGGCATTTCACAAGTATAGGAGACTTAGTCTGTTTCTTTTGAATGTGTCAGTAATGAATATACTGTATGGAATATACCTTCCCATTCCTTAAAAGTCCTTGTTTTGATTTTAGATTGTTTAAAGGTCTTGAAAACCATAAAGCGTTACAAATAGAAATAGATTGCTTGCACCACATTTTTAGTATTTTTTATTAAAAAAATTGAAATTTTAAACATATACACAAAAAAATACAAACACCCATTGTTTCCTAATATAATTGGGACTAGTGTGGTGAAATAGTTTGATTGCTGGACAAGGATTCCAGAAGACCAAGTTTGAATCTCTGTGCACCACCACTGGGTCACCTTGCGCAACTCACTTTCCCCCAGCCCAAGAGAAGGCAGTGGCAAACCTTTTCTGAATAAATCTTGCCAAGAAAACCCTAAGGTTGCCATAAGTTACGGTCAATTTGGAGGCAGTAACAACAAGAAATAATTACCTGAATTTTGGACCATTTCCATCCTACATTGTTATAGTGCTATTATTCTACTTTCAACATCCTGTGGAACTGGAGTTTGTAGTTAACTAAGGCCAAAGAGCTCTCTGGCTGAGAATTCTAAATGCCTCTTCCTAAACTGCAAACCAGGATTCCATAGGATGTTAACAGTGTGGTGCAGAAATGGCCCAGAATTCAGATTTTGCCCTCAAGATGCAGATCTTAATAAAGGCTTGTTGGTAGACTCTTGGCTATGTGGACTCTTAGCAAAATGCCATGTACTCTCATCTGGTATTGTAGATCCAATCTTTCAAATAATACTTGCAAAATTGTGTTATCCCTGATGGTTAACCATAGGAGTTTCTAATTTCATTACAACTGGATTGCCCAATTTTATCTCAGATGAAACGGTATTGTGTTCACCTTGAGAACAGTGAAATATGATGTTCATGTTGATAAGGGTTGTGTTATATAAGTGTAGTTTCACTGGGAGGATTTTTGAAAGTTGAGTGTTGACTTTATGGACTTGCTTCCTGAAAGTATTACTGCCTTGTACATTTCAATACAAGTAAATCTGCAGCAGGATTTGGTTGTGCTGCTTCTAAGCTGTTGCAAATGGACCTGGGCTAAACATAACCCTGGGGGTCTGTGGAGCCATCACAGGGGGTCCATGAAGGTCTGTTGCTAGACACCACCAACAGTGGCTGCAGCAGGGACATGACAGTGGGAATGCACTCCCGAACTGCTCCCTTGTTTGCAAACAAATGAGCAGTTTTGGTGCCCACAACCCCCCTGCTGCCGTGTCTCTGATGAAAGGAACATGCCTGCTGCCATATTCGTCAGTGCTCACACCCCCTGCTGCCACATCCCTAATGAAAGGGATGTGGTGACAGATGGGTGTGCACATGCCCAAACTATGCCTTTGGAGACCAGTGTTTGACTCCCCACTCAGACATAGAAATTGGCTAGGTGATCTCAGGCAAATCACATTCTCTCAGCCTCAAAAAAAGGCAAAGGCAACAAATCTTGCCAAGAAAGCCTCCATGACAGGTTTGCCTTAGGATCTCCAGAAGTCAGTTTTCAAAGCAGAGAGACGTGATGGCTAGAAAGGACCTCCCCCTTTCTGTGGCTCTTTGCTGTTTGCCTTCAGATCACTTCTGACTTATGGCAACCCTAAGGTGAACTTATCACAGTTGTTGTTTTTTGCAAGATTTGTTCGGGGGGGTTGCCTTTGCCATCCTCTGAGGCTGAGAAGATGTGACTTGTCCAGTGTCACCCAGTGTCTGAGAGTGGATTTGAATCCTAGTCTCCAAAAGACTTAAATAAATCAATAAATATTGGAACATTTTTAAAAATTTAATTTAAATTTATTTAAATTTAAATAATTAAATCTTGAGTTATATCTTGGGGGTTCCCAGCAACAACTTATATTCACAGGGGGTCCCTGGTAAAGAGAAGGTAAAGGACCACTGTATAGAATTCTAAATTAGAAAATCGTATCAAAAAACAAAAATATCAAGGTACCATTTACTGTATACTAATAACTTCTTAACAACCTCAATGGAAAAGGTTAAAAAAACTCAAAAGACAGCACACTTGATAAAAGCTATCTCAATAAAAAAAGATTTATAAAGAAAAGTCAACAAGTTTACATGCAGTAGATATCAATACAGATTAAAACATAACCAAATTAATGAGATGGGTTCTTGATGTGCGTATGTGTATTCTGTATTAATGAAGGAATACAAGTTACATGCCATTGTTTATCTGTCACTGAACGGTTTTGATTATTTGAGATGTTATATGTGTGATAAGAGAGCATGGCATAGTAGCTTGAACATTCGACTATGACTCTGAGACTAGCATCTGAATTCCCACTTCAAGACATGGAAACCCACTAGGTGACAAATCTCTCAACCTCAGAGGAAGGCAAAGGTATCCCTCTCTGAAAAACTCTTGCCAGGGAAATTCCACAATGGCTTTGCCTTAGGGCCACCGTAAGTCAAAACAACTTGAAGGCACATAACATACCCATGTGATAAAGGGTATATGTGTACCTGACTCATGTTGTGAGGTGAGAGAGGTTGTCACACACACATGGTGATCCAGGGTGAAAGAGGGTGTGTGAGGATGTATAGGTGAGGATCCAGGGTGAGAGAGGATATGTGTGGGCAGATAGGTGTGGTCCCTTCCTCAGGGCACTCGGTTTGTTATAAATGGCCGTGAGAGTCAGAAGACAGTCCATCAGTCTCCGGTCATTGCTGATTGATCTGCAGACCAGTTTTTTTCACATTTGGGAAAACGGCAAGAGAAGTTGTAAGGGCTACGGTAAGCCAAAACAGACAAAGGAGGACAGTAAGTACTGTACACAGTTTAGTTGTTTTCCAGCAATGTCTTCTTTCTTACTTATCAGAATCCCCCAAACTTGTACCCACTAGATATGCTGAACTGCAACTCCATTATGTTCACTCAGCATGATCTAACACATCTGGAAGGATCTAGAGTGGGGGTTCAGTGAGCTGCTTTCCCACAGATTAGGACATGATATTGGATATGGACACAGTGATGTGCTTGGCATCATGTGTAGTTGCCTCAAACTACCAGTTGTCATATACCTTACAATTGAATGCAAATAGTTAATTATAAATAGGACATAGAGCTTGGAAGTGTTACTTTTTTGGGCTGTTACTCCCAGAATTCCGTACCCAGCATGGCAATGCTGACTGGGGGCGTTCTGGAAATTTTAGTCCTAAAATACTAACAAATGACAAGGAGCAATATTGAAATCCATTGCTTCCTTCTGAATGGTCCCAATGATGCTTTGAAATTTCCAAGCTAGAACATTTAGGGGGAGGGAAAGATACAGTTCCCAGAATTCCTGGGGCCGCATCACCAGCAGACAAGCTGAGTAACTGCTTCAAGGAGTTGTTCTCCCCATACGCAATTTTTCCTAGCACTGTGGATTTTCAAATAGGCATTGGAATGTTTTAAATTCAGGGTGATCAACTGCTCAGATGGGTTGTGGCTGGCATTCTGAATCCTGGTTTGCACTAAGCTTCACTATTTCACTGATTGTATCATTTGAACTTTGGTTCAACATTTAATGCGGATAAAAAAATGAGAACTAGCAACTTACATTTACAGCCTTGTCTGATCTACAACAGGGGAGCCAAATGAGGGTTTTGACGCTGAAATAAGAGTTCTACCTCCAATGAAATTTTCCTTCAGTCCCCCAGGTTCTAACATTGCAATAAGTTATAATTTCAGATGAGCATTTAGAATTAGGATGTAGGCATCAAAAGAAAAGGGGCACAAAAATTAAGAAGAGAATGCAAACACCAGCTAGTATAAGACTTCAAACTCTCTCAGCCTCAGAACAAGGGCGAGGCAAACTGCCTCTGAACAAATCTTACCAAGAAAGCCCTGTGTTAGATTTGCCTTGTATGTATATGTGCTTCCAAGTGACCTGTCACTTATGGCAACCCAATGAATTTCAAGGGTTTTCTTAGGTAAGGAATGCTCACAGATGGTTTTTCCAGTCCCTTCCTCTGAAATATAGCCTACAGCCCCTGTATTCATTGGCAGTCTTCCACCCAACTACTACTCAGGGTTGACCCTGATTAGTTTCCAAGATGAGACATGGATCGGGTACCTTCAGGGTATTTAAGCTCCCAGGTTCACCTTAGGGTTCCCAGAGCAGCCAAATTTTCATGGAATTAGTTTGTCAATGCTGTAAGTGCACTTTTGTCAGGAAGTGGAAAAAATATTCCTCCAAAAGTGCAGTGCTTGATAGGGAAAACTGCATTTTGCAGTGAGATTCCTCTCTTATCCTTGTGGATCTTTCAAAAATTGTACATAGCTACCACTGTAGCACCTGACTGGGACTCTGCAGCTAACAGTTTTCTGGGGAAATTTTGTTGTGGCACTAGTCAAAGCACTGTTTCCCAGGTCTCAGAGCAACAATGAGAATGAGTGTCAGTGTGTGTGTGTGTGTGTGTGTGGAGAGAGAGAGAGAGAGAGAGAGAGAGAGAGAGAGAGACCAAACAGTCACTTTACGGTGCCTCTGAAGGCACACAAGAACAATAGGGAGCAGCAAAAAAGAGATTGACACTGAAATCCCAATACGGTTTGCACCACTCCACACACACACACACACACACACACACACTGTTTACACTTTTTAAATGATTCCCCCAGCTATAAGTGACACTTTAACATCATGTGTAGCTGCCCAAACCAAGCAGCCATCATTGCCTCTTGTGAAAGGGATAGATTAATTTTGTATGGGATATACTACCACCTGACGCTTTATATTCTCCATTAGGATTGGTGACTTTTTTTTTCAAAATTCTCCATAATAGATTGGCAACCACAGGGTCATAGGGCATTCCCCATGGCTATACATTTAATCTGCCAATAAAATTTATTGCCAGACATGAAATAGTTTTTTGTTAGAGGTATCTCTACCAGGGAAAGTGAAAAATCAGAAGGAGGCACTACTGGGCAACTTGGAGGTGGGTGTGTCCCCTTAAGTATTTTTGTAAGTTTGCTTTTAATACAGTCCCCGAAGAAGGCTACTTAACAGATTGAAACACACTGGACTTTTTAAAAATAAATTTGGACCATTCATAAGCACATGGAGCCTAGTCTCCTTTTTCCTGCATACTTTCCAGTTCTTACTCCTACGCCTTCTTTTGCTCCCCACCACATACCAGAAATCTCTTTCTTGGTTACTTGTTATTGATTAAGAGTCAGGCCTGTGTGTGGGTTGAGGGAACACCTGCACTTTTTCATGACAAATGTAGCAAAAGTGCAGCTCTCCAAATGTTGTTGGACTACAACTCTTCTGACCACATCCCATTAGGATGATGGGAGTTGCAATCCTAGAACATCTGGAGACCTGCCATTTCGGCACCATTGCTTTTTCTTGTTTGGTCTGAGGCACAGATACAAAAAGGCATTTCTCTGTAAGCTGATTCTATCTGTAGGAACTGTTGCGGGAGGAGAAAGATCCCTTTGAGTTTACATGGTAGAAATTTTATGGAGGCTTTTTCCAGATCACTAGGACCTGGAAGTGGCTACAGATGAAAAGTGGAGTTGTTATTGCCAGGAGGTAGTGGTTGTGTGGCCTCTTTCTTTGATCTTGCAAGGGGGAAGAGGAGAAGGAGGTTCAGCATCTGAGAGAGGGAGAAATGGAGAGCTGACAGGAGATTAATTTTATGTACAATAGCAAAGAGAAGGAAGAACTATATTGGGGCTATCAGGGAGCAGATGCAAGCAAGTACACAAGCATGAAGTGTATGGTGTAAAAGTGGATGTGCACAAGAATTCCAGGAAGTCACTGCAAAGACGTTGAGCCCTGCAGGAATATTGTGAAGCAGTCAAGGGTGGGGTAAACACAAAGAAGGGGATTCTAGCAGGTAGAGTGATGGCCAGTTCATTCCAATTCATTAGGATTCATCTATCCATTCAGCCAGCCAGCACTGGAAAAGGGACAGAAGTGGCAGGAGGTCTGTCTTGCCCAGCGTCATGCAGACAATGTGAACTGAGCTTGCCATTAACAAGAGGGAAGGCCAGTAAGACAGAGCGAGCAAAAGAAAGCAATGAAGGCAATGTGAACTGAGTCTGCCAAGTGAGCATCTATGTAGCAGAGTATACCAGGAGGGAAGGCCAGTAAGACAGAACAAGCAAAAGATAGCATTAATTTTCATTATTGACACTCATTATTACACTCCACAAACCAGATAAATAAATCAAATAAACCTAGATAAAGAGTACAATACTGACTGAAAGCTACAAAAAATGTGTGTATCTAAAACAATGTCTGCATGTAATTAATTCCCCAGCACCAACTCCTAAACACAGACTCACAGAAACCAGTCCTGTGTTGTGTGTTTTCCTGAAAGACAGTTCAGGCAGCACGTTTCATGGCTGTGTTGGAATTTGAACCTACATCTCTCCAATCAGTTTCACATTGTAACTACTATGTAACACTGGTTCTTTGTAGATCTCTATCTAACCTCAAAATGAAGGCAAATGAAGGAGAAGAGAGTTGCAGTTTAGTGAATGGATAGGAGAAGCTGCTTCAGGCATGCAGGGCAACATGGCAGAAGACATGGCCACAGTCATAGGCCTGGGAAGAAATTATGAGTTTAGCTGTGTGTGTTTGTGTGTGTGTGTGCGTATACATATGTATACATATATATATATATTCCGAATATCAAAGTCTCCCATGCTAAATATCTGATCTCCATAATGCTCCCACAGTGTGCTTGTACCAGTTGATAAAAAGAGACATATCCAGTATTGCTAGCTCCTGGATGTGCACCAGGATACAATCATATGCTGTCCCTTGGAACAGGTAAATGCATTTGACATTTTGGAGTGTATGTATTTCTGCACAGTTTTGACCATAAAGAAAATGAATGGCTGTGTGAAAGCAAAGAAGGAACAGGGAGAACGAAAATAAACTATCTCTGTTGCTGCGGGAGGTGAAAGAAGAATATCCACTGTAGATACTTTCAGGATAAGGAATGGAACCAGGATTGAGAACTACAGCTCCCAGCTTTACCACTGTGGTTGCCTGGAGGATTCCAGAAGTCCAAAATTTAATTTTCCAAATTCTTAATTCCAGTCCAAACGTGTTCTTTTTTATTTTTTTTCAAATAGAACAGTGTGAACTGAAGAGTGTCTAATTGCTCCATTATGGGATCAGAAGAAGTTTTTGTGTGCCAAAAAGTAGGAAATGAACGGCATTGTTTTAAAGCAGTACTAAAGGATGATGAAGTAAAAAGGGTTCAAAACCTAACCAAGAAGGAGACAAAAACTGCAAAGGCAGCAAAGCAGGGAGCAATAGAAGTCCTCCAAGATGCCCTGAAGAAGAAGGACAAGTTGCTGATGAAGGTACCAGAGAAAGTAGTCCTTAAGGGAGAAGAGAAAGATCCATTTTGGATGCAACGTTATGCAGTATTGACAGAAGGTCTAGTGAAAAAACTACTTGCAGAACTCAAGAAAGTAAAATTTAAGAAGAACGTTGACAAACCTTTTAGCTATGCATATATCTATCGATCTGATGAAACAAGAACCATTTATTTGTGCAGCAAATTCTGGGATGCTCCAAAGTATCTCAGAAGAAATTCCCAGCCAGGTACCCTCATCCATGAAGTCTCTCACTTTCTGGGTACTCATGACCTCGCCTATGGAACAGGTGTAAAGCCTACCCTTTATGTTGGCTGCCAAGGCTCCGTGGTAAAAGGCACTCTGAGTCCTGCACACAGTTCAGCTACCTCTCCTCCTGAGGAAAACTACCAGGATGCACTTAAGAAAGCCCTATCAAATGCTGACAGTGTGGAATATGAGTTTGAGCACACCCTTAACCACAGAGGAAATTATATGGGTGGTAAATACTCCTGCTGTGGGGAAACAGCAAGATACTCCGTGTGTGATCGGTCTGTGCCTGACTTCTTCCACACTTGCAGAGTTGGGAAAAAGTGAGTACCAAGAAATGTTACTATTCAAGTCATGTTCAAGCCAAAAATAGACCTTGTAGATGTGACTTTTTTGGATTGCAATCGCCATGCTGACTGGTGGTTGTGGGAATTGTAGTCCAAACAAGTGAATTTTTATTTTTTCAAGGCACTTTGCCAAGAATGTGTCCCTTCTTGCTCCAACATCCACACCCTTAGTCCCCACAGATTGACCTTCCCCCACTCCCATCATTCTCTCCTGCTCCCACTCATCAGCCTCTCTCCCAGGCTCCATCCAGTGCTCAGCACTCAGGGAAGGCAGCCTTTCTTTGGCCCACAGCAGGAAAAGAGTCTCTGTTGCTCCATGCCTCTCTGATCATGGAGAAGTCTGGTCATATCAGAACACACAGGGATGCATGAGGAAGTCCACTGCTGACATCTGCTGGCCCTGGGGAGAGGCAGCAGGGCCCAGGAGGCAAGAACTGTTCTCCACCCCAGTTCTTTGCTGAAACCACGCTGGGCTTTTATGCTGTTGGTAAAATATAAAATACAATCCTGCTCCAGAAGTAATAAAAACCAGAACTCAGACCCTTTTCCAGACCACACTATTTTCAGAAAGATGCCTCTCCAAGACTTTTTGTGAAATTCAGTTTCCTGAATAGATAGCATTTAAGCTGTACTAGTGGTGAGGAAGACTCAGGAATGATGAGAGATGCTTAAAAATTCATTTTCTCCACTCCACAGCTGGAAAATCAAGATACTAGAGCTACGTGAAAGATCAAAAAATATTGATGGGAAACTGAGACAGCATCACAGAACTGCAGATGAAGTGGAAGTGTCACTTAGAAGAGCCAAGGCTTCAGGAAAGGTTGGTCTTTCCCTGAACATTGCTGGAGGAGCAGCAAGAGCAGCCACCAAAACGGAGGAGTTGGATGACATCTTTGCTGAATGCCAGACTTTCCTGGATGATGTCAAGAGAGTTATAGATTTCAAAAATTATGAAGCTAGATTCCAGAAAGATTTTGGCATTCAGCTTCACTCTTGCTTGGAGCATATCACAGTTTTGAAGGAAAAAGTTGAATCTGAGAGAGATCCTGTGCAGAAAATATGCATGTACGTGGAAGGTATCACAGAGTGTGCATGTCTTCTAGAAAGTATGTACAAAATCCCCTTTGAGTAGACAGATCAACTTTCTTTGCCCAGTTAATATTGCTGTAGCTCTGATCCTGCTTGAGAAACATAACTGTATAAATATGGGTGAGGGGGGCTTTGCTACATTAGGTTAATATTGCTAAATTGCAGACAGTCTGCTTTTCATTTCCCCCTACCCTTTTTTGAAACATGGAAAATTGCTGATTGCTGACAAACTCTGGAAGGTGAAAATGTTTCAAGTAAATCTGACCTTCACTTTTGTCAGAATTACACCATATTTGCCAGCAAATAAGACTCGCTAGCATATAAGATGCACCCCATTTATACACTGGCAAATACTTTTTGAATAGCCCCTCCCAGGAATAGACATGTTAAAGTCAGAAGTGAAAGTTACAGCCCAGTCAGACTCTCTTGTTTTCACTGTGGGACGTTTGTCTTTGCCTAGGCTTTTACTAAGGCTGAGTGTGTCTTGCCCAAGATTATCCTTCTTTCCCTTGCCTTTTAAACTCTTTTTTAAAAATGGATTCAAAAGATTCGAGATTCGTGAGATTCATGGATTCCCAGAACCTTCCAGGGATTCGAAAATTCTGGATTCGTCACATCCCTAAATATAATCAATAGTACTGTAGAATCAAATTGATTGAGGAGCTAACTTTCAAAGGATACTCTTTTCGGTGGTTTCCACACAGACAAATAGTGGACAGATGTAAATCAAATTTTTAAAATACATGCTTTTGAGTTGACTAAAACTGAGTTTGAGAAACAGTTGTGCACAGATGATAAACATTTGATTGGTAAAATGTTTTTGTTTTTTTGAAAGAAGAGGTGGGCAAGCATTGTAAGATAAAATGGGCACAAAATATTGGACATAATATTCAGTTGGAACAATGGGAAAATGTGGTCAGAGGAAATTAAGTTTATTTAATGTTATGATCTTAAAGAGAATTTTTATAAGGTCGTATTTGACACCAGAAAAATTAGCCAGAATGCATAAAGAAGCTCATAACAGATGTTGCAAATGTGATCAGGTGGGAACCAGCTGTATGGAGCTCTAAAATGGAGGCATTTCCCATCCTTACGTATAGTGTGCATCAAATTGTACTCTGCCTAAGAGAAGGTGATTGTCAGAGGGAGAAAGAGGAGTCAAGCAGGGTTGAAGCATTCTGAACACCTGGTTGTTCATAAAAGTGCATGTTGCTTCCCAGTTCCTCATCTAAGCAAATCTTTGAAAAATGAAGTCTCTCTTCAAACCAAATAAGGACTGAAGACCATATGCTCCAGCACCTCACTCCAACCCCAGGGTTACCATATATCAGAATTATTCTTGATCTTTGAGGGGGCAGTCTCCCAGTCACAGAGATACAGTTCTAAGCTTGGACTGTAATAAAGTGACACCAGTCCTTTAGGTCCTTATTTCCAAGTTGCAAATCAGAAATGGACAAATATATAACCCAGATTAGCACTGAAACTAAGTAAGCTGGAACCAGTTCTTCCCACTTCATCTCAGAATCATTTTGACTTTCTTTTCAGTTGACACTCAAAGCCCAGGTCAAGGCAGCTGCTCTTCATATAGCTTCTGAAAATCCAGCTCATTTCCCACCCTTCCAAATATTCTCACTCCCAATTTATAACATTCCTTTTTAATTTTTTTTACCTTTTATTCTTTCATCTTGTCTTGGGCCTCTATTCAATACTTTAAGAGTTAAAATGAATAATAAGAATGAAAGCTGGTGACCTTGCCTTGTTCCCTTTTGGATCTCGTATGACTTACTCAGCTCTCCATTAAGCAAGATCCATGCTTGCTGCACATTTTATATTGCCTTAATTCACATGATAAAACTCTCTCCAAATTTCATCTTCTCCAAAACTCTAAACAAAAAAAAATCACAATTCAAATTATCAAACATTTTCCCAGCATCTATAAATATAAGTGCCTCTTGTTTCCAAGTATTTCAAGATGTACACCACACATCTGGTATTATCATGTACAGTCAGCCCTCCACATTTGCGGGTTTCACTTCTGCGAATTTGATTATTCACGGATTATTTGCTGTCACCTCTGCTGCCTCCCTATGCCATTTTTAATTGGGACTGCAAGCCTTGTGAGACTGAGAAACTGCAAACGAGCCTTGTAAGTACCTATTAAAAATTGTGTGGGGCAGCAGTGGAGATGGCAGTAAGCCCCACCAGCCACCTACTTCTGCCTTGTGAAGGAACCCTGATACCTCAAAGAATCCATGGTGGGTTGAATATGCTGATTACACTTTTTTGTGTGTTAAATATGGGTTGGGAGGGCCTAGAGTTGTTCACGGGTTTTTTTACTTTCATGGGGGTCCTCTGCCCCTAAGCCTAGCAAATGTGGAGGGATTACTGTAACTGTCTTTTCCACAAAAAGTTAAGAACTTTTACTCATGACTTAATGCTTATTTCAGAAGACCCCATTGACTGTATAGAAATCTTGCTTGAGAGATTAAAAGAATTTGGTGACACGGCAGGATTTAACAAGTGCAGTTGATGGAAATGTCAGGGTTTAAAACTGAAAAAAAATATTTGGGTATTATTATGACAAATATGAATATGAACTGTATGCTGTTGAACAATAATTATATCAAAATGTGGAATTATGTTAAGTAGAATTAGCAAAGATGTACAAAATTGAAATTGTCTTTGTGGGGTAGAATTTCTGTGATAAAAATGAATGTTCTTTCAAGAATGTTATTTTTGTTCCAGGCCATACCAATTTTGAGAAATTATGTTTTATTTAAACAATTGTACAGAGGCATATCAAAGCTCATATGACAAGTGAAAAAAGCCAAGAGTAAAATGCAAAATATGAAAAAACACTAAGCAAAGAGGAGGATTGGGATTGCCAGATTTCAAATTTATTTTTTGGCATGTTGTTTGTTCTAGTTGAAAGACTGGATCCTGTTGTCAAATAAAAGATTTTTGGATTTAGAAGGCCCTAACATGAGGTTTCGGTAACATGAGCAACTATAGTATGATACAGCTAATTTGTTAAAATTAGAGATGGAAGAAAAAGTGGTCAAGCATTGTATGATAAAATGGGCACAAAATATTGGATATAATATTCAGTTGGAATAATAGGGAAAATGTAGTCAGAGGGAATTTAGCTTACTTTATGTTATGATCTAAAAGAGAATTTTTATAAGATGGCATTTGATCCCAGAAAAAAAATTGACCAGAATGCATAACACTGCTCATAACAGATACTGGAAATGTGAACAACTGGGAACTTATAATCACAGGTGATAGACCTGTGAGAGGGCCAAAAAATTCTGGAATCAGATACATTTTATGGTGTATAGCATTCTGAAAGCTAAGGTACAATGAATCCAGAACTGTATTTGTTGGGGTTAACAGAAGATCAACTGGAGAAGAATTATGGCAAGATACTATGATACGTGACTACTGCAACATGACTATTATATTCACAGAAGTGGAAGAATGTGGAGGTTCCAAGGAAGGAAGACTGGCTGATAAAACTGTTGGACCTAGTTGAAATGGATAAATCAACAATACTGATAAAAGGAAAAACAATGATGTCTTTCGTGAATGATTGGGAACCTCTAATAAGCTTTTGCATGAAAAAGAGTACAATTTATCAATAGTAGGATTCAGTCTTTAATAGGCTGGAAAGAATAGCAGTGGAAGTAGCAGAAGGTTAATAGTAGCTAGGAAGGATTCTGTTGTTGTTTTTTAAGGTTATATTACCTAAAATCTGAGTTAGGAAAGCTGGAACCTATTTTTTAAAAGTATTTATTGTCTATGTTCTCTTTATTAGTTTAGTTTTAGTTCAGTATTTAGTACTTAGTATTTTTTTGTTTACATTTTTCTTTATTTGTTGATTTGATGGTTATATTTATTTGTTACTGTAATCTGTTATTGTTTTGTTTTCTTCTCTTTGTCTTGTTTCTATGTGTTCTTCTAAAATCTTTCTAAAAAGTAACTTACTCCCACTCGAGTTACATAATGTGGTTCTCAACCTGTGGGTCCCCAGATGTTTGTGAACTTCAGCTCCCAGAAGCCCCAGCCACTATGGTCAATGCTCAGGGCTTCTGGGAGCTGAAGTCCAAAAACATCTGGGGACCCACAGGTTGAGAACCACTAAAGAAGGGGTTGATTTTTCTAATTGTCACTGCTAGCCAAAGGGGAGGAGGGAAGGCAACACAAATCAAGGGTGGGGAAGGAAGGGAGGGCGGAAGGACTATGGACTTTGAGTACTGAAACACACTTCTGGAGTTTCTCCTTCTCCTGAAGGAGAAACACAAGAGAATTGTTGGTTGACAGCTGTCTTTGTGGGATTCGGGAGCCTCCCTGAGGGCTAGCTACAGCCCTCCATGCCTATGTAGCAGTGGAGAAGGGTCCTCAGCACAGCCCTCTTCAGCTGGGTTGTGTCTCTTGGTCCTACCAGAGATTCCACCAAGTTAATCCATGGAATGAGTGCCAATGTGGCATAGTGTTCTGAGTGTTGGACTAGGACTCTGAGAGACCAGAAATTTAGTCTCTGCTCAATCATGGAAACCCACTAGATGAGTTACACTCACAGTGTTAGAGGAAGACAATGGCTGAAGAAATCTAGCCAAGAAAACTCCTTGATAGACTCGCCTTAGGGTTGGCATGAGGTGGAAACAATTTGTAAGGCACACAATGGCAAAAATGACTGGAACTTCCTCCTTGTCAATTACCACAGGCTTGGTTTATGCAAATCTTTTGTTAAAAAATCTGGAATATTTCAGCCATTTTGGAATTTCCATTCAGGAAAAGACAGAGGTGCTGCTGAAGCTTGCCCCTTGCTGCTCCAACACACACACACAGCCCCAGTGTGGAAGGCTACAAACGTTGAAGAGAGAAAGTGTTTAATATTTTTAGCATGGAAGGGGAAATGGTATTGATGAAGATCCTCCTGAAGCTGTTTCCCCACCCACCCACCCTCCCACCCGGAAATAGATTTGGTATGCCCTTAGAATTTACCTCACAGACATGAAAACAAATATAGACTGTCAATTTTAGTCAGAAAAATAACCTGTGCGGTTAGACTAAATAGTAATTCCCTCAAGCAAGGTAGTCTTTCCTTGCAAAAGAGATACAAAACTCTGATCATTTCTGGAGCACATTCCTGCACCTTACTTATTCAAAACATTTATAAACCTTTCTGCCCACTGGGGTGCTGTAATACCAGAGTACAAAATTGTATGCTACTTATTTGGCTACAAACATAAAAATTTCCATCTGCCTTTGTACAGCTAATCATTAGTCATGGAAACGATCATTAGTCATGTAACTCGGGAAAAGCCCCCTGATTTTTTGGGTCATGGCTTTCCCTTTCCCAGAAATTAGGGTGCTTCTCCTAAAGCCACAGAAAGAAACTTTCACTTTTAAGGGTCATTATCAGGATTACTTTATGCGGCTGAGTGTACAGTTAAGTTCTGAAAGCAGTGACATAATCCTTACATCCAAATTTTTGAAGCAAGGAGCATTGCCTTGTGCCACATGCAGGCTAGAGCCATAAAGATACTAAGGACTGAAAAAAGATCCAAGCAGTTAGTTTCATCCAAGATAGCCTGGAACTGTGCTGACACTACATACTCTAATAACTTCCTTAAAAGCTGTGTTACCATTACCTATGTACACTAATATACAGTAATAGAACTGGAGTCCCAGCTTCCATATAGACCTGCCTGGGTTTTGAAGAGAAAGGGGGCTACCCTTTCTAATTGTGAGAGAAGATGTTTTTGCTACCTACTGCCAGAGTATGGGGTACCCTATTGAGGAAAGCTAGGCTTGCCCCACTTTATTTAGAAGTAAGATTCATGCCCCAGCATGGAGGAAGACATTGTGAGTAGCTGACAATCCTGCAGACATTAGCCATAACAATACCACCTATCAGAAGGCTTGCTCTTCCTCAACCAACAACTTTGCTTCCACTGGGCTTTGGGAGATTCCTGGCACATTAACTCCATACCTTGTAAGACTCTCCTACCTCTCAAGGGGACATATAACCCACTCAACCCCACAGCTTTGAGTATTACCTCGTCCCCTATCATAACTATAAACTCTCCAGACTAGGGCTGCTAGAGTGAAAACTGGAGATATCTCCTCTATCTTTAATGGTTGTGCAGAAGAGGGAATTTTGGCTGGTGTTCTTTCTCATGCAGCCAATAAATCACTGAATACTAAAGTTAGGATTGTCTGTATCATCATGTTTCCAATTTCTATGTATGACTGTAAAAAGCTGGACAGTGAAGAAAGCTTATAGGAAGAAAATCAACTCCTTTGAAATGTGGTGCTGGAGAAGAACTCTACTGATACTGTGGACTGCTAAAAAGACAAATCAATGAGTCCTAGAGCAAATCAAGCCCAAACTCTTCCTAGAAGCCAAGATGACTAAACTGGGGCTGTCATATTTTGGACATATCATGAGAAGACATGATTCATTAGAAAAGACAAAAATGTTTGATAAGGTAGAAGGCAGTAGGGAAAGAGGAAGACAGCACTGCAGATGGACAGACTCAATGAAAGAAGCCACAGCCCTGCGTCTGCAAGAACTGAACAGGGCTGTTGAGGATAGGGCGACTTGGAAGTCTCTCGTTGCTCAGGTGGCCATAAGTCAAAGTCGACTTGACAGCAGTGAACAGCAACAGCTAACAAGCACCGCTTGCTAAAATTCTCTCAGGAGTCCTTTCCAATTATCACTCTGGCAACCCTACTCCAGATAGAGCAAATGTTTTGGGAGGTTGTGGTATTTGTTCCTGTAGTTCTTTTCCAAATACCTGAACTACTTTTACATTCCTATTTTCCCAACTATTTTTATGTTCCCCACTATTTTCAAGCACCAGCTGCAACATTTTATTTCCACTCTCAAGTGGGTTTCTTTATAATTTTGAAAAATCTAGAATAAAATGCTATTCTTTCTTTTTCATTCTTTCCAAATTTTATTCAGAGTTATAATGCTACAATGTATTAATGCATCAGTAAAATAACACTTTTGAAGTATGACACTACAACTCTAAGAAAACTAGCAATACAGATTCTTGGGGTTTTTCCTGGTTTTGTTGTTACATTCGCATTCTAGCAATACATTCTTTGAAGTAGCTGATGCAATTTCTTCCATCTGCTCTAGGTTTCTTCCAAATATTTTGGTAAAACCAGGTTCGTGGTTTGATAACGTAGTCCTATGATCTGAAGGACTAATCTTTTCCTTTCTGAAGTATTTATTCCTAAGAGTATCATGTAAAAGTGTGATTGTGTTGATGTACAATAAGTCTTTTCTAAAAATTAATAAAGAAAGTGGAAGAAAAGAAGGAGACTTTTCTGTTCTGATATGTCCTGGAATTAAAAAGTAACCTATTCAAGGTTGGGAATAAAATGTTGCAGTTTGTGCTGCAAATGAACAAAAATAGTCCAGGACAACAGAATCACAGTTTGGATATTGTGTGTGGGGAAATAACCTATGAGCCACAGCAAGAAATACCACAGTCTCCTAGCACATTTGCCCCATCTGAAGGAGCTCTTTGTCAAGCCTGCTCCACTAGACTGTCTATATGTACATATTTGGAGACAAACCCAAAGACTTCTAGAATGTTGGGGAGGCAAGGAGCTCTGAGGGAGCTCTGCTGTGGCAGTTTCCCTCAATAAATCTAATGTTGCAATATGATTTATAATTCACACTTTATGGCCATTTCTGCACAGGGCGAGGGAATCGCCCCGTGCCGGTACTTGCCGGACCTTTGGGCTCAACACTTGGGTCCAGGTTGGTCCAGAGCAGTGCGTGGCCACCGCTCCGCACTGCTCCGGGGACAAAAATGGCGGCTTCTGGTTGGTGGAGGCTCTCCACCAACCGCTGAAGCTGGCCAGCCTAAAGCCCGCCCTGGCAGATCGCAAATCTGCACCGGAGTGCGGGAACAGAGTGGCACACTCTGTGCTTTGGAAAGACCTCTTTCAAACGGTCTTTCAAAAGCATGCTAGACAGCCACTTCAGGCTGAGGTACAGATCTACAGTAAGTAGGTCCAACCCAGTCCACTCCCAGGTGCAGACGCCCTCTCTGGAGGACGCTCTGCACCGTTTCTTTAATCCCGTGTGGAAATGGCATAAGACTGCTTTCTATCCTGCTACTTCCTAGATTCTTTCCCTGATTGCTTTTTAATATTTCAGGCAATTTACCTATGATACAAACCTCCACTTTTAGCAATGGTGCACATATTTATTAGAAGACAATTGTTTATTTGTTAAAACACATTTAACGACTTTATTTAAAAGCCCTTGGGGTCGTGTTTCATTAGAATTATCACTAGTTAAAAATTTCCATAGCTTGATCACAGTTGGGACTTTCCAGCACATTCGAAAGTGAAAGCTGCAGTCAGGTCAAACTTGATCGCTTTCACTGTTGGAAAACACTGCTTTCAACAGACCAACTTCTTTTCAAGGATTGAAAGAAGCTCCTAAGGCCGTCTGAAAACAGCTGACCAAGGGATAAAACAGCAGGTGAGTACAACGTTTAATTTTTTCTCAGCAAGATTCTTTTCTTACCTCTTGTGAAGTAAGAACAAGCTCTTCCTTCAACGGGTCTAGAAGTCTCTTCATTCTTTGCCTGAATACTAGAAGGCTGCGCAACTCTCTAACAGGCTATTCAGATACCAGAGCTCAGCCAGCTTTTCATTGAATTAATTTATCAATGCAATAAGTACACTTTTGTCAAGAAGTGGAAAGATTCTTCTTCCCAAAGTTCAGTGCTTCACAGGGAAAAGTGAGATTCTTGCAGTGAGATTCTTCCCTTACCCTCGTGGCAAGTCTTTTAAAATCAATGTGTAGCAACCACCGTAGTGCCTGACTGGGACTGCTTCTAGTTTTCCAAAGAAATTCTGTTGTGGCACTAATTGAAGGTGCACTGCCCAGGGCTGAGAGCAACAATGAGAATGTGTATGTAAGAGCAACCCCTCTTTGAACAAATTCTCTTTTTTTAAAGGCTTTTAAAAAAAACCTTTGATAGGATTGCTTAGGATTGCCTTAAGTCAGAAAAGACTTCACCCAGCTGTAAGTGACTGCTTTAATATCATGTGCAGCTCCCCTAACCTAGCAGTCCTCATTCTCTCTTGTGGAAGGGAGTGCCAAATATTAAACTATGCATGGGACATACTAAGACATGACAGAAAGTGGCTATTGAAATACAGTGTTTCTTTTTGAATAGTCATTAAGGCCATTTCTACACTAGCTTGTTATAGTGCTGTTATTCCACTTCCAATATCCTATGGAATCCTGGGATTTGCAGTTTAGGGAGGGGGCCTTCGAAAGTGGAATAATAGCACTGTAACAGCCTAGTGTGGAAATGGTCTAAATCTCCAAATGAGGATGAGGATGAATTAAACCAGTGGTTCCCAAACTCTTGTCTTCCAGGTTTTTTGGACTTCAGCTCCCAGAAGTGCCAGTTGCCATGGCCAATGATCTGGGAGCTAAAGTCCAAAAAACCTGGAATTTCAGAAACACTGTATTAAATCTAGGCTGACCAGGATGATAGACAAATGGCCACCAAATGCCATGGGATAGGCTGTTGGTGTCTTGAAGTTCAGAATGAACGGATGGTGTGTTCCTTTTGCCTCCCACTACGTGGAAATCTCTTTCTTGGTTACTTCTTATTGATTAAGAGTCAAATTTGGAATTAGGATTTTTGTCCCAACAGGAATCATAGTAATATTGTGGGAGAAACAGTTTGTTTTGTTCAGCATTTTGATGGGCACTGTGGGTTATGAAGTGTGTGGGTTGAGGGAATACCTGATCTTTTTTATGGTAAGGGTAGCCAAAGAGCAGCTCTCCAGATGTTGTTGGACTGCAGCTCTTCTGATCACTCACTATTGGCTATGCTGCTTAGGAATGATGGGAGTGGGAGCCCTACAACATCTGGAGGTCTGCCATTTCTGCACCATTGCTCTTTGGAGATTTTGTCTGAGACACAGGTACAAAAAGGCATTTCTCTATAAGCTGATTCCATCTGTAACAACTGTTGGGGGAGGAGACAAATTCCTGTGAATCTCTATGATGACAATTTTATCAAGTTCTTTTCCAGGTCACTAGTGGCTGTCAATGAAAAATGGAATTGTTATTGTAATGGTTGTGTGGCCCCTTTCTTTGATCTTGGAAGGAAGAGGAAATTCAGCAACTTGGACAGAGAGAAATGGAGGGCTGACAGCTGATGAATTTTATGTATAATAGCAAAGAGAGGGAATAATGCAGTCAGCCCTCCCTATACATGGGTCCAGCATCCACAGATTCATCCAGTCATGGCTCAGAAATATTTTAAAAAATCGAAAAGTAAATGATTTTGTCATGCACTGAGCACTATGTTGATGTTTAGGCATACTGTGCTGTAGCCTCTCACCATTTCACAGATCCTCGGGTTATCTCTGGTACTCATTTGGGTGCTTGCCATTTTATATAAGGAACACCATATTACTACACCATTGTATCTAAGGGGTCTTGAGCATCCACTGATTTTGGTATCCATGGGGGCTCCTGTAACCAAACCCCAGTGGATACCAAGGGCCCACTGTATATTGAAGCTGTCAGGGAGCAGATACAGGCACGTAAGCAAGCATGAAAAATATGGTATAAAAGTGGGATGGCACGAGAGTGCCAGGAAGTCACTGTAAAGATACTGAGCCCAGTAAACATATTGTGAAAGAGTCAAGGGTGCAGGAGGCAAGAAAGAAAGGGAATCTAGCAGATAGGGCGATAGCTGGTTCATTCAGACTCATTAGGATTCATCCATCCATTCAGCCAGCCAATTATGGCAGGAGGTCTCTCTTGCCCAGAATCATTCAGGCAATGTGAACTGAACCTGCCAAGAGAGCACCTATACAGCACACAGTACACCAGCAGGAGGGCCAGTAAGACAGAGCAAGCGAACAAAAGCATTAATTTTACTTATTCATTATTGACAGGCAAGAGTTTATTACACCCCACAAACCAGATAAAGAAACCAAATAAAACTGAATGAAGAGTAGGATATTGATTGAAATGTACAAAAATACGTGTATCAAAAACAATGTCTGTATGTAATTAATTCCCAAGAACCAGCTCCTAAACACAGACTCACGGAAACCAGCCTGTGATGTATGTTTGGCTGAGAGAAGCCCAAGTTCACTCAGTGCATTTCATGATTGTGTTGGAATTTGAACCTGCATCTGTCCACTCTTGGTTTTTCATTGTACCTACTGTATAACACAGGTTCTTTGTAGATCTCTATCCAAGCTCAAAAGGAGGACAAATGAAAGAGAAGAAAGTTGCAGTTTGGTGAATGGATAGAAGCTGCTTCAGGCAGGCAGAGCAACATGGCAAGACATGGCCCCAGTCATAGGGAAGCTGAAAGACAGGAAGGAAGGAAGGAAGGAAGGAAGACAGACAGACAGACAGACAGATATAATCTGCATAGCTGTCTGGTCACAGTGTGCTTATACCAGTTGATAGAAAGAGACATATCCAGTATTACTAGCTCCTGGATGTGTACTCAGGCTACAACCATATGCTGTCCCTTGGAACAGGTAAATGAATCAGACATTTTGTGTGGGATCATCTATTTGCGTGTATGTAATTCTGCAGAGTTTTGACTATAAATGCAGAGTATAAATGAGAGCAAAAGAAAATGACTGGCTTTGTGAAAGCAAAGAAGGAACAGGAAGAGCAAAAGTAAACCATCCCTGTTGCTATAGGAGGTGAAAGAAGAATATGCACATTAAATATTAACAGGTTAAGGAATGGAACCAGAATTGGGGACTACAACTCCCAGCATGACTACTGGAGCTGCCTGGAGGGTTCTGAAAGTCCAAAACATAATTGTCCAAACTCCAATTCCAGTCCAAACATGTTTTTCTTTCTTTTCAAACAGAACAGTGTGAATTGATGAGTATTTAATTGCACAATTATGGTGTTAGAAGAAGATGTTGTGTACCAAAAACTAGGAAATGAACAATGTGATTTTGAAGCAATACTAAAGGATAATGACAAAAAGCAGATTCACAATCTAACTGAGGAAGAGACAAAAATTGCAGAAGAAGCAAGGCAGGGAGCAATAGAGATCCTTCAAGATGTTCTGAAGAAGAAGAACAAGGTGTTGATGAAGGTCCCAGAGAAAGTAGTCCTTAAGAGGGAAGAGACGGATTCATTTTGGATGAAACTTCATGCAGTAGTGACAGAAGATCTAGTGAAGACAATCGTTGCAGAATTTAAGAAGGTAACATTTAAGAAGCATATTAATCGGCCTGCTACCTATGCTAGTGTAAAACCACTTTGTGAGACAAGAACCATTTATTTGTGTAACTTATTCTGGGATGCTCCAAAGTATCTTGAAAGAAATTCCCAGCCAGGCATCCTCATCCATGTAGTCTCTCACTTTCTGGGTACTGATGACCTTGCCTATGGAAGCAAGGTAAATCCTACCCTTTATTTTGGCTGCCAGGGCTCCATGGTAAAAAGCAGCTTGAGACCTGAATGTAGTTCAACTGTCTCTCCTCCTGAGAAAAACTTCTGGGATGCCCTTCAGAAGGCCTTACTGAATGCTGAGAATGTGGAGTATGAGTTTGAGCTCACCCTCAACCACAGAGGAAATTACATAGATGGTAAATACTCCTACTGTGGGGAAACAGCAAGATACTCCGTGTGTGATCAGTCTGTGCCTGACTCCTTCCGCACTTGCAGAGTTGGGGAAAAGTAAGTACCGAGAAATGTTACTATTCAAGGCATAGGGATTGGGAACCAAGAACAGAACTTGCAGATATTACTTTTTTTTTAATTGCAATTGCCATGCTGACTGGAGGTATAGAGGAACTGTAGTCTGGACACATTAATTTTTATTTGTCCAAGGCAGTTCTGCCAAGAATGCTTCCCTCCCTGCTTCAGCAACCCCACCCTGACTCCCCACAACCCATTTGTCTGGTCATATCAGAACACAGAGGGCTTCACAAGGAACCCATCTTCCCAACATAGGCCCTTTTTGCACCTTACCTTTTCTTGCTGCCATCATGGGAGGATTGCGTGAAAAGCCTCTTGCAGGAGCGAATCGTGTCCCCTGCACTTCCCTCCATACCAGCTCCGTGCTGGATGGAAGGAAGCGTGATAGCTCTGCCCCTTCCTTCCACAGTGCAACTGGGTACTTTCCCAGGCTGCACTGGGGGAGGAAGTGTGGCCATCGCACTTCTGAGGTTCCGCATGCCAGGTAAGTGTGGGAGGAGTGCAGGAGGAATGCGCAGTCGCGGACCATTTTCAACAGAGAGCCGAAAATGATATAATCTGCAATTCCCATGGGATTGCTATGGGAGTACCATGTGATCGCGAGAACATCGTGTGGAACCATCCTCGCAATCGCGAGAACATCATGCAGAACCATCCTCGCGATTACAAGAATGTCATGTGGAAACATCCTCGCGAACCCGCAGTACTCCCGTGACCATTTCACATGGGAAATGGTGTGTGAAAAGGGCCGTAATCTGGTCCTGGAAATAGGCAGTGGGGCTCAGAAGGTGACTCCAGTTCTTCGCTGAAATCACACCGGGTATCATGCTGTTGATGAAACATAAAATACAGTCTTGTACCAGATGTACTAAAAATCATAACTCAACCCCTTTTCCTGACCTTGCCGTGTTTCAAAAAGATGCCTCTTCCAGGCTTTTTGTTAAATTCATTTTCCTGAATAGATCACTTATAAGTTGCACTAATGGTCAGGGATACTCAGGAATGACCAGAGTTGCTTAAAAATCTATTTTCTCCACTTCTCAGGTGGGAAACAGAGAACATAGTAAAAGAGCCACATGAAATATCAAAGAACATAAAAGGCAAGTTGAGACAGCTTCACAGAATTTCAGGTGACGTGAATGAGTCTTTCAGAAAAGCCAAGGTTTCATACAAGGTTGGTCTTTCTTTAGACTTTGCTGGAGGAGCAGTGGCGGCAGCAGGCCTCGCTCTGGCACCTGTGACATTTGGGCTTTCTGCAGCAGTGGCATTATGGGTCGGAGCGTCAGGGGCTGGAGCGGCTCTTATTTCCATGAAGACCTTCGAAGCAAGAGCAGCCACCAAAAAGAAGGAGTTGGATGCCATTTTTGCTGACAGCCAAAGTTTCCTGAATGATCTCAGGAGAGTTATAGCTTTCCTAAATTATGAAACTGGATTCCAAGGAGATTTTGGCATTCAGAGTTGTCCCTACTTTCTCTTGAAGATTATAACAATTTGGATAAACATAACAAAAGAACAAATTGAATCAAAGGGAGATGATTTGCAGAAAATACCTACCTACCTGAAGGATATCATAATATGCACCCGTCTCCTAAAACATCTGTGCAAAATCCTTTGTGACAGATCAAGTAATAATTTATGATCAACAGATCAGATAAGAACAAACAAACAATTAAAATAGTTTTGGTTCTTGTGGGTTTTTCAGGCTTTGAGACCGTGTTCTGGTTGTCTTTTCTCCTGATGTTTCGCCTGCATCTGTGGCTGGCATCTTCAGAGAAATGGTGAATTGGAAGTGGAGTGCATCAAAAATAGCATCAAAAATTGCATATGAATAAATGTGCCAGATCAACTGTCTTCATCTACAGCAGTGGTTCTTAACCTGGGGTCTGGGGGGGCCCTGGGTATCCACGGAGGCCTCACAGGAAGTCTGTGGAGCCCTGCTGCTGGACACCAATGGCAGATGCAGCAACAAGGGTGAAGCAGCAGGAAACTGCAGGTGTTGAAACTGCTCCTTCATTTGCATACACGGGAGCAGTTTGGGCACATGGACATGCCTACCACCATGTCACCTGGTGCCCACCAAGCATAGCAGCAGGCCTGTACACACACCCAGCTATGACTCTGGAGAACAAGATTTGAATCCTCACTCAGCCATGGAAACCCTTGGATTTCCTCAGGCAAGTCACATTCTTTCAGCCTCAAAGAAAGACAAAGGCAACAAATCTTACTAAGAAAACCCCCAGGAGAGGGTCACCTTAACTCAGTTTTCAAAGGGGAGAGACATGATGGCTAGAGAGAACCTCTCTCTGTCGGCAGCTCTTTGTTGTTGTGTGCCTTCAAATCACTTCTGACTTGTGCCTCCCCATAAGATGAATCTATCACAGGCACTTTTTTTGGCAATATTTGTTCAGAGGTGGTTTGCCTTTGCCTTCTTCTGAGGCTGAGAGACTGTGACTTGGCCAAGGTCACTCAGTGTCTGAGTAGGGATTTGAATTCTATTTTCTAGAAGAGTTTAATAAATTTAATAAATAAATAAATATTTTGATATTCAAATCTAAATTTAAATATTTAAGTTTTGAGTTAATTCTTGGGGGACCATGCCAGCAAATTATATTTACGGGGGGTCTTTGGCTGGGACTTAGTATGTATGTATGTATGTATGTATGTATGTATGTATGTATTTATATTGTATTTCTATCCTGAGTATTTATTTATTTATATTGTATTTATATCCTGCCTTGACCCAAGGCATCTTCCAAAATGTTAAAAAAAACATTAAAAACAATTAAAACATTAAAAACATATACAATTTTGAAATTTACAATTAAAAAAACACGCAATTTAATGAATAAGTAAAAGCTCCCCTGCTTACTCATTAAAAGCCTGCTTGAAAAGAAATGTCTTTTTCTGCCTACAAAAATAAAGCAGGGAAGGGGCCAGCTTAGGTTCCACAGCATGGGAGCAGCCACTGAGAAGGCTCTCTCTCACATCCTCAGCAGGAGAACCTGGCTGGTGGTGGGACCAAGGAAAAGTGTTTCCCTGCAGCCCTTAGGGCTCTAGCGGGTTCATATACACAGGCCCTTTCTGCAGGACGTTGTCATCCCGCACTGGGGACAGGAAGGATGGGGATGGGATGACGCTTATGTATGACCTGTCCTTCTCCCGTCCCTAGAGGGTGCAATTGCACCACAAATCATTGATGGGTTTTCCCCGTTGATGACCAGTGATTGCACCAACTTCCCATCGTGCGCTCACACTTACCTTTGCTGTGGAGGTCCTGGAAACGCAATGACTGCACTTCCTGCCCCAGCACAGCCTGGGAAAGCACCTGGCTGCATTGCAGAAGGAAGAGGTGTGACCACCACACTTCCTGGCTCCCAGAGACAGCCGATGCGGAGTGAAGCACTCCATCATGCTCTTCTCCGGGGACAGGCACTGCCACCATCGTCATCGGACACCACTGGGACAGAGGTAAGCTGCAGAAAGGACCATAGTCTTTCAAATAGACATAGCACATTACTTCCATTTTCTTTTGTTGTTCTTCCAGTGGAAGAAATATTTATTTTATTTACAAAGGAGGTTATTTACAGATGTTTTGTTTTAATAAAAGAAACATTTTCCAAATGGTCTCCCACTGGGAGAACAACAGAAGAGAAATGTCATGTGATAAGTCCCAGCCAAAGATGCTGTTATCCTGCTGACAGTGCAATTTATCTGCCTCTGTATGTAGCTCTGATCCTGCTTGAGAAACATAATTATGTAAATATTCAGGGTAGGGAATGTTCTACACTAGGTTAACATTGCTGAAGTGCTGATCGTCTGCTTTTCATCCCTCCCCCTTATTTTAAACAAAGAAGACTGCTGACAAGGGCAAAACAAACATTTGACACTGACTTGGTTTCAAAGGACCCTAGCCTCACCTCCATCTTTTGTTCAAAATTGTTGTGGCTGGGAAGACTGGTTGTTCAAGTCATTGGCTTATTGCTTCCAGGAAATCTGTTGTCATTTCTACACTAAAATAATTTATTGTTTCAGGAGTACACAGAAACTGAGAAAAATGTTATTAATATATCACAAGTGGATGTATAATGAAAACAAATATTGTGAGAAGATGTATTTCTGAAATGTTACTGCACACTCTTCCAAGGCAGCACATTTCTGGTGCATTGCAGTATTCCAGTTTCACTGGAATAAAGGCACATACATGACACAGATGTGTTTTCTTCAGAAATAGGCACAGCCAATGTACTGGTTTAAACTGAGAAAACATACTCCTGGCCACAGTGGCTACCTGAGCAGCTAGTTCCAAGGCAGGCCCAGGAGTCTTCCCAAATGGCAAGTCTGACATTTCAGGGAGAGTACTGCTGTATCAAGCCTAGGGATTTTATTGCCAGCTCCTTAGTTCTGTTAAGAGGAGGACCTCTCCCTGGATAAAGCTTGAATTGGCATACTCCATCCAATCCACTATACTATCTCTCCACCAGAATTCAACAACCACACTCCAGGTCCCTAGAGAGCTTCTCCCAATAGTTCCATCGATGTGCATATGATTAAAAGCAGAAATTCACCCATTTCATCTACAAACTCACCTTAAATCTGATGTGTTATATACCATATGAAGGAATCTCCTTATTGATCTTACCAAATACTCTAGAAATACATTTTATCTTTTCATCTTGCCCTGGCTTATGCAGATATCCATATTGCACTTTATATTTGGTTAATTTTTTAAAGAACTAATTAAAAAAACACTAATTCAAACATTGGATGACTTAGGCAGTTTTAAGTTGTGCATTTCGTCTCCTCTCTGCTGTGCATTTTCTCTCTGTATTGCATCTATTACCCCTTATGTAGCTCTAAATTTGCTGGTCTGGTGGCAACATACACGGTTTCCACTCCCCTGAATACCATGTGAAGTGGAAAGATGGGCTACAAATAAAGGTATGCAAAGTAATGCAATGTACCCCTTGTCCCACAGTCTCTGACCCAGGTGGAGGCAACAAGTATTGATGCTGTCATCCTCAGATGTTGCCGTTGGAGCCGTTTCACCCTCTGCCCTGAAGATGCCCCTGGGCACACTTGTCTCCTCCCTCTCCCCCAGGCAAAGTTAGCCCTCAAGGTCACAGCAACTATGAGAAATATCTCCTTATCCACATTTTTTGTATCATGCATTTATTAATCTGTGCCACAATCCTTCAAACATTGCACTGTTTCCTCAAGGTGAAAGGAATTCCTGAACTTGGTAAGTGGGAGGAATCTTCTTGCCTCTTAGCTATTTAAAACTTTGAAAAATAAAGACATGGTGAAAGTACCAGACTCCTAGAACACATTGGGGGCCATTCTGTTTTCACTTGGGGTTTTGTTTTTTGTTTTTTGTTTTTTTCTGTAGGGGTTTGTGGCATGGTTGCAGCCCACCAAAGTCTGCTGGGGAGTCTTAAAGCAGCCCTCTCACCTCCCACAGTTGCCTATGCATGCACTGAGTGCCTCACAAGCTCTCTGGCCGCCAGAGATGGGAAGAAAAACACGACTTCCCTCACTGTTGCATTGTAGCAGTGATCTCTCTCTCCCTCTCTCTCCCCACACCATTAGGAAGACTGGAGGCTACCTCATTTCCCCACCCAAGGTCAGCTCAAAATATTTTGCTACCTGTTGAGTACAACCTACTACCCCCCACTAGCCCCCCTGTTTCCTCCATCGATTGTTCTTTTCCAGTGGTAATGGACTCCCACCTGCCTGCTACCACTAAACACTTGGAGGAACGGCTTGTGTGAGTGTTCAGTTCCCCAAATGTAGCCACTTCCCCAACACTGTGTTTCAATGACTTCATTTTTACCACTTCTCCCTATACAAAGGTGCATGATTGACTAGTACAGTTGTAAAGCTAATGGTTCTGTTCTAGGGGATTGCCACAATTCTTTTGACTGGGAATTCTAAACATCCCTCCCTAAAGTGATTTAGTGCAGTATGGTTGTTTGAGTGCTGGACTATGCCGGCCCCTCCAGAAACTGCAAACCCCAGGATTCCACAGGATGTTGAAAGTGGAATTATCGCGCTATAAGAGTGTAGTGCGGAAATGGCCTATGATTCTGGAGACCAGGATATGAATCCTTGCTTAGCCATAGACACCTACTGGGTGACCTTGGGCAAGTCACATTCTCTCAGTCTCAGAGGAAATCAAAGACAAATCCCATCTTGAGTAAATCTTACCAAGAACCCCCACCCATTAAGTTTGCCTTAGGATTGCGCTAAGTTGGAAACAACTTAGACACATATCAACAAAGTGCAGATCTCAGGATTACATAAGATGCTGTCCTGGCTGTAAAAATAGAATTTTCATTTCCTTTAACTGTGTAGTGTGAAAGGGTCCTCAGTGCTTGTGACATGGCAGCCAGCCTGCTGGGCGCTGCATGGCCTCGAACAAATGCCTCTGATCCTTCAGGTTCCTCCTTTCTCCAGAGCTAGAGAGAGAGAGAGAGAGAGAGAGAGAGATTGAATCCTTATCTTGCTGGTAAACCAGGATTTGTACAGAGAGCCAGGAGATACCCCAGCACAAGGAGAATGTGAAGTCATTCAGAATAAAAAAAAAGCATGCAGAGGAGCTACATAATCCTTTGCTCTCCACATATTTTAACACATTGAAACTTCTCTTCCCCAAAATTATTTTTTAGGAAACTTGCACTTCTGTTCCATGTGAAACTATTTCACCTTTGTATGTAGTTATTCTTGTGAGTTCTCTTGGCTCACTCAAAAAACTCTCTCATCTGGCCTACCCAGTTCCTTCCTCAACCATATTCCTCAACCATATTGCAATAGGTGAGCAGGCAGAACATATATCAGTACGTACTGATTGAGTTGTAGTGGAGCAGAAAAGAATTCTGGATTGGCTGAATGAGGGAGAGACCACTCCTTTTTAAGTCTGTCTCTCTCAATTTCATTTTCATTCTATTGTGACTGGACAAAAACCTATTTTTAGTTCTAACTAGAGTAGACCCACTGAGGTAATTGGAGTTATCTGTGTCTTGATTCACCATTCAACAATTGATTCAACGGGTCTACTCTACAGGAGGACAAAGTGTGGCACCCAGGATCCCCCAGGATCAAGAAGAATTTTGCAAAATTGTTTGATAATATTTTTCAAAAATCAACATACCCCAACATATGGGACATTTCCTCCACATTTGAACCCTCTTGGGCAATTTAGACCCAGGAGATAACTTTTTGAAACAGGAAAGGTGAAAGGAAGAAACTTCCAATTATTTACTTTTGTTTTAAAAGGTCTCCTGGGCTTAAACTGGTCCAGGAAGGCCCCCCAAAAGGATGAAAATGCCCCTAAGTCCCCCAGAGCAAGTTTGGGGCATTTGCGTGGGAGCAGGTATGGTGGGGAGTCCAGCCCTCCAAGGTCACTTGGGGGGCTAATGTGGTCCCCTAGTCTTCCGCAATTGCCCAGCTCTGCTCTGCTCTGTTCAGTTCAGGATTAACCAACGGGATTCCAACCAATGTGTAATGTCATTTCTTCACTGCAGAGTCTTTTGTGCTACTCTTTAAACCTCAGCCACGGGTCCTTTGAAGAGACAACCACCTCTTTTACACACGCACACACAGAAAGAGAGAGAGAGAGAGTGAATATACATGGTATGCATCTCCGAAACATCCAGCTTCTGGGGTTCCAACCACTGTTTCCCCCTTCCGTGCCACTGCAGAAGTTTTTAAGGGAAGTTAAGTTGTTTAACAGCAACAGTGCTTTCTTGATTGTGTGAATTGTATTGCTAGAGCAAAGGAGGGCAACTGTAATCAAGGATTTTCATTTGTGTTGGACTGGATTGGATTTTCATTTGTGGTAAGATTGTGGGCTTAGTACAGTTACTAAAATCCATTCCTGATTCCAATTCCAGCATGTAAAGTCCAAGTGACCCTGTGAGAGTCTCAGTGCTCCTTTAGGGGAAAGTGCAAAAGAAAGGCCGTTTCCCTCTGAAGGAGCACTGGGAAGGTGCTTTCAAAATAAGTACTTACCCTCTCTGCTTTCTCAGTGTTCCTTCCAGAGGGAAATGGCATTTCTTTTGTGCTTCTTTCCAAAGCAGCAGCAAAACCCTTATTTTCTAGATGCTGGTTTGGGAAAAGGCGGGGGGACCCTTTAGGCCTACTTCCCATTCATAACCTTTTTTTAGGAGATTGACATTTTTTCTACTCTCCTGGCAGTAACATCCTGGCAGCAACAGCATCCTAGCAGCATACTGCGCCACAGACCATTAACAGGCCTACTTTTCTTTACCCATCTACTAGAACAGTGGTTCTCAACCTGTGGGTCCCCAGATGTTCATGGACTTCAGCTCCCAGAAGCCCTGAGCATTGACCATAGTGGCTGGGGCTTCTGGGAGCTGAAGTCTACAAACATCTGGGGACCCACAGGTTGAGAACCACTGTACTAGAAGAATGAGGGATAAGGATGAGCACCGGATCAGCAACTTTAAACAAATATTTGAATATTTAAATCTAAAATAAATACTTAAATCCCAAGTTATGTCTTGGGGAGCCCCAGCAACAAATTATATTTACAGGGGGTTCCCAGCAAAGAAAAGGTGAAGAACCACTGCCTTAGAAGTAACCTCTCAATCTCAAGAGTAACTTTGCTGCCTAAATGCTTTGCAGAGTTATTGGAAAAAGGGGTGAGATTTAAACAGTCTTGGTATAACAGACCAGCAGAGCAGTTATACTACAGTAAAGGGGCTTATGGCATCAGCATAGCTGCAAGTAACTCCCATAAGGATGTTTAAAAGACAAAGGATTATAGAGATATTCCAAGCCTCTCTTTTTGTTTGGAAGATAATGTACTGGGCCAGAACTAGAACTAGTTTTGGAGGAAAACTTGAAAAATAAAAAGAGAAAACAACACTGGGAAGGCCTGCAATTAAAACCCATTAAAAAAGGGAGATTTATCTCACGATGCTGAAAGATGTTTAATAATTAAAAAGCCCAATAAGTTTTGGCCTTAAAAAGCCATAGTCAGGGTGTTGTACAAATAAAGGACAGCACATAAATACTTGGATATGATCATCATAAAATTTGAAATCATTTTATTACTTGCAAACTGCATAGAGCTTGTAATACTTGTATGTTGCATTGTATATATTTACTTAAAACATGAAAATATTTCTGACGGAAAGGATTCTGATATTATTTGTTAGTGACCGAAAGTGTATGGACAGAAGACTGAAGATTTTGTTTCTTATGAGCAAATGTTAGAACAAACAGATAATGGGTGGTGTGTTGTTAGTACATACTGAACTTTTTTGGTCACTGTGGGAGACAAATTCACTGTGGCCCTCATACAATGGCCAAAACCTATGCAGGACTCTCCCTTCTCTAAGGCCTTTTCCACACGGGGTAAATAAAATGGGGCAGCGCGAGCTCTGACGGACATCGCCCACACGTTCGAGTGCGCTAGCTCGTACATATTTGGTAAGCTCCACACCTTAATCCACCCGGTTAAGTCGGCAACAGTCAGCGCATGGGCTTTTTGAAAAACGGGGAAAAGGTGGTTTTTTTCCCCTCATACCGTGCTGATTCATGCATGATGTAATCGGAGGGTGGGCTGTGGGCATGGACAGCTTCAGTGGTTGGAACGCACTGCGAGAAGCCTCCAAGCAGCGGCACAGGAAAGCTTAAATCCTCCGCAGCATTACCAATAAAAGGCCAATCGCCGGCGCCTCCTCGCACGGTCTGTAGCCCATAGATGTTCCAGTTCAGCCAGCACAACTCCAAGAAGCCAGAATACAGCTAAAATGGGCCGTTCAACTTCAGGAAACACCTCTTCCTCCATCGCTCACAGGGAAAGACAAAAGCAGAAAACGGGCGCAAGAACCCACCATAGATAGGGAGAAAAACTGCACTCCACCCAGCTATGGCGCGGAAAACCATTCCCCCAAGAAAGGGCGCGAAAATAAAAAATCGACACGGTTTATTTTACGGTTAGCAGGAGGAATAGGAGGAGGGAGTCATCGTGGGAGGAACTGCGGGGCATGACGTGAGCACACACATCACGACGCACGGGGCCATTTTTTTAAAAAAGAGCTGCCAATCACATCCGCTGCGCGAATTCCACGGAACGTGTGGAAAGGGCCTAAGTGTCCCAAAGGATGATGTAATCACTGTGTTGTGGCTGAGGCACATAGATGAAATAGCTGTGGAGGAAGGGAGGAGTGCTGCCAGAGAAAAGTGTTTCCTATGGAAGGGGAGAAAGGACACATGTCATTGTATGCCTGGTGGAAATTTGTATCTCCTGATGTGGGATCTCGGGTAGTACTTTAAAGGCATTGTAGACATGTATGGACCAGCTAGGGGGAAAGGGAATATATGAAAAATCCAGAAACAGTCCAGATTCATGAGTCATGAAACTCATGGAGTTACCTTGAGCCAGTCTCTCTCTCTTTCTCTCTCTCTCTGCCCAATCTGTTTTTCATGGATTGTAGCAAGGACAACATGAAAAGAAGGAAAGATATGCATGGCACCTCAAGTTCACTGAAGGAAAGATGGTACATATCTGTGTCATTAATTCATTAATATCTACTCAAGCAACACCATTAAAGGATGTAATAATGTCAGAATAACATCAGACCTCACTCACATTTTCATTCTTCTGTTTCATCTGTTTTATCATCTGCCAGCAATGCCCATTTGCATTCTACTCAATACAAACAGGTCCATCTCAGCATAAAAGACTGAACACAAGTCTGACATCAGAAAACTCAATGTATTATGCATATATTTTGTCATCACTCTCAATGAGCCTGAGAAGTTTGGTAAGCAAGAGTTCTTTTTACAGAGGCTAAACTGGTTCTTTCTCAGCAAAGCTGCTTCTTCAACATGCTTCTTGCTCTCCTGATGCTTTCCAGCAATAGATCCAGAACAGATACTGCTTACAATGCAGCCACAGTTTCCAGGATCCACACCTCTTATGCTGGCTGGCATCCTGGTTAGCATTTACAATGTCTTAAGTCTCCCTCACGCCATCGCAATTCCCTTTTACAGTCATTGCACACACAATCACCAAACATCCATCCCGAACCTACCTTTTCAGTAGAGTAACCCCTCATTTCCAAAACAGCCCTTTCCATATTGCTGAAGAGTGGAATAAGTGGAGATGCATTCAGTTCTCTTTCTGTAACTGGATGCACTGTAGATCCCCCTGCTGATGCCTGTAAGTACATGTCTAGATACAGGAAGAGAGCTGGGTGCATCTCTGCTCATCCACCTGCTCTCTAATGACATGAAAATGGCATTGTTGGGAAACCTGTGCTGCTTTGGTAGCTTTTGGGAGATAGCATCAAGATCTGTAGCTACAGAAACATAATTATGTTTCTATTCTCAGGGCCAGTTTTTAAAAGTTTATATGTTTGGGTTTTCTTGCAATCCTCTGGTAAGGGGGTGGTTTTAATAGCACTGCATAAATTGGCTGGCAAAACCCAAACAAGTAAACTGCAGTCTACACAGGGCCAAAGATGCAGTTCTTTTCATTTCTAGCCCTGTCATGATGCATGATCTTCAGTGACCTTTGAAGCATATCCACACTTCCTTCGGCCCTCAAGACTTAAAGTTGGAGGGATATGATCACATTTTAGCCTGTTTTTCTTTAACCTGTTTTAACCCTCCTTTCTACCTGAGTTTTGTGTCCAGGTTTAGTCTCAGCTTTGATTCTGCACCAAGGGACAGGAGTGTATGTTGATGTTTTTGTTAGTTTTGTTTCCACAGGAATCGCCTTTTGTTATCTTTACAACTTGGAAACATGTGCGCATACACACTTCCAATTAGTATTTGTCTCAGACTGGAGCAGGGGGTAGTGAGGGGTGTGTGATCTCCAGCAAGAGATTGGGGACCATTTACAAAGGTGGTGCTGCTCTGGAGCAATCCAGGGGGACTGGGTACTGCCTGGCTTGGAGGAAGATCCTTTGCTGTTGCTGCTGCTTCCAGACCATGAGCCTTCCATCACATCATTTTGTGAGGATCCAGATATCTTCACCACACCCACTTCCCACATTCAATGTTCGAGGGGTCAGCAAGGGCCAGGGAATCTCAGCCGGCTCCTTCACATTGGCTGGCTAATGGAAGAAAATCCAGAATCAACACATTTTCTCACCAAATCAAAAAATAAGGCTGGAAAGTAAGTCCTACCTGGAAGAAGGTCCTACTGGAATCAGTGGATTTACTTCCAATTAGACACATGTAGGATTGTATTGTGTAAAGCAGAGATTTGCATTCTCCTTAATACTGGGCATATAAGGGGGTGATAAATAGAAATATTACAAATGACGGATATAACAAGATATTTGAATCTGCACATACTTGCAACACATAAATAACAAATAAGAATACTGTATTTCCTGAAAAAAAATTCCTGAAAAATCACACATGTGCACACACATACAGGAGATTTTTTAAAAAAGAATCCCAGTGGCTGTAGCTCATCTTAACCAGTGTAACAAAAATCTAGACAATACTGGGTTTCGTGCTAAGAAGAGACCCACATGCTCACTGCTGGCATGCCCCCTTACTCCAATTTTAAACTTGCATGTGGCTGACAAGACCCTTTCAGAGTTGGACTAAAAAGGCTAGTGTGGCATGACAGGAGCTCATCTGGATCAAAAATAAACTGAAGCAGATTCAGGAGAAGCTCATAGCATGCTGTCCTCTACATTCCACCTGAATTCATTAAAAAAACTTTTGGGTGGATGCTTCAGAGACTAGGGACTTACTACAGCATAACAGAAACCTTTCACCCCCTGGGTCTAAAGTCCTCACTATGCACATCCAACACTGCAGATTGTCTCCCAGCATCCCTGCCCTAACCAATGTTAATTTTTTAAAACTGATTTTTGTTTTACCTGGTGGCAAGACATGCTGCAAATGGAAGGGCTGGCCTGAAATAGCCTGTCATCTTTACTTCCCAAGAATACCCCAGAATCTCACATGGAAAGAAAGGCTTTAGAATAGGAAGGTGGTGAGCTACCCAGCCCTCTGCTCTGTAGCACAGCCAATGTGATAAGTATGTTCCAAAAAGAAGGAAAGGGGGGAAAGGATGTTACAGCTGCTAGTGATGCCTGTGGTAGAAGCTATATGGAGATGAAAACCCAGAAACCAGCAGGGAGTTAAAGAAACCAGTGGTGTTGACTGACTAAGTAGTGACTAGTGGGGAAACTGGAGGACATTAAGACATTGGCCAAGGACATGGGAGGACAGTAGGGAGGTGAGAATAATGAGAGGAAGAAGAGAAGGGGAAACGGTAGCAGAAGAGGCCCAAGGAGTATGTGCTTCTGAGTATTGATCAGGATGCGAGAGGGCCACATCTGGGTGGCTGAGTGGGTGGTGACCTGAGAAAAGAGGTGTGTGGGTGCATGAATGTGATCCCTTCCCTGAGCACTTGTGTGTTATAAATGGGTATGAAAATCAGAACCAAGTGATTTCATTCTGTTGGACCTCTCAGCAGCTTTTGCTGCCATTAACCATGATATCCTTCCGGACTACCTCTCGAGGATGGAACATGGGGGCACTGTTCTGCAATGGCTCTGGTTCTTCTTGGAGGAGTGAACTCAGAAGGTGATGCTGAGGACACCCTGGCTATTGGACTGTAGGGTCCCTCAGAGTTCCATTTTGGTCCTCATGCTGATTAACAGCTACATAAAACCACTGGGAAAGGTCATCCAGAATGTTGGGGTTTGATGTCACCAATATGCTGATGACACCCAGATCAGTCTCTTCTTTCCATCTGATTCCAAGGAAGCTGTCTCAGTACTGAACTATTGTCTGCTGTCAGTAGTGGACTGGATGAGGTCAAACAAACTGAAACTTAATCCAGACAAGATGCAGGTGCTCCAGGTCACTCAAAAGGCACACGAGGGAACAGGGACTCTGCCTGTGCTGGATGGGGTTACACTCCCCCTGAAGATACAGGTTTGCAGCTTGGGTGTGCTCCTGGATTTAATTCTAAGCCTGCAAGCCCAGGTTTCAGCAACAGGTCGGGAGTGCATTTGCACAGCTAATGCTTGTGTGCCAGTTGTGCCTATTTCTTGAGAGATCAGATCTGGCCATGGTGACATATGTCTTAGTTATATCCTGGTTGGGTTACTGTAATGTGCTCTGCACGGGGCTGCCTTGGAAAAGTGTTTGGAAACTTCAACTCGTCCAAAGAACCACATCCAGATTTCTAACTGGGACTGGTTAGAGAGATCATACAACTCCCTTTTTTTGCAACAGTTCCACTGGCTGTGGGTCCATTTCCTGGCATGATTCAAAATGCTGGTTATAACATCTAATGCTCTACACAGCTCAGGTCCACGTTAATTGGAGGACAGTATTTTCCTTTACAGACCAGCCCCTGCTTTGAGATATGTTGGGGAGGCCCTTCTCTTTGTCCACCACATTGCTTTGCCTTCTGTTTGCAGACAAGTATAGACTTTTCTATTCTGATAGGCATTTGATGAATTATTATGTAAGGCCTGTCTTACACTTTGATGGATGGATGGAAGGGAGGGAGGGAGGGAGGGAGGGAAGGGGCGGGCAAGCAACCAAGCAAGCAGAGTGATAGCATGATTTTAAAAAATTCACCTGGAACCATTCTCACATTCTTGGCAAAAGAAGATAGAAAATCTCCAGCCAGTATGCCCAAAGCTTTGGGCCCATCTACCTCTTTGAATCTCATTCTATTTCTGGAACAGCTGAGGGAACAGCTTTTCTCATCAATTCCACAAGCAGAAAGCAATATGTGCCCGTTATAAACACTTTCACTAAGAAAGCTTTACAAAAACTGGATGTTGAAATTGTACCACCCACACATTCAGTGAAAATTACCGTGGTTGGGTATGCTAATCATACAAGAGATTGCTTTTATTGTTTCTAGGATATTTCTTAATATGTCCAGGGTAAATTAAGTTATCAGCAAATATTTTCTCAAGCACTCACAAACTGCAAAAATTGTTTTTAATAATGTTTGCCAGAACTTTATGTAGAATGAAAATAAATATTAGAAAGATATATTTCTAACACATAAAGGAAGACAGCTTGAATTATATGGCAAGATGCTCTGTGTTTCTGCGACACTAAGGTGGCACAAGCAGCCATGCTCGTGGATGATTTTGAGAGCTGTAGTTTATAAGAGTAACTTTCTCAAACTCTGTGCATTGTTTCTTCCCCAATCATCTGCAATGTAACTGAAATAGTGTTTAATATAGCACATCGTCCAAAAACTCTTTCCCAAGGGGTAAGCTTTTCCTTTAATTTTTTTCCCAGAAAAAGATCCCATTCAGCCAATGTCCCCTGTAATAATTAAAAGATTCCTCCTTGCAGGTTCTGGCCTTTTATTGCCTCCTGTTCAGCATGTCTGGGAAATTAGCAATGGCTTGCTCCTTATTTTGTCAGCTTCTGCACCTCAAAGAGAAAGAGGGTTTATTTTCTTAAAGTTATTTATATCCAAACTTACTTTCTTTTTAAAAATACTTGCAAGTGAGAATGGGATGGAGGAACATAAATATTTTTGATAAACTTAATAAATTCTGTGCAAGCAGATACTCTTCTAGGAGCCCCATACAGAGTGCATTGTCATAATTCATCATCTGTGTGTAATAACATGATTATGTCATCAGGATCAAGATCCATCAGGAACAGCTGCAGCTAACATACTGGACTCAAATTGTTGGGGAAAAAGCACTTCTGGCAACAGCTGGCACTGGGGTATGCAGGATCCTAGCGGTATAACTGAGTTCCAATTATGAAAATGTATCTACACTGCACAGCAGACAGCTCTTAACAGGCTTTAGCAGTGAATCCTAAATACCTCAACTACAAATCCCAAGAATCTACAGGGTGGAGGCAAGGAAGATGTAGTGGTATCAAGCTCCTCTCTGTGCAGTATAGCTATATTCTGAGATTTCAAGGAACATGCTATTATCCTACTGAAAGCAGAAATTCTGTTCTAGACTGGAAGTTCTCCTAACAGGAGCACCTATGTCTGGATTAAGATACAGCTTGTTTTACTCCATTTATTACTGACCTCAAGTGCTCAGTCAGGATTTAAACAGTTGCCTTGTGATGTGATGTGATGTGATGTGATGTGATGTGATGTGAGCATTGGATGTCATCCAATACCCACCACTCTGTACCCCAAATGCATGGACAACCTGATTGCTTTCCTCTGTGTGAATGGTGAAAAGCATGTTTCATTAGTTTCATCTACAATCTAGAAATTTGTTTCAAATGTGACAGTCCATGAGGGAACCTATTCAGTGATTTCACTGAATATTCTAGAAAAGTAATTTGTCAGATCGGCTTGCTTTGGCTTATGCATTCAAATGAAAATTTAACACTTGGCTAAGGCTGAGTAAATTAAATTAAATTAAACATTTTGCTGTGTGTTGCAACGTACTTATTACATCTACTACAATAGCAGCTTAATTTATTTGGTTGGTGGAAACACAAAATGCTTTCAGTCTCCTATAAATTCCCAAAGAGTCTTAGGGCTTTATCACACAGGCAGGAAATCGTACTTACAGACAGAAAACTTCTTTGGCTGGGACTTATCACATGATGTTGTTACGTTGTTCTCCAGTGGGAGACTGAAAAGCATTTGTTTTTATTAAGGAAAAAAAACATTAATGACTTCCTCTCCCATTTCTGTTATGCTATGATTTCTTGTGTGAAAGTTCAGTTGTGCTTTTATGCTGATTTTGGGTGGTCAGAAGGTATTCACTGGGCATGCTGTGAGCGGGAAAGAAAAAGAATTCATTGCCAAATGACTGCTCCCCCACCCACATCTTGTCAAGGAAGTCAAAACTTTGCTCGCTGCCCCCACCGCCTTTTTCATTCCCGTTCCGGAGTCTCTCTCTCTCTCTCTCTCTCAGACAGAGAGAGCCTGGAAATGTAAGTGAAAAAGAGTCTTACATGCAGGTTAAGACAACCACCTACAGATGTCATCATCCTGGGACTATGGTGTGCTCTTGCTCTGATGGTTCTCCTATGGCTACATCTACCTACACCGGGTAGACAGTTTTGTTTATCACAACATGCAGAGGATGAAGGTATGTGAGATATCTGATGAAGAAAGAGCACCAACATCCAGGAATGAGGAATTTTTGACCTGCCAGATGTTATCAAACTGCAACTTCCATCAGTCCTAACCAGTGTAGGCAATGGTAATGGATAATGGGAGCTGCAGTACACTGACATCTGGAAGGCCACACATTTCTAATCCTTGCTTAAAGCAGTTATTTTCGGTCATATGAAAAGTGCAAGGTTTTGGCTGTTCTGTTCTTGTATGTTCTTCAAAATATTTACCAACTGGTGGCTTCTATCAGGAAACCTTGGTTACAATTCTTTACATTATGGATTATGGATCTAAACATGGCGGATTATGTATTTGTATTCATTATATTTTTAATAAAAAAAATTAAAAATCTTTACATTATGCTTAACATTGTTTTCTAAACATTCAATCTCTTCCATTGTGTACTTCTGTTATACCCCTGACACCCCTAAAGACCATGTCTTGAGAATCCTAATTATTTTATATAAAATATAAGTGAGCCATGGAGAGATACTGGAAGGACCATGTAAACTGGAGATTTCTGTCTTCTGTTTACATACCGGGGTATCTGGCAATTTGGCTACAAACTTGAAAGGAGTTTCTGCAGCCATCAGGACCATTACTCTCTGAGAGAAAATAAACAATGCAAGCAGGCTGGAATTCGACACCTAAAGGCATGCATGCAATTCAGGAGAGATACTGATCAGCACCTGGCAGGAACTAGCAGGATGTTTGGGTGCATTCTTTGAACTATAAAGAAAATGATCCATCTTCATAAAAAGGATGGAACCATGTGGCTTCCCAAGACACTATAACTAGACACAGTTTCTGATTTTTGTCGGAGTTCTGTTCGGATTTTAAAGGATGATGCATTTGGAGTTTTAAGAGCAAAAGGTGAGAAGTTCTCTTAGAACTGCAAAAAACAATGGAGCTGGTAAACAGCTCATATTTGCAACACAATGAAGCTGCTGGCGAACTCCCCTCAGCATGGCTGAGATGTTTTCTCCCAGCTGGATTGGTATTGTATTTCATCAAACTCTTATGCCTCTTTCTCTCTTTCCTAATTTCCATCTCTTTCTAACTTTATAGTCTTGTATGTTTGATGGTAGTGAGTGTAGTTAATTGATTGTAGGGATTTTTACATTTATGTTAATAAAATACTTAGATTTGAACAATTGATGTGATTTTAACTGGACCTGACCTGGTATACATTGAGTTTACGATCCTTTAATTACCCTGTCCTCTTTGCATGTCTAAAGCAGTGCTGAGCTAATTTTTCCCCACAAGAGACAATTTTGACAGCTTTTGGGAATCCTTTTAAAGGAAGCCCTTGTATCACAAACAGATTGGTGGAGTCCTAAGCAAGCAGGGTAACACTTCCTCATACAGTTGTTTCATCTTGTATGTATATTTGTTTCTCAGTATCTACATGTTCACTTAAGTGCATTTTACTTGTTTTTAACACGCCACAAATTTAACTGGCTCTCTCTTTGCTATCAGCCATTTGCTCGGTCACCAGTGGCATTCACTTCCAGGTATATTGAACTGCCCCAGCTTAGTATCCATTCATATTGCAAAACAAAACAAAAGATTGAATTCACTCAACCATTAGTAATTGACATGAGTTTGGAAGGCAGCTGAATATGATATGCAGCATCTGCATAATTATGCTTGTAGTATAGCTGTCGACCTCAACTTATAGCAACACTACGAATGCAAGAGCCTTCCAAGAGGCCGTGCATCAACAGCCCTGGCTCAGGTCCTGCAGACACAGTGCTGTGGCTTGCTTGACTGGATCTATCCACGTGTAATGTCTTCTTCTTTTCCTACTGCCTCCCACTTTACCAAGCATTATAGTCTTCTGTAACGAATCATGCCATCTCTAAGACAAATTCTGAGAACCCAAATGTGAAAGCGCCAGTATTCACTGTGATCTTGGATGCTACTTTTCTCTGTGAAAGTTCTACTGAGTATCCTTGAGCACAAGACTGAATGGGAAAATGTCATCGCCAGCATAATTATCTGCATGAGAGAGTCATCATCAGGATGAAAAATAACTTCCATTGCCACCGGAAAAGGGGATTCCAAACAGCTGACAGGCATTGTTACTTCCTGTTGCTTGTTCTGTTTGTTGTCTACATCGCAGTTCATAAAAGATGCTTAGGAGAAACATTTGGCCTGATTTGTGTGAATCAGTTTTTACTTCAAAATTTTTAAGATATGGTCGTCTTCCAAACACAAAGTAGAGAGATTTAACATAGCCGCTGACCCAAATGTGGCTTTCAACCACTATAAAAGTAATCACCAGCTTATATGAACTGTTATCATCAGTTTGATAGGCATTTTTGCTTGAGAAAAAACTGCTTCTGGAACGTGATTCAGAGTGAAAGAAGAAAAAGAAAGGAAGGGAAACTGTGTAGACCTTTTCACCACAAGCAATCATGTGATTGCCAGCAGGAGTCTAAAATAAGTATTTGAAGAGGTTAGTGTATGCATGGACACAACATGTACTCCAGCTCTAAGTGTGCCCACAAGTTCTTTTGTTACACAGTAAGGTTCTATGGTAACTGCTCAAGGGAAGTGCTTAAAAAAAATAATTTTTAGTACTATTACTATTGTGAACAGGGGATTCTGGAAGTGGTAGTCCCAAGTAGAAGTGCTCCCTGTAGGATCAGTTTAAAAAAAAATTAAAAATTCCTCTCTGTTTTATATTAATGAAAACTATAAACAGACAAAACAAAATGTTAAACATGCAAGTTAAACAAAAGCCTCCTGTACTTGGCTGATAGCTGGGCCAGTTTCTCTTTTCTGCTTCCACTCTGATAACACAATTTTAAATAAATATTGCCACTAGTTATTGAGAATGTTATGTGTGAGAGAAAGTTGATAGTACACCTTTCAAAATGTTATCAGAAACAAAGGCAAACAAAACCAGCTATACAATAACACATCTTGCCATCAAATGAAAAGCAGCTACAGCAGCCACATCCTTGATACTTCTTCTGCCCAGCGTAGGCCTCCTACAGGACTCAGAACCCCCTGATCACCTTCAGGATTTGCCCACCTTTCACAGCTCAAAGAAATAAATACTTCTAAATGCAATTAAGGCTAATGAAAGCTAGAACAGATCAATGGCTCTGCTCAGCACATAGGACTTATGGTCTACTGACAAGAAGAGGAGGTTTGTTTATCTGCCTAGCTCACAGAGGAGAAGTGGGGAATGTGGGGCCCTCCAGAAGCTGCTGGGCTGCAACAGCCATCAATCTGGGGTAGCATCACCAGTGGGGACAGAGAACCATGGAGGTCACAGTCCAAAAAGCCACCAACTCTCCACCTCTGTCCTAAAGTCGACAGAACATCCTTGGCCATAACTTATCTCTTTTCTCTAGAAACAGCTGTGCTTTGACATTTCCTTCAGCACAAGAGACTCGGATGCTGCTTTGTCTCACCTCTGTCTGAGACCTTTGAAGGATGCTCTGGCTGGCCAAGGAACAGATCCAGTCCCAACTTTGGCATATCTGCCATGACTGCTGGCCTTAGGTTCCTTCTGCTCAACCAACCCTGAACGTGTATCTCTTTAAAACACTAATGAATTATCCGGGGAAGCCTGACTGGGGCAATACCAGATGCAGGGAAATTCAAAACACACCACCTGCTTACAAGAGATCCTTAACTCTTTGGTATCCTAATCTGCTCCCCAAGTCTGGAGGAGTCATGAACCATACCTGCCTGTACACTGTCTTTGTGTAAAACCAGCATAAAGTGGATCCTTCTGCAAAGCTTACAGCTAGAGTGGAGGTTCAAGACTGGCATCCTGCTTCCCTGAACCACCTTTGATCCACTTTCCATTTGTTTTTCCATCTTTCCCTTGGGAGGCCTCTCCTGGCATTGTTTGGGCTCCCAGTAGCAGACTTTAAGTGGACCATGTTTTCTACAAAAATGTCTACAAGGCAAATGCATACATCTCTGTGTTTGCGTGTCTTCAAGTTGCCTATTGACTTACTGCAACCCCACGAATTTCACAGGGTTTTTTTTAGGCAAGGAATACTCAAAGGGGGTTTGCCAGTTCCTTCCTCAGAAATATACAGCATCTGGTATTTGTTAGCGGTCTCTCATCCAGGCACTAACCAAGCCTGACCCTGTTTAGTTTCCAAGATCAGACAAGCTCTGGCGCATTCAGGGTATTTAAGTTCATATATCTCTAGGCCCAAATTTTTAAAAAAAACACCATAGAGATCAACAATCAAGTCAGTAGTCCCATTCTTTTTAGATTAAAAGCAACCAGATGTGTGCCTGCAGGGTTGAATGGGATCAGATTAAACCCCCACTCACCATGTCATCTGCCCTACTTACATTACCTGTGAGGTCATTACTCTTTAGTTCTTATCCAGGGGTTGTGCAGAGAGAGGGGTTCTGGACTGTGTAATGTGGTGCTGTGCATTCATAGCAGGCCCTCTCACAGCCTTGTCACTCTGTTTCTTTTTTTCTTGGACCTTTGCCCTCTTCTCAAGCTCTCTTGTGGAGCTTTCCAGTCGCCAAACCACCACCATCAGTCCTGCCTTTACATTCTTTTTCCAGCTAATCACAAAGAGGTCTTGTGTGAGGACTCTCCCCACACCATTCTAAAGTGATCGTCCAATTCCATTATAAACCATGACAGAGACTAGCTCTGACATTTCTCTCTCGGGAATGAAAATATTTGCAAGAAGCTCAAGACGCATCAACAACAGCCAGTTTTAGCCTGGTGTGTGTGTGTGTGTGTGCGTGTGTGTGTGCGCACGCGCGTGTATATATATACATACATATGTATGTATGTATATGTATGTATGTATATATCAGCAGTTAAATATAACAGCAGTTATTAGCTATTTTTTAAAATTTATTATAAGTCTATTATTTTATATGTTCTTTAATGTTTTTAATGTTTTTTACCTTGTGGAAGCTGCCTCAGGTCTCACTTTGGAAGAAAAGGTGGTATATAAATTCAATAAATAAAATATCATAGGTAAACGTGTAAAAATCAAAATGCTAAATTCTGTAGCTGGTTTCTTTCTTCTTTCTTCCCATCATCTTTATACAACAGAAAATGCCCTGTTTTAGTTCCAAGATATAAGCCACTCCTATCTGTGCCATAATCTCTCCTAATTATGTGCATAACAAAGAAAACCATAAACGAACACTGTGTGCTTCGCTCCAGTTTATTAAAATGCAAGACAAATGAGTCCCCAACCCCCGTGTTAAATATGAACTCACTGGAGAGCCAAGCTCTGTCTCCTTCCTCCCATTCTAGGCCTTGCCTGCTCCCTGGTCCAAGCACCACGCCGGCCAGTACAACCCATGTGGGTTGAAGAGTCTTGGGCAACCACACATGGCTGCAAGGTCAACATACCTCCAGCCCAGTTAGTTGCAAAAAAGACAGCAGCCAAACCTCAGAAATAGGGATCGTTCCCACAGTGCCAGAGCCAGCCTGGCAGCAAGGGCAGCCTGACTCTCCTACAGAAAGCTGCTCCCAAGTCTGTACCACCCTCTTCCCCTTCTAGTACTGATCTGAGGCTAAAGCAGCCCGAGTCAGGGTTTCCAGGGGGAGTGTCACAGGAGGAATCTCTCTGCCTTCCCACCCAGAGAACAAACTCCCTTGTACCCCTGTCTGTAGTGTTCATGAAGTTAATATCAACACTGTAGCCACAGGGCAGGCTAGTGCTCATGGTTTCTCTTTGATGGGCCAGGATTCTGCCCCAAAGTCTTACAACCCAGCCTCCTCCACTTCAGCACACCCCACCTTTCCAGCTGCTTATGCAAGGGCCCTCCCCTAAGAGCCCTGATGCCCCACAATATAGGAACTGAAGCAGCAAGGAGTCTCGGGAAGGAATCCCAAGGCAGGTCCTGCCTGTCCTTATGGGTGAGACTTGTAGCTCTGGGGGAGGGCCTGGGCTTGTGCTAGAGGAACAGAACAAGACAAAACACAAGACAGGAATCCAAGACTCCCCAGGATTCCCATTTTCACTGATGACCTGCAGTGTAACCCATAACATCAGCCAGAGCGCCACCCTAGGTTCAGAGCCTGAACAGTCATTTCCAGCTCTCCTCTGCCACCATCAGAAGTGAACCCAGTGGAGAGTATGAGGCCGGCTGGCCCAGGCCCAGTCCTCATGTGCTGTTGCCTTGCTCCTGCTCAAAGAGCACCATGGCCAGCTGGGCCCGGGAGCCCAGGCCTTCCAAGCTGCTCTGCACGCAGCGGTGGTACTGCTCTTCACTCAGCCGGGGGTTGCAGCTCTGTGGCCTGTAGTGCTGCAGGAGGGCGGGCTCCACAGCACGGAAGACATGCAGGTTAGAGTATTTCACAAAAAGGTCATAGATGTCCATGGTCTCCAGGATGTCCTCATTGTCCTGGGCATCAGCTGCCATCCGGGTGCGGGCAGCCATGTAGTCAGCATTGTAAAAGCAAGCTTCATTGAAAGCGTCGCGGTCAAAGTGGCCAGCATCCCGCACCAGGTCCAAGCCAGAGAGAGGCGAGGGCTGATTGTGGAAAGCGATGGTGGGATTGTAGCCCTGGAAATGGATGGGGAAGAAAACCTGCCAGCTGTTAATAGTGTTCATGCGGCACCGGTTGAGGAACTCAGTGGTGACCTCAGTGCTCACACCAGCCACAAAAAAGAGGGTGTCTACAGGGTGCTTCTTGGAGATGATGTCCATTACCTTGATCTGGGAGGGAGCATCTGTCTTGACGCTGATCCAAGGGATCTTCACCTGTGTGTAGCGCCGTTCATACTCAGTGATGCGGGCCTTCACTGCCCCAAAGACATCATTCTGAGCCACCTGCTGAGCTTCAAAAGGATCGTAGATGAAGAGAAAGGTCAGGACAGCATTCTCAGCATTTTCAAAAGCTGCCGCAGCATAGACCTCCAAGAAACGTGCAGCATAATCCCGCTCTGCTGCCGTCAGTGGCAGGATGACGTTGACCCGGCTGGCCTCTGTCACATAAGGCATAGGGATGATTTCCACTTCGCTGAGGGGGCGCAACAGGTGCACCCTCTTGGCCAGGGAGCGGCTGTGCCCCTTCTGGGTCACCACCTCCAGCTGCAGGTCCAATGTGTACTCCATACCCCGTGTGGGGTCAAAGCGGCGGTAGCCATTCAGCAGCTGCTGCTTGCGCACATGTAGTACTGGCTGATAGCGACGGTTCAGCTCTTCCACTGCCGCAGTGACCACGTCTGCAACATCAGCGGCATCTGCCCCTCGGAGCTCACACTTGGGGGCTCCATCAACACAAGCAAAAGCTGACTCTTCGGTAAAGTAATCCCAGCGAAGCACCTCAAAGCGGGTCTTGGGCTGGAAAGGGGGAGCAATGCCAATGGGCCATGTGGCACTGAGGGCGCCATCTGCTGAAAGGCTGCTGGTGTTCTGGATCTCCAGCTGCAGAGAGAGAGGGATGGCAACAGAGAGTCAACGGAGGTCCAGAAAAGCTCATTCACATAACACATACAGTCCCCAAAGAACTAAGCCTGGTGCATGTAACCAAGACTCAATACTCAATCTTTCTATGATTAAAAGCAGTTCCTGCTTCTATTTCATCTAAGGCTGAACACTTTCCCAGCACCCACACATGAACAGTCCTTTTGAGTAAATCCTCCATCAGTCCCCCTTTCCACATAACCTGTACTCTTTATCAGTTATGCTTAGTGTTTACAAATCAGGTTTTGAAAATTAAGCACTTACAATCTTCATGTGTTTCCCCTCATCACAACACAATCGTGAGAGAAGCCCTTGTTATACAAAGGGGGAAAAGGAGACAGAGAGATAGCGGCCTTCTCCAAGGCCATATGCTGACTCCAGCTCTGGTCTCCCAGACCCAAGGTCACTCCCAGTCTCTTTCTTTCCCAGCTCCTCAATACCTCCTTCTTGGTCAATCACTTCACTTTGGGACACCTTGACAGAACAGCACAACTAGGCCCCATGAATTCCTAAGCTATGCACAGGCAGTCTTCCTATACTCCCCAAATTAACAAGGCATCTATTTTTATTATTTTTCTATATTTTTTATTAAAGTTTATACTTAAAAATACCCCCCTCCCCACTTCCAGGCTTGTTATCCAGGTGAATCTGCTTGTTTCATGCCATTCATACATTGTTACTGAAAAGTTAAAGGAAAAGATGACCTTACATTGTTACATCTTACATTATTACATTGTTGCTTTGTTATATTACCTTATTATATTGTTGCATTACATTACATACAATCTTACTTTATTCCTTTTTCTTTTTTATACTATGTCTTTATCCAGTTTAAACAAGGCACCTATTAACAACAGTGCATTTCACTACTTCGTCACCAGAAAGATTTCTGCACTGAGAAGATCATGGGAAGCTCCTTGCCTAGAAGAAAGTGCCACTCTACAACAAGAGCGCGCCACTCAAGTAGCCATCAAGTATGGAAAGCATACGCCTCCCACAGACTGCATCAGACTAGCCTGGAGGAGCATAATTCCTCGTCTGTACTGGCAGAGCTGAACATCTATCCAATCCGCAGGCCAGCATACTATCACCATGGACCACAGCTGTACATATGGAAAAATATCATCCTACCAGCTGGTGGCAGTATTGTCCCATAGTATGAACCTGGCTCTGGGGCCTCTAGGCATGCACTCTTCTTCTGCCAAGAACTAAAACACTTGCTATAATGAAAGAAAAGCTGCATCAGTTTATGTATTTATATTTCTCTCTGAATGCAAGTAAATGAATACACAAGATGTTTGGCACAAGACCTCAGACATGAATGGATCAACTGCCCTTGGAGGCTAGAAGCAGATAGTTTTAGAGAAATATCAATGTGTAAGACAGCCATTTAGTCACTCACACCATCTAACTCTGTATCATCTGATCAGCAGTGACTTTCTAACCATTTAGGCAGTCTTCCCCACCCCTCAATGGACCTATAGAGCCTCAGACCCTATTATATAAAATCTGACACCCTCCAGTCTTCATTTGTTTGCTAAAGCAGGTTTCTAGCCCATATCAGAAACATGAGAACATGCATACATCCTTCCTCCCATTCTCCAGTCTTGGCTTAACATATCCTCCTTCCTTGAGCTATATTGTTAAGAATTTGTAAGTCTGAGGCAAAGTTTCATTTCCCCATTTGTTTTATATAAGCTGCTCTGGACACAGAAATTTATTTATTTTAAAGTCTGTGGATTCCTGATGCAAGATGGAAGAGCTGGTTAAGGTGGAAGACTTTCTGTTTTGTCATCTGTAAATATATGATTTTTCTTTATTTATTTCCACTGAGGAAGACAAATCTTGAAACAATGTGTCTGAAGAAAAGGAATGAAATCCACCAAAGCAGTCTTAAAGGTGCTACTAGATTCCTTTGCCCCTCAATTTTTCCTTTTCTTGCTAAAACCTGTTTGGCCTTGACATATGAAACAGAGCATCTGCATTTAGAACAACTTATGGAAATCTGTTTTAATCATCCCAATTTTGGGATAAAAGCAGGATATAAATAACAACAACAGTAATAAATAATAGCAGCAGCTGTTTCAGACTGCTGATCTGTATTAATGTTTTGCTGATATAAACATATGAGATAAAGTATTCACACATCAGTCAGTCTGAGTAATTGTTTTAGATCAGTGTTTATCCATATGCAGGTACTACAACCAATAAAAATTGTTTTGGGTCAATGTTGCTTTTGCTTCTTTCTCTGATTAAAAAAATGTTGTGTGTGTGTGTGTGTATGCATGTGCGTGCGTGCGTGCATGTGTGTGTGTTTGTGTGTACAAATATATCTATAATTATTCCAATACCTCATATGTTTACTGCTTTACTCACTTCCTCTGTATTGTTAGAATTAGGCTTCATCCTTGTTTTGGATGTTTCTTATTATGTTCATGCTTACAATTAGCAGTATCTAAATAAAGAAGTCTGATTTAATTTCTGGTTCTTTCTAAAGAAATCTGACCTTTGGCTTTCCTCTGGAAACTTGTGTAGTGAGTTTGCATGGGTTGTTGTGCTACTTTTTAATACCTGGGAGGTGGATGCATTTAGACATGGTGCCTCCACCCTACCCTAAGAATCCCAAACTCCTTTGGCCTGGGGCTCCCTCTTTTCTCCCTACAGTCTTTAATCTGGTAACAGGTAGATTTCAGACTAAGGTAGGAAGAAAGTGTTAACTCCCTTTGGAATTAGATCTCCCTCTGTAACAATTGAGAATGGGGCTGGCATATCATTTACCAGTAGGGGGTGGATTTGCCAACTGCAGCTTTTATCAGCATTTACTCTTTTCAAACATTTTTTTACAGCCTGAGGGGGAGGAGATATAAATATTCTCTTTTTTTGTAGTGCTCAGACAAACATAGTGTTATTATTAAAGAGCACATTTTTCATTAATTCATAGCAGACTGCAATGGATTAAATATGGTTAGCCACCCTAGACAAATCATAATTACCCTGATTAATCTCTCTCTGATGTTTATCTGTACTCAGACGCCACCTGCTGTGCTAAGATTGCACCTTATGTAGAGGTCAGCTGAGCACATAGGAATTTGCTTCCCTCCTGGAGAGCTCTTCAGAAGAGCTCCCCTCCTGTTTCCTCACAATTGAGAAAGCAGCTGAAATACATGTGGGATTTTTAGCTCCCGGGATGCACTCTGAGGGCTCAAATCTTCACTCCTGAGTTAACATTTTCTTTCCTCCCACTTCTTTTTAAAAAATAAAATAAAAAAGGTACTTCAGAATGGGCTTTCATTTTTTATTACATGCTTGATTATATATTATTTTCTGGAGCACCTCACAGACCAGCTAGCAGGCCACAATATAATAAAGTCACTTAAAAATTTATTATAATCCAAGGCAATAGTCAAATATTAATTTACCACAGTATGAAGGAAACAAAAATTCAATGTGCAATACTAATCAATGTAATTTAATGGAAATTCTAAGCCGTGGTTTGCACTTTGGTTCTGTGTTGGACTATTTTTCAAGCATGTTTTCACACATCTTAATGTGGTACTGCTTCTTTTTCCTAAGCCAAATGGTTAGTAGTACAGTCTGAAGAAAGCAAGAATGCCAGCCAATTCTATACTTATAGCATGCAGAGCTTCAGACTATGAGTCAAGGTCCATCCTGACTGTAGCCAATGCCAAGCCCAGCCATAAGATTAAGAAGCAGACAGCTGTCTGGACTCATCTGGCATTTCAACAAAAGCAAGCCTTCACTTCTCACTTCTTTTGTCTGTTCAAGCAGCATGCACACATGTGAGACTGGTTAAGGATTCCATTTAAGGGAGCTACTGCAACAATGCACAATAAAGTTCCATTTTACCTTACCTGGAGTCAGGAAGATTTCAGAAAAAAAACACCATTAAACAATAGTTCTGAACATTTTAATTTCACCTGGTATGCTTTTTTTTTAAGATTTCCAGTTTAAAAATAGTATTTGATTGTGTCTTTCCTTCTTAGGGTTGTTTCCAGGTATATGACATTATTAGTACCAAACAAGGGACTTCCAACCTCAATTCTGGTTTTCTCCACAGAAAAGTGGCAGGTGGTAATTCTGTGCAGAATTCTGCATACAACTGCAATTTACCCTTCTCTTCTCTTTTTTCTCTTCCCCTTACAAGTGACCACCATTTTCAACCACTTGTCCCACTTGATGCATCAAATGTTGCTGGAAACTGCAACTGTTTTTTTCAGGGATGAAGCAGTGAGTGGGGAAAAGGAAAAGCACACGACCAAGCAAGTACATTCCCCTCCTCACTTTCATATCCAACATTTTTCCCTCCACAGCAAATTTATAGCAGAAGAGCAACGAGGAAGGTATACAGAAGAGCAACAAGGAAGACCAAATATATAGGCCTGCCGTCAGAGACAGTGGATATGGCAATGCCACATTTGAACCTAAACCCTCTCTCCCTTCCCCAATTTAATTACTCATAAGTGAGAAAAAGAGAATGGCTGTATGGGAGAGTGGGAGGACCAATAAGCAAAGCAGTTAGAAACAGAAATTGTAATTATGTTCTGTATTCTCATCTAGAATAAGGCTGAAGACCCTTGATGATGCAGGTGGATTGGGCTCACAGACCTATCAGTCCCAGCCAGTAAAAACAATGGTTGGATATAACGGGAGCTGCAGTCCAACCTCTGGAGGGCCATAGTTCTCAGCCTTTAATTTTAAAAGAAAAAAGAAAAAAGAAGTGCAGATATCATCAATTCTAGATCAGAGATATTTCAAATAACCTCAAGCACAGATAAGGAACCTTTTCTCCTGGGGGGCCCTATTTCTTTGGAAGCAATCTGTCGAGGCCAAAGGAAACAGAGGACAGGCTCAGCCAAGGGTCACAGCTAGGGCAAGGATAGGCAAAGGAGGAATGAGCTCTATGCACTGCCCAACCTGATTGACTTTTTGGTAAATGAATGTAGCATTTCAACTGAGATTACAGTGAAGACCAGCAAGCCTTTCCCAGCTTATCCATTTGCATAATGAGACACAGTCACTCTCTTCTTACCTGTAGCTGTTGAATTTCCTGATATGTGTGCTCCAATTCCACACGGGCAAAATGTCTGTGTAGCCGATACATTTGGACAGGGTCCAGCACTGGATGAACAGTGAATGCGGAATTGAATCGTGGATCACTCTCTCTCTCTGGGTCTGTGTTTTTTCCAAGCTCAAAGTACTGGTAACGCAGGCCCTAGGGGAGAGGGGAGAGAAACAGTTCAAAACGGAAACTTCAGGTTATCTATTCCGAAATGTCCACCCATGAGTTATCCAGTATTTCACTCTGTTGTTGTTGTGTGCCTTCAAGTCATTTCCAATTTATGGCAACCCTAAAATGAACCTATCATGGGTTTTTCTGGGGCTAAGAGTGTGTGATGTGCCCAAGCTCACCGAGTGAACTTCAATGGTGAGTGGGGAACCAAAGCCTGGTATTCAGAGTCATAGTCCAATGCTCAAACTACTACACCATCTAGCTGTAGTAAAACTAGGCATTTCATAAGAGAAAGCTCAGCTTTCATCTAGAATGGGTGTTCAAGAATTCATCCCTTCACAATGTTGTGTAGATCTTTGGAACTCTCTTCTTTTGGATGCAGACACCGTCTCTCCTCTCTTTTCAGAGGAGAAAAAAAAACCTTAATTTCTCTTTCTGTGCCTTCAGAAATTAGTTCAAGCAAGTTATTCTTGCTCTAAGTTGGTTTCTTGCTCATTGCAACACATTCTTTCAATTGTCTTTTGATGTTGCTGCTGTTTGCTTAGGCTCCTTGCCTATCATCTTTTGAATAGGTCAGATATGAACACACTGTGAACTGCTTTTATTGAAAACCACACTGACAGCCACTGTGGCCACTGATGTGCAAACACAAAAATTAGCATAGGTAAAATGGACCTGTGATTTACATAGCCTTCTCTGAGACCTGCTTCATTCCATGCTGCCCCTTCACTGCCCAAAATGCTCTAAACCAAGAGATTCTGCCCTTGTCCTAAGTAGTCACTATCACAGAATCATAGTGTTGGAAGAGACCACAAGGGCCATCCAGTCCAACCCCATTCTGCCATGCCGAAATACACAATCAAAGCACTCCCAAGAGATAGCCATCCGCCCCTGTTTAAAAACCTCTGAAAAAGGACACTGCACCACACTCTGAGGCACTGTGTTCCACTGTCAACCTATCAGGTTAGAACAGTCAGGAGGAGTGATGAAGGAGGGGAAAGAGAGCACAGTTGCTCAGATTACTGTCAGCTACAGTAGTCATGCTGTGTTTAAAAAAAATGAGAAAGTATTAAAATAGAGCTGAAATAAAAATGTCACCACCCTTCATGAGGACCACTTCAAAGACTTTCCGTAGGGGCTGGTAGAAATTATTGTTTTTTCCAGGCAGAAAATGTCCCAGAATGCTAGCAATAAGCAGCAGAAAGCTGGGGGGGGGGCTTAACTGCCATTTAAAGTGGTAATGGGAGTGGGAAAAGCTGCCCCCCCGCCAAGAGGACTTTCTAATTAAGAAGGGTTCAAAAAAAGCATTAAGCCATGGTGAAGCATCACTGCAGTCTTAGTTAAAAAATGCTTCCAGGGGAGACAAAGTCTTTTTCTCTCCCAGGGTACAACTCTGCTACATTGTATTTTTCTTGGTAAGCTGCCCTATCCTTACCCTACACACAAAATTAGAGAAGTCCATCCTAGCATCTGACAATCACATTAATCTTTAGACAGACTTCCTCACAACCACCCTCCCCTGACCAAAATGACAAGAGGCTTCTGGACTAAACACATCAGTTCAGCACTCATTTAAAATGTTGAGGTATACACATTTCTGTAAAGAGTCAATTGACAAGATCAAAAATATGACCACCATAAAGCTGTGTTGAGTGATGGAGCACCTGGTGCTGGTCAAGCCCTGAGAAAGCTGTCAGCACATGTGCAAGAGTGTGAAGAAGGCAGATGTACTGTCTGCGTGTTAGAGCTGCGGCTCCTGTGACAGCACCACCTACATGAGGCAACACTTCAATTACAGCCTTGTCTTTCTCTCACAAGGAGACTGGGTCCATGAAAAAAAAAGGCTTCCATGTGCCACAGGCCTCAGTGGATGAAGAACGAAGGTTATATCAGCAGAACCAATTCTCACCTCATGCTCTGCCACGCAGTCCACCCCTGTGTAGTCAATTATGCAGCGCCCCAGCCACTCATCAGGGCGAGCGCTCAGGATGTCATTCCGACAGCTTTCCAAGTGAGGCTGCAAGCGGAGGAGCAAGGCCCTGGAAAGCAGATAGCCAAACCCACCATAGCAGTAGCGCCCCGGTGTGTCCCCTCCAATGAATTCCTCTGGCCGGCCCATGTAGAGAAGAGTGTCAATGCTGAGATGAGAGGCCAAGCGGTTCACACGATGGGCTTCTGTGTAGGTGTCGTCTTGCACCAGGAAAACCCAGTCGAAGTCTGCCACGTAATGGTCCAGCACGTATTTGACAGTCTGGTACATGTTCCAGATAGGCCTCTCGTCGCCATGCGTTACCACCGTCATGCCATGTGGTACTTTGCGCCCCCGTGTGCCTGTGAAGTAGACCAGACGCTCTAGCCTGTGGCCCAGGGTGCGGTTCACTGCCATGGCTAGGGAGTTCAATGTGTTCTTTGAGGTCAGTACTCCCACAAAGAGACGCTGGCGCATGCCCAGCTCCGTGCTGATGTATCGAGTCCTTTGGGAATAAGCAGTCAGACCAAAAAGAGACAAGATGAGACAGCTGACCAGGGCAGGAAGATCCCTTCACCTCCTGTACCCAAATCCTTATCTACCAAGAGAGGATCAGCTCAGCTCTGTATTTCTGAACAAGTCCACAAACGCCCTTTGGAACATTTGAAGAACACGCACATTTTCAGCGGCAGCAGATTACATAAGAAGAGCACTGCTGGATCAGACCAAAGACCTATGTAATCAAATATCCTGTTCACACAGTAGCCAACTGGATGCCTACAAAAGCCCACAGCAGAGCGTGCAACAGCAGCCCACTCCTGTACTCCTTCAAAACTGATATAGAAGGTATACTGTCTGTGGTGCTGGATGGAATATATCATCGTCTGATAGCATTTAGAGTTCTGATGCCTCATTTATTCCCCAAAATCTCCCATTTCTAGCCCCTATACATGTCAAGTCATTCTCTTTCAGCTTCAGAGGAAGGTAAAGGCAAAACTCCTTCTGAACAAATGTTGCCAAGAAACCCCTGTGATAAGTCTGCCTCGGGATCACTATAAGTCGGGAAATTACTTGAACCCACACAACAACAACAACAACAAGTATCCATTATTAGTGAAGATTTGAGCTTCTCTCCTGTGGTATAAATGCAAAGACCTGTAGTGTGTTTGCTCACAGAAGAGACAAAAGAGAAACCACCTTTTGAGATCATTTGCATGAGCTTTCAGCCAGCCAGGTGGAGAAAATGGCAAATGGGCAGACAAAGGCCTGTTTCCTCCCCCTGCCTCCTCACCAGGGTTTACAACCACACCACATCCACAACAAAAGCACAGAGGCTACAAGGAAGCAATTTTCAGACTGCCATGCATGGGTGCAAAGAAGCATAAGAGAGAAATAGAGAACAGGGCCTTAATTTCCAATCACAGTGCAGTCCTAAATATGTTATTTAAATTGCTAATAGTCATCCATTGTTATCTTTTTATCTCAAATCCATTTTTAACACTACTAATCATACACTTTGGCTTACAAATCTACCCTGCATATTTCTGCTGCATCTATCCTGCTGCTGTTGTTGATTTTGTGTGTCTTCAAGTTGACTACAACTTGTAGCAACCCTATCCTAGGGTTTCTCAGATTTATTCAGAAGAGGTTTGCCATTGCCCTCCACTGAGGCTAAGTGTGTTATTTGTCCAAGGTCACTCATTGCGTTTCCATGACTGGGCAGAGATATAAGCCCTGGCCTCCTGAAGACCGAATTCTAAACTTCAACCACTATACCACACTGGTTTGTCTTAACTCTGATAATATTGCAAATACTACACAAATTAATAGCCCTGTATGTACCACCAGTACAGTACACGTGTGCTGCACTCCTGGGCATTCATCAAATCTCAAATGCCACTTGTTCTAGTAAACATTGCATTTTAACAGTACAAGAAATAAACACACTGTCATGTTTGCAGTTCTCTTTTAGAATACTTTGCTAATATCTTAGTAAAAGGTCTTGCTCTCTCTAAAGAAAGATATCTATTTAACAAGCTGAGTGGATAAGAAAAAAAAACACACTCAGTCTCCTTTGTACTTTCCAAAATACATTGGTTTAAATGAGCTGCTAAGTAACAAGACCACTCTGTCTCTTTGGAAATCCCATGGCTGTCCAATGGCAGTGGGCAACTTAACAGGGATATCCTCAGAAGGGACTAGAGATTGGGATGCATCACATATTTGGTCAACCAGTGTCCAAGCAGGACTGGCAATAAGCTGGAGAATCCTTTGTCACCATCATCCAATCAGGCATAATGCATGCCAGCAGTCAGAACAGTATGAAGTGTCAGTTCTTTACATCTCATGAACATGAGGGCAACCATAACAAGAGGCAAGTGTGCGCTTGGTGCCCAGTTACTTACACATGCAACACAAAATTTCATGAGAGCAGACTTCACTGCTGGATCCATTTGCGATTCTGATAATTATTGTATGATAGTGGGGGAAGGGAAAAAGCTAGGAAAGGCTCCCCCATGTACATTCTAGGGAGGGACAGTGTATCAGGCAATGCTGCCCACCAAAGTTCCCTATCCATTGCCCTCCTCCTCTGATGAAATTCCTGCTCCATTTTTTGATTCACTTGTTTTCCACCAACAAGATGTGGACCTACTTTCAACCTCAGAAAGCAAGTACCTATGAGAAGTGGGATCTACAATTCAAGTGCAGTTTCTATGATTGCCAGTGACTTTACAGAGATGTTGTGTATACACACACACACCGATATATATATTTTTATATATATATATATATAAAATAAGACTGTGTCAAGTGTTTTAGTTATGTTATAAACTTCATCCAAAATCTGTAAGTCAAAAACTGAGCTAAACAAATGAACAAGATGCCATGGGGGTACACATGGTGAAGTAGATTCCACTTGACCAGGCCTGAATCTGTCCCCTTTCTGACCAAAAACGAAACCATCTGCAACCTCCATCATTACACAGCTCCCTAAGGAGCTAATCCTAATCTGCAGATGAGTAGAAAGAGGCAACAGTGGGAAACAACAGTGGGAAACAAGAAGAGCGTGTCAAAACTAGAAATCCCATCCCAATCTACTACTGGAATTACATGTTTTGTCTACATCTGGCTAAAATACTTGCATCTCAAGGAGATGGGTAGACATTAACCCTGAAGCAGGGACTCTGCAATAATAAGACAAGATGTATAGGAGTTACACTAAGCAATATGATAGATAGATATCTTTATTACAGTCATTGACCAGCACAAAGGGGGATAAAGAATATAAAAGGTAAAGGCATTAAAATCAGTAATAAAATGGAATTAAATATTTAAAACAGTATTTAAAACAATATAAATGCAGAGTTAAAAACAGTAATATTATGATCATAGGCTGGTATAGAACTATAAAAATATAAAATAGACTAGGAATAATAAAATAGCTTATAAAAACAGGTACATAAAATTAGATAAAAATATACCTAAAGATTTGGTATCAGTAACAACATTTAGTTATCAGATCAAGAGCCCTGATAGACCTAGGTGGGCCTTTGAAAGGTGTATTTGCTAAATTATGCTGCTAATCATCCCTTGTCGCATTTTAATAGCTGCTGCACAGAATTTGGCCACCCTGTAAGTTATATTAGGATTAATATCTGAGAGCAACAGAGAAACATAAAACTGATCAGACCCACCAGTGCAATTATAGAGTATTGGCAAAATAAGATCAGACCATAAATCTCTATAGAACGAGCACTGAAGGAGCACATGTTCTATAGTTTCTATCTGGCCAGAGTCACATGGGCAGCATCTCTCTGAAAATGCAGTTTTCCTATAGTGACCTTCAAGGACAGCTGACAGGAGAGCACGACATCGAGCCACGGTGAAGGCCTTACGGTGTTTTGGCAGTTCTAGATTCCACTAAGCAATATGAGTGGAGACACATCTGACTCACTGTGACATTACAGCACAATCTGGTAGGCAGGTGGCCTATCTCTTACAATTAGCTGCAGCTTTTAATTATTCAAATATGACAGGAAACTGTTCCCACCCACCCACCCACCCCATCTCTACCCTCACTCACACAGTGAGCTCATTCAGCCCCACCACTTCCTGCCCATCTCTCCCCCTTCCTGCACGGGATAACATAGCTCATTCAGTCCCTCATCCCTGGGCCCCCATTCCCCACCTTCAATCTCAGACAGCACACAAATGTGGAGTTTTGGGCACACAGGGGGAAGGAAAAGGGGAATTCTCAGAACTCTGGCCATAGAAGTACAGAGTGGTATTTCAAACAGTGCCTTCCACCACATTCTAATAGGGAATTGGTGGGGAGAACAGAAATTAGCAATTAAAGAGTCTGAAAACAGCCCTTTACAGCTTGGAAGGTGGGAAATTAAGAAGTCAGCACACTCTGGAGAAACCAGCAGACCGGGGAGGGGAAAGAAAAAGACAGCAAGCACACAGACTCTGGCACAGGCAACGAAAATGTTAAGGATAAGAGCTCAGCATAATTAAGCCTTGGGAGGAGCAAGACAGTTCCCTAGAAAGGAGAGGAAAGACTTAAGAACCATAATAAGGGAATGCAAAGTGGTAAGAGCTGGAGTCATGGGGACTTCTGGATGGCCAGTAGGAAGCATTAACCACAAATAACCATCATACAAAGAAGGGAGGGGTTGGAAGGAGCACCAGTATAACTGACACTTTTAACTGAAAGAACTAGATAACTAACAAAAGGAATGTGTGACTCTTGGAGCTTGAAAGAATCACTGTTGAGGGCTAGAATCCTCCAGCTTGTACAGCTAGTGTTCATGCTTAGTAGAGGATTTTCATAGTTGTAGTTCAAAAAAGTAACTCTTCCAAGCACTGGGAACTTAAGGAGCATCAAGGTTCCTGGCTCCCTCTCCCTGGAATATTCCCACACATACCCCATTCTCAATTCTGTAGACACCACAGGAATTATAAGACGCTGCTCTCTTTCACTGTCAAAGCTTAGTATCCTTATGCAAGCCTTGCACCTTTGGGGCCAACATTACAGTCAAAGAGAAATTGTGTTCCTTGCCTACCTGTAAATCTCTACTTGTACTATTTCGCAGGACTGGACTTATCTCTTCTTTGGTACACATGCTTAATAGGGACTACTCAAGAAAACAGCAGGACATCCAGGCTGCCCAAACTGCTGATTGTTTGACTACAGAGATATCCCTGGGGGAAAAAACATATCTAGGGACACTTTCTACCATGGAAACTGTGGTAAGGATATCCCAGAACAGGACACAGCTAATCACAAAACAAGCAGAATAACTTCAGCCTTCCCAAAAGGAAGCTCAGAAGATAGGATGCGAACTCTCTAGTGGTGACAACAAACTAGAGCAGCTGAACCTAAAGAAAATATAACAGCCAACAAGCCCAAACACATTATCAATAACAGGACTGGGGAATTCATAGTCCTCTAGATCTTGTGGGACTACAACTCCCATCAGCCCAATTCAACATAAGTCTATTGTGAGGGATTCTGGAAGTTGAAACTAACCATCTGGAAGGCCTCATGTCTCCCAGTAGTATTTTACAAGCTTCCTTCATTGTCCTGAACCTAGTTATTTACACTTACCTTTTCTTTTAGCTGTGTACAGACAACTGACAAAAATCCCTGTCCTTCTTTCTCCCTTACCATTCCCTCCCCTTCCTCCATCCCTCTCATCACTCAACAAGCTGGCAGAAGTGTGAACTGCTCTTGCAAAGATCTGCACTGATCATAATATGTGCACATTTTAAACTGGGCAGAGGGGTACATCAAATTTAAGCACTAATTTTGGCTTCAGGTTGCTCCTTCTCAACTCACAAACAGCAGGAAATCAGCACAGGCACCAATAAGAGAAGTATATGCTTTACAGGTCTGAGGTGTGTCGAATCAGCATACCGCACAGCCAAAAAAATATGCTTCTAAATGTTATCTAAAAGGCAATTCATTACCACACTTAGAGATTTACATATAAAACAGTTATTTTTGCTAGTTTGATTGAATATGCTTGCAATAATGCAAATATCTGAGTATTCCCCCATCTACATCAAAAAGGAATGAACTAAACGTCTACCCATTCCCCACACCCCATCCAAGCATACATTAGGAATGTGCCTATTTATTCATCTGTCACTTCCTCAAGCTCATCCTTCTCCTGCCACTCCAACATGGCCAGGCAGTGGGAGTAGGGGGCTGCTACAGCTATGTTCTGAAATAGCCAGCTACAATCTTTTCTCCAGGCCAGACTTTCTCAAACTTTTTACCCTGGAGGAACCCTTGTAATAATTTTCAAATCCCAGGGGACACCAGAATACAAATTATTACACTACATCTTTAAAAAATGTTTTTTCCCCAATCATGATCTCTTGCAGAACCCCTAATCTCTGCTCATGAAACCCTAGGATTCCAGATAACTCTGGTTGAGAAACCCTGGTCCATGTGGCATAAAGAGGAGGAAGGGGGGAGGAGGAAAAAAGGAATGCAGACCTCTTAAGACTAAACTGGCTTTTATTTTACCATGGACACTCCTTCAGATGAAGTACAGAGTGATATTAAAGCCTCAGATTATAAAGCATATCTATAAAGTTGTGCTGAAGGAATCCTCTGGGACCTCCTGGAGTCCTCCGGAGGGCCTAGTGAATGACTTCATCATCAGCTACCAGAACATAGCCAGTGATGATCCTTGGCTAGAAATTGTCCTCAAGTCTAACCAAAGACTCTGGGGAAATGAAAAAAAGGGTTTTCAGGAAAATCTTCCTCTTTGGGATTTCCTAACACTCAATGACCTCTTTTTATTCCCTCCCATCATATCTTCAATATTCCTTCCATACTTAGGACACATACAGAGACAGGCATGTGGGCAAAGAGAACTACAAAGCTTTCCAGAAATATAACAGCCCTGTGCAGGCTACTGGGAAAGACTATAAGCTACTCCCTCAATTTATGTGCTTAAATGGAAGCTGGGCAAGACAATCCACTCAGTCACAGGTTTTGGACAAGCATAAACACAAATCAGCCCTTTCTGCACTACTGTAAATTAAACCTTTATACCAGTGGTTCTCAACCTGTGGGTCCCCAGATGTTTTTGGACTTCAGCTCCCAGAAGCCCTGAGCATTGACCATAGTGGCTGGGACTTCTGGGAGCTGAAGTCCACAAACATCTGGGGACCCACAGGTTGAGAACCACTGCTTTATACAGAAATGTTAAATCAGGATCTGAGAGTATGAGAAAGTGCACAGATGGCTCTGCCATGCTCTCAACCTGTTTTGGGCTAGCCAAAATAATCCCCCATAAATCTATCTAGAAAAAACTTATGTAAGCTACCAGCCAAAGTATGCCTCAGAAATGCATTTTACTTTTTGCAAAGTATTTCTGGAAACAATGCATAGTCCTTCCTTTTACAAAGTATTTTGTGCTTGCCCAGATTCCCCTTTCTTTCTTTCGTCTGTTTAGGTAGAAGTATTTCAGCAGCTCTTGCGGGTTTTTCGGGCTTTGAGACCATTTTCTGGTTGTATTTTCTCCTGACGTTTCACCAGTCTCCTCCTCCAGAGGCATATATATTCTCCACTCTACTTCCAATTTACCATTCCTCTGACGATGCCAGCCACAGATGCAGGCGAAACATCAGGAGAAAATACAACCAAAACACGGTCTCAAAGCCTGAAAAACCCACAAGAACCAATGGATTCTGGCCGTGAAAGCCTTCAACTCTATTTCAGCAGCACTTGCACTGGGAGGATGGTGGATGACGACCGGAGAAACACAAGATTTGGTGTTGCGCTGCAGAAGCACGCTTGTAGTAAACAAGGCAACAAATCTCGGGCAGGGAAAAAGTAGGATTCTATTCTAGCTGATCCATACGTAGCCACGTGTGCCTCCTTACAACAAGCAAGGTAAACAGCAGCTGCCTTTGGAATCCCTCAAGGAGTATATAAGAATAGCAAAACAGAAAGACAAGGGGAAAGCAGACATGTCTTTCTTGGTCCCCCCGGCATGTTAAAAAAAAGAGCATAGTGTTTAAGTGTAGCCTCCAAAATAGAAATTATTAGAAAAGCAGAGGCTGGTGAAAGAAAAAATTATTCCTTGGATGCATTTTGGAAGAAGCTTTGAAAGACTCTCTACAAGATTCCTAATGTTTTTGTTTACTCATGCAATGCTTACCATTTATTCATGCGGTGCTTACCTGATCTGGTTGTTTTATTTCACATGTGCATTTATGTAGTTCTGAATAAAATGTCTGCTGAAATATATTCAAGCTGCTCTTGTTTTTTGTGGTGTAGGAACCAGAGGCAGAATTAATATGGAAATTATTCTGCCTCTGGTACCAAAGTTTCTGTTAAGGAAGTAATGCCCAAGAAAATGTTTTTTTCATTAACTGAGATACACCTGTAATGTGGCTAAAGGAAAAGAGAATTTGTCTGCTTTATTTTTTAAAAAAAAGCAGTGGGAGACATGCACATTTGTGCTGGAAGAAGGGAACCTGAAGATCTATAAGCAATTTTATTAAAAAGGCATTGAAGGGTGCAGGCATAAAGGAACAGTTCTGCTGGTATACATTTCCACTCCCAAAAAACACATCTACAAGTACTCCTGTAGCATGCCACTAGAAAAAAAAAGTTCAGAACTCCTACTGCAATTTATCATTTTTAGAAGTCCACACAACACTCATTAATACAGCAAATTTGACAGTGAGCTTGGAAAATGCACTTTGATAGTATCGCGATACTTCCTTTTGAGAGATGAAAACACTGATATCCCACTTTTTCTTCCAGTATTCAAGACAGGTGACATAGGCCTGCAATATTCCTACAAAAGACTGGCTAATGGGAAGGAAAAATGCCTGAATCACCTCAATAACATGTACAGACATTTGGTATGGCTAACAGAATAAGTTGGGAATCTGGCTCATCTCTGCTGTACACTCCCTGGGTGGCCTTAGATGGTCCATTCTCTCTTAGCCTCAGGCCTCCTCTGCAATATCAAGGATAATAATACTGTTATATATTACAGAGTTGCTGTAGAGATTACAACTAAATGCACGTGAAGCATTATAAATACTTGAAGGCTCAGCACAAATGTTAAAAATAACAATTTCATCAAGCAGTCACAATCATTCAGAAGGAACCATTGCTCAGTTCACAGTGGCAATAGCCATTCCTACTCTAGCCCACCTCCTTCCAAAGGAAGCTGTTTGTACCGAAGGACTTCCTGAATAGCAAGAATAAGGCCCTAAGCTTTCCTGTGGGAGATCATAAAATGAGGAAAGCAATCCAAAGAAGGGAAGAGATGAGGCTGCAGGAAGGAGGCTCAGAGATTCACATCATAGATTGGTAAGATCTCATACATCACAACTGCCTTGTATCATACCCTCCGTAGCTTTATAATGCCAAAAGCAAAGCAAAACCTTCCCCTTGCCTGCAGTTTCAAAAACCCTTTATAAAAAGAATTTACTCTGTTATCTGTGACTTCAACCACCAGAGGAAATGGTCTATGAATCAGCAGCCAGGAAATCAAAGCTTGATGGATTCAGTGTGTCACTGTTACTTAGCACAATGTACAGTAATGGACACCAACTTAAGTAGCTTTAAAAGCAAGGAAATCACAGAAGATAAGACTATCAATAGTTACGAGTCCTGATGACTACATGTGACGTCCAGTATCAGAGACTGCATGGTTCCGTACATCAATTTTTGAGAAACACATCAAGGAGGGTGCTGGTGTGCTCATACCTGTGCACTTCTCATAGTCTTCTGGTTGACCACAATAGGGACTAGGCAGACCTTTGGTCTGATCCAGCAAGACACTACTTCCGTTTAATGGATATGCTTATCACATCTAATCAGACAGTGAGGCATTGGACATAAGACACAAGTTCAGGCCTCACCTGTATCAAGGAGGGATTCACTGTATGGCCTTGGCAACTCAGCCTTTCAGACCATGTTCCTCCTCCACCTACCTCACAGGGCTATCATAAGAAAAAATACAATATATAAATCCTAGGTATACTGGACTACTTCAGCAGTCTGCTGTTAACTTGAAGGAAGCATAGGTGTACAATTATTTGTGCCTACAAACCAGCAAATATACAGATCCACAAAGACTGAAGTGTATTGTACTCAGAAACTGAAACCCGGCAACATAAAAGAAAAGCAGAATTCTTTCTGTGGCTCTGAATCTCTAAAGGTTAGAAGACAAAGCAACATGAATAGCAGTGGCGATATAAAAAGGAAACTGAGACGATGGGCTGAAAGCAGTTCATGTGTTGTGGCCCTTATCCGTATATCCCCTCCCACGCTCCTCCAGTTCCCTTTCCCCACAGATACCTGATAGTTTTCTTAGTCGCTTTGCCTGGGTTTGGAGGCTTGTAAGGCAGGACGCGGGGCTCCCAGCTCTGTTCAGGATCGGTGCCCAGGCCGCCGGGCACAGAATTGGGTTTGCGGGCAGCGTTCCCCTGGCCCCCTTGATGCTGCTGCTGTTCCAGGCCCCCATCTCGAAGGCTGCGCTGGCTGGGGCCGCAGGGCTCTTCCACCCAGGTGACGCTGAGGAGGCTGAGCGTGAACCCCAGAGACACCCCGACCACCACAGGCCCCACGGGGCGCAGCAGTGACAGAACCAGGGAGAAGCGCATGGCGCCCGGGCGACGTAACACACCTGGGCACGAAGGAGAACCCCGAATTAAGGGGCCACTAAGGAAGGAGGGGACGTCTCGCCGCACAGAAGGAGGGACCTTCAGTTAAGGGGACACAAAAGGGAGGGGGGCTGACAAAGGGTAAGGGAGGCGGAGAAAAAATACCGGAGCGGAACGAAAGGAACGGCGTTAAAGGTGCGGGGCGAAGAGGAAGAAAGCGCGGGGTGGAAAGCAGGGAGCCAGCAGGAACCCTCCCCGCGCGGAAGGTCACCACAGGGCCTCGCCAATGGACACAGCGGTCACTGGGGCCGGAGCTCTTCCGACCGGGACGGGTCAGGCCGAAGAGGCCGGGGCGAGGAAGGAGAAGAAGAGGGGAGCGAACCTGGTGCCGGCTTCGGGTCCTAGGAAGGGGGAGGGGCCGCCCCGGCTGCCCAGCAACGGAAGAGGGCGGGCCCGGCTCCTCGTCTGGAACTCTTGTGGGACCGGAGCCTATTGGTCCAGCCGTTTCATTCTGACCCGGGAAGGGGGGTTGCGCGCGCCGGGTCTGCTTCCGTTCTCGCGGGAGGCGGGGGGGGCCAAGCGAAAGCGTCACTCCTGCTAGTCGCTCAGGAGCCGCCGCCGCCGCCGCCGCCGCCGCCGCCCGGCCGTCCGACGTGTCACCCCCATGCGGCCCCGCCCCTTGCAGATGCGTCATCCGTCCGCTCGCGCCACCCAACGCTCCGCCGCCAATCCCCGGCCTAAGAGGCGCCGTCGTCAGAGCCCGCCTTAGGCCACTTCCGCACTAGGCTGTTACAGCGCTATTATTCCACTTTAAACATCCTATGGAATCCTGGGGTTTGCGGTTCCGGGAGGGGCCGGCCGGCCCCTCCCGGAACCGCAAACCCCAGGATTCCATAGGATGTTGAAAGTGGAATAATAGCGCTATAACAGCCTAGTGCGGAAGTGGCTTTAGATTTCCCAGCACGATTCGAAGCGGGGTAGGGGCGGACAGAAGCGGCGGGGAGGGACGGTGGGCGTACGTTCTGGTCACCTGTTGTTGCAAGGCCGTGGCACACGGGGTGTAATTATTTTTAAAAGAGAACAAAATGGGGGGAAAAAGGCATCAGAGGACTCGGTAACGGGTGCCTATTGGATCTGGCAGGGCCCTGGAGACTGGGACAGAGGGCATACCGACATTGCTGCTTCAAATTAGCATCTATTCTAGTTCTAACGAAAATCTGTCAACCAATGGAGAAACAAAAGAATGCCCCACAGGTTAGAAATGGTCAGTAGACATTCCGGTCTACCGATTGAATATAAAATATTTGAATTGCAATGGAATGATAAAAAAAAGCAATATAGTATCGTAATTTCTTTGCTACTAGGATAACATCCAATACTGGCAGGCTATAGCTGCCGTGCAAAGGCCAGCTGCCTTGGCTGTGATTTCAGGGAACTGGTCTGCCAAAAGGTAATCAGTACAGACCACACCAGATCTTCCTGGTATACTTTGTAAAATTAGATTAATAAAGCAGCATTGAAGGTCATAGTAAAAAGAACAATACAATAAGACATGCCCCATATATTTTGATATATTATCTGTCTATTCATATATATGCAAATTTTAAAAAAGCCTTGTCACTTTCTTTATTTGTAATGAATTTATTTGACTGTATCACCGTCTTATCATTATACAACCACATTGCGCTCATACCTAGCATTACCTTTTTCCCACAATCTACCTGCAACCCATCATGTGTTTTCATTTCATGTGCCTTTATATCTTCATCCAATCCAAAACATTTCTCCGTTCCCTTTCAAAGTTCTGGATAGGTCTGTTTTTCAAAGAAAATGCTGTTCTTTCTGTCTCTACCATATCTTTTATTTATTTATTTATTTGATTTTTATAAAAACAAGGGAGTCTATACACAATACAAATAATTTACCTTATTTCGTGTTGTACATCAATCTTACATAAGTTCTCTATTAGTTCTTCCCAGACATTGTTGTCAAGCATTGCTTAATATTTTATATATTTCAGTCCCTCTTTTTCTCTCCGTCCCCATCTTCCCCTTCCCTCCCTTCCCCACCCCTTTCCCTTCCCTTTATAAAAACCATTCCCCTTCCCTCCCGGTCTTCCCCCTTCTCTCCCTCTCCCCTTCTTCCTCTCCTTATTCCGCGTTTTCTCCACTCCAGACTCTTTATTTTCTTTCTTATACTAAACCTCCTTCATGTGAAATCTCTTTTTGTTGTTGTATTCTACCTTGATTAATAATTGTTTTTCCTTCCCCCTAAATTCCCTCCTTACTGTAAATGTTACCCTTTACGTTTCTTTCTTCTGTTCTTCTTCTCATTTCTCTTTCACCCATCTAATAACTTCTTTCCACTGCTTCTCAAATTGTTGAGTTGAGTTACCTTTCAAATTGTTGGATAGTTTTTCCATTTCGATAATGTCCATCACTTTTATTTTCCATTCTGTCTCTACCATATCCAGGACTTTTAACTTCCATTCTTCTATATCAATATATTTCTTTTCTTTCCAATATTGTGCATATGTCAAACTTGCAGCAGTTATTAAATACCATAATGTCTTCTGATATCTTATTTCTCTTTGTTGCCTTAACATATTTAACAAGTAAAACTCCGGTTTCATTTCAAAATTCAAATTATAAATTCTTTGGATTTCTCCATGTATCTCCTTCCAATTTTTTTTTGCTATTCTACAAGTCCACCACATATGAAAGAAAGACCCCACCTTTTCATCACATTTCCACCATCTTACATTTCCGTTGTTGGTTATTTTTTGTAATCTTTCTGGGGTCATGTACCATCTGTGTAACATTTTATAATAATTCTCTCTTAAATTTAGGTTTAGTGTAAATTTTTTATCAGTTTTCCATGCTTTCTCCCAAGTTTCTAATTCAATTGAGTGTCCTATGTTTTGTGCCCACCTAACCATTGCATCTTTAACAACTTCTGATTCCATTTCTCTTTTCAACAATAATTTATAAAGTTTAGAAATTTTCTTCTTCTGATCGCCCCTCATCAATAGATCTAATTCATTTTCTTTTCTCTCAAATCCAGATAATTTTTGATCCATTTTAAATCTCTCTTCAAGTTGTCTCCATGGGAACCAATTTAACTCATGTCCCAGTGCCTTTAATTCTTCTGCTGTGCACATTCTTGGTTTATCTCCTTCCCATTTCAGCAACTCTTGATAAGTTAATAAATTTCCCTGTTTTGTTGAGGCAATTTTATATGCTTCTTGAGTGAAGTCCACACTGGAAGTCTTCTGTAAAATTTTTACTTTATTTGTAACCAAACTTTCAATAATGTTTTCAGGATACAATCGTTGTTAAACTCTTTATTCACTGTAATTCTGTCATAGCATAAGTATCTGTGCCATCCAAACCTATTATTTATTTCTTCCAGTTTTTTAATTGTTGTGTTTTCTACTTGTATCCAATCTTTGATCAAGTCCAAGCTACATGAATAATAATAGGTTTTTAATGATGGCACGTCAAATCCTCCTCGCTCTTTTGCATCTTGTAATATTTTATATCTTATTCTTGGTTTTTTCCCTTGCCAGATAAACTTCCATAAGTCTTTTTCCCATTTTTGAAAAACCTTCTCTTTTCCTATTATTGGTAAGTTCTGAAAGAGAAATATAAGCTTTGGTAGTAAAGACATTTTAAAAGCGTTTATCCTTCCCAGGAGAGATAAATTTAAATTTTTCCATTTTTCCATATCACTTCTAATCTCTTTCCATGTCTTGGAATAATTATTATCAAATAATTCTTGATTCTTATTCATTATAATGATACCTAAATATTTTGTTTTCTTAGTTAATTGATATCCAGATCTCTCCAAGTCAGCTTGTTCTTTTTTTGTCATATTTAATGCCATCTTCAGTGTCTTTTCTTTGTTTATCTTATAGCCAGCCACTTGTCCATATTTTTGTAAAATATCCGTCAGTGCCTGAATTGATTCTTGAGGTTCCTCCAGAAATATGATTACATCATCAGCAAATGCTTTAAATTTCATTAACTTATTCTTTATTTTCAAACCTCTTATCTGTGAATCTTCATTTATTGCAATCAACAATACATCCAATACAGCTATAAATAGTAATGGTGATAAAGGGCACTCTTGCCGTACCCCCTTATTTATGGCAAAGCTTGTCGTAGTGTCTCCATTTATGATCAACCTCACTGATTGATCCTGATAAATCGTCTCAAATCCGTTTAGAAAAGAATAATGCAAAAAATCCCAGGAAACATTATCAAAAGCTTTTTCTGCATCCAAAAAGATAAGTGCCACTTTCTTCCCGGGTTTTTATCGTAATATTCAATCACATCCAAAAGTGTTCTTATGTTATTCTTCATACGTCTACCTGGGAGGAAGCCTGTTTAACCTTCTTGAATCTTGTCCTGTAATATGTGTCTCAATCGTTTTGCCAACACTGCCGCCAATATTTTATAATCTATATTCAGCAAAGAAATTGGTCTGTAATTTTTAACTTCTCTTTTATCTTTACCCTCTTTTGGTATCAATACAATATTAGCTTCTCCCCAAGATTGCGGTTTACCATATTTTTCTATTTCTTTCAAAGTTGTTTGGAATGGCTGAATTAGTTCTTTTACAAACCTTTTATAATATAGCGCAGTGAAACCGTCCAGTCCTGGTGCCTTATCCATCTTCAGATCCTTTATAGCCTCTTCTCTTTCAGTAAGTGTTATTGATTTATTTAACTGTTCCTGTTTTTCCAATGGTATTTTTGAAATCTTAACCTGAGAGAGAAATTCTGTCAAAGTTTTCTTATTTCGATGGAGAGATTTTATTTCATAAAATAGTTTCCCAAAATATTCTTCAAATTGCTGCTTTATCTTTTCCTGTTGAGTAATCATCTTCTTTCCATTTTTCAATTCAACTACTATATTCCTTTCTTTCCTCTTCTTAAGTTTATACGCTAACCATTTCCCAATTTTATTAGCTTGTTCATATTGAATCAGTTTCAGCTGCTTCATCTTTTTTTCTGTTTCCTCAGATGTATTCATCATTATCTCTTTTTGTACTTTCTTGATCTCCCATTGTATTGATTTCTTCGATGGATTTTCTCTAAATTCTCTTTCCTTCTCTTGAGGGTTAGTTATCATCTCTTGATGTTTCTCTCATTTTATTTTATTTTGAATTTGTCATTTTTGTATGAAAAATCCTCCCATTACTGCTTTAGATGCATCCCAGACCGTCTTCATCTTCATATCTCCTTTTATATTTTCCTTAAAATAATTTTTTTAATATTTCTTTTGCTTGCTGTATTATCTTGTCATCGTTTAATAAGCTATCGTTTAAACGCCATTGAAACTATTTTGCCTTCTCCTGCATTTGCAACATCACTGGATGATGGTCTGAGATGATCTTAGGTAATATTTCTATCTTTTTTATCACTGTTAACAAACGTTTGGAGGTAAGGATCATATGTATTTGGGACCAGGATTGATATACTTCTGAGAAAAAGGTAAAATCTTTTACAGTTGGGTAGAACATTCTCCATGCATCTAAAACTGATCAGTTCTTCGCACATCTCAAAAAAAAGTTTTTGGCAATTTACCTCTCCTTTCTTGGTCTTCTTTACCTTGAGAGGTTGTTTTGTCTACTTTAACATCCATAACTCCGTTCCAGTCTCCTGCTAAAATCCAATCTTCATACTCGTATTCTGATATTTTTCTCGCAATTCCTTATAAAATTTTCTTTTATTTTCATTTGGAGCATAAACTCCAACTAAAAATATTTTTTTGCCATTTTTCAAAATTTCAACTCCCAGTATTCTTCCTTCTTCATCTTCCAATATTTTTTTCGCTGGGATATCTTTATCAATATAAATTGCAACCCCCTTTTTTTTCTCCCCATATAGGGATGAAAAACATTGACCTAATTTGGAATTCCATAAATACTTTTCTTGATTTTTCTTTATGTGGGTTTCTAATAATACCGTGATTTAAGGTCTTAATCTTTCTAGATGGTGAAATATTTGTCGTCTTTTTGCTTGTGAATTTATTCCTCGTACAGTCCATGTTATTAGCTTCATTTTTTTTTTCTTCGCTGACTTTATTTCCCTTTCTTCTTTTTCTCTTCTGGTTCTACCAGTTCAGACTCTTCTTCAGACATTGGGCTCATTTCATCTGCCATTGCCATTCCCATTTTTGTTGCTTCGGTTGTTTGATCTAGTTTCTTGTCATCAGTATCTGCTGTTGCAGATCCCATTTTCAGATAATTCTCTTGGAATTCAGTTGCTTGCTGGACAGAGCTTATCTTCCTTCTTCTCCTGTCAAAACAAAAAAGAAAGACCTTCTGGTATCTCCCATCTATATCTTATTTCCTTTGATTGTAAACCTTTTACCAGGAACGTGTACTCTCTTCTACTTCTCATGACACTTGGCGGTACATCTTTTAAAATTTTAATTTCATTCTCACCCACTATTAATTTTTCTTTACAGTTTTGCTCTAGAATCAAATCCCTTGTCTTTTCCCTGGTAAAATATACCACTATATCACGGGGGAGATCCCTTCGTTTAGCCACAATCAATTCAATTCTTATCTATTTCATGTTCAAATCTTGTCCTTCTTTGGCCTATGTATGGTGCAAGGATATCTGTTACTCTTTGGCTTAAATTTTCCTTTCTGTTCAGGGAGTCCCCTCAATTTCAAGCTTCTGCTCCGTTAATGTATTTCCAATCGCATTATAGTTTCTTTGTCTTTTTGCTGCTCTTTCTTCATCTGTTCCATCTGGTTTTCCAGTTTTTGACTTTTTTCTCGAATGTCCTCAACTTTTTGATCCATAAATCTGTTGTGAGTTTTTGCAAGCTCTGATTCAAATTTTCAACTTCTTTTTTCAGGTCTTGTTTTATTTCTGTCCTCATTGTTTTTATCTCTGTCCTCGTTGCCTCTAATTCTTCCATCGTGTCATTCCTCATTTTTTGGAATTCTTCTAACAGTCTTTTCATCTCTATCATTTTAGATCTCGTGGACCCTCTCCTTTCTAGAACTTGTGGTTGGATTTGTGTCTGTGTTGTCTTCTTTTGACCTGTTGCCATATCTTTCTTCCCTTATTCTTTGTTTTCTCTATATTTACCCTTGTCAGATCTTTGATTAAAAGCAAATATTCAGGGTAACATATATATAACATTCACAATATAAATTCAATATAGCATACACAATATTTAACTCGTTTGATAATATCTTAACTTAACTAAATCTTAACTATCTATCAGTCTATTTCCATAAGTGCTTATTTCAGATTCTAATTAAAGGGGAAGAAATTTAAAGTAATTTTTGCTATTCTATTATTTTTGTAATATAACAATAATTATTTCATTACAGGTTTAAAATTCATTTCAGATCACATCAGTTCATATTTTTAAACATGCCATGTCCATTTTCTTTCTCTCTTACTGTCCACAAATCAGGATTCAAGTCCTTCCCGTTTTCTCTACTCTTCTTTAAAAACTTCACCTTTCTTCTTGAGGTTAATCCATCTGACAAACAACAATAATAATAATAATAATAATATTTATTTCTATCCCGCCTCTCCCAGTGGATCGAGGCGGCATTACAAGAACATATAAATACATTAAAACATTAAAATGTAGCCCATCCTCCCCATCCACCAACCCTTCTATCCCCCTAAAACAAGAGCCAAACTGACAAATAGTTCCGTTCACAATCCACAGTTATTAGGTCTTTCTTTTTAAGCTTCTTCAATATAAATCAAACATCCCACAGCCAATAGTTCCTTTTTTCTTTTTTTTTACTTCGCCTCTCTTCGTGAGGTTAATCCAATTTAGGAACCATTTTAAGAAAACATAAACCAAACAAGACTCCTTTCTAAGCTACAATTACAATAGGTGATATCCAGTTTTCCCTTCACCTCTCTTCCTGAGGCTAATCCATTTTTGGTGCCCTTTTTGTCTTTAACTAATTTACTTTTAGCCTTTTTATATTCTTCACCTCTCTTCTAGAGGCTAATCCAATTTTAAAAAAAAAAAGACTGTAAAAACGCAGCTTCTATTATTTTCCCCCTCTGGATCTCAAACCATTTCTGTTATGTCCTCCGTTTATCTCTATTTAGTCTTCACCATCTACAATGTCCTTGTTCACATCCACCTTCTCTTTCCTCCCATCGACAACATTTATTAAATTAAACTCCACATATTAGTTATATGTTGTCAATATTAGTTTTTCCCAAAAAGATACCTTTACACCAAATCATGAGGGGGAAATTTCTTCTGTCAGAAAAAAAAAGTAAAAGGCTCACTGCTCACCAATATTGCTAAAGCCAGCAGCATCCTCCATTTCTCTCCCAGGACTGCTCCACTTCTCCGCACCTCCGAACCTCGCTGTCTTCGCCAAAGCTTCTCCATATCCAACAAGAGTTACAATTTCTATTTCAATCTAAACTTTCTCTTCGCCTTGCAAATTCAGACTGGTTGCTTTCTTCTTCAAACCCTTCTCATTTTTAAAAGTTTTTTTTTTTTCTGGCGCTACTCAGTTTTCCTGGCTGTGAATCTGCTGCAGCAGCTCCATCCTCTGTCCCGTTCACATCAGTATGTCCGCTTCCTCTCCACCAGCGCTGGGACAATCAGGGACTTTGTGAGCTGCTCTGCTCCCCGCTACCTGCTGAGGGGGTACCTTTCTATAGGGACACAGGGTCCCCAGGAGATGTTTTCCCTACAGATTCGCAGCGGTAGTCCTGAGCCACCTGTTCAGGCTGCCAGCTGCACCGACATCTTGGCTGGAAGTACTGTGGTTTATCTTTACCTTTATGTTGAAGTTCTGTTTAATAAGTCATTTTTGTATTATATGCTTGTGCCAGCACTACATAAGGGAGTTCAGGCACACAGTGTCTGTGGTGGCAGCAGTCATTCATGGGTGGTAGTGTCCGCTGGTGGGATTAGACAAAGTTTTGTGCAGGAAACACAAGGGCATCCAGAAGGTTCCCACATTAGATGACATAACAGCAGGACAATAGTAGATTGTCATATTTGGTGGGAGTGGTAAAACAGGTGGACGGCCTTCAAAATGTGCCCCTCACACAGACAAAGAACTATGAATGTTGACCATTCCTACAGACTGAATCTTCCAGTGTTGTCTGCACTTTAAAACCCTGTCTTGCCTGTGTGTACTCAAGGCCCACCACCGTGCACCTCAACAGTTTTCACTGCTTCACTATGTTTGCAGAGCTGTGTATGATCACATTTATGAGGGTCCATGACTGCATCCCATGAGCCAACACTTTTTTCGCTCCTTTTGGGTTTACTTGTCTTCTAAACAATGGTGGGAGCTGTTTGTTATAGGGGTTTGAGTTGATTACCATGGCTGCAGCATGTCAAGATGACCTGAGGTGTCTTTTTCAGGATTGTGGAAGTAGTTTGTTGAACTCTCGAGAAGCAGCACATTGTTATTCTGGAATCTATTCCAGTGGAGCAAAGAATGGCACTAATAATTTGGCACCTGGCACACCAATGTATGTACTGCATAGCTGCTGAACAGTTTGGGCAACAACACTCAATGCCCTTATTTGAGTAGCTGCCATATGAATCTAGGGAGATGAGGCAAAGGGAGCAGACCAGAATGTACCACTCTACCATGCGTACCTCTTTATGATCTCATTCTGTTCAATTATAGATCAGGCCTTATAGACTAAAGTACTTTATGGCCAGCATCCCGTTAGTGATATATTTAGGTATAAGTTGCACTATATACTTGAAGTGTTTTTTTAAACGAATGTGCAATAGTTGTATCCAGCTGTACCTGGTACACAAAAGAGTAAAGGAGATGATTATTCAACAAAGTTACATGAATAAATTGATTATTGATGGAACAGAATTGAAGATTTTCAAAGATATACCATCACAAGTATTGAAGAAAAGAAAAGATTATAATTTTTTAATACAGGAACTGAAGAGAAATGAAATTTCCTACAGATGGGGGAAGTTTGAAGGGGTGATATTCACACATAACCAAAGAAGACATGTAATTAATTCGGTCTTTAAGGCTGAAGAATTTCTGAAAAGATTTAAAGAAGAAGATAAGAAACAGCAGGGGAAGGATCCAAAAACAGAAGAGAGGAAAGAAGAGAAGAGACGGAAGACAAAGGTCAGAAAGACAGATATGGCAGGATCGGAAGAATATTTGGAAGAACACTCTCAACAGGAACATCGAGAACAAAAAAAGGAACAAGAAGGAATAGTGGAGGAGCAAGATCAGGAAGAAGCTGAACAAGAGGGTGGGGAAGAGACATCACTGGAGTCAGAGATAATAGAATAGAACTAGAACAGAATGAAGGTAAAATTATTATCGTGGAACGTTAGAGGGATAAATTCAACAATAAAAAGGAAAAGGATCGTCCATTTCTTAGAAAAACAAAAAAGTGACATTTATTGTATACAAGAAACCCATATAACAAAAAAAGGAAAACAAATGTTAAATAACACTAAATTAGGAAACGTATTTTCCTCAGGAATGGAAAAAAAGAAAAGGGGGGTGGCCCTTTATGTGAATTCTAAGTATGATGCGAGAGAAGTGATAAATGATGATTATGGAAGATATGTAGGGATTGAGATTAAGATGTTAGGTATGAAAGTATTGCTAGTGGGGGTATATGCCCTGCTGGAAAATAAAAATGAGTTTTACAAGAAACTCCTAGGGAAAATAAGGGAAGTTGAGTGTCAAAATGTAATAATCATGGGAGATTGGAATGGTGTCATCCAACCTGAATTAGACAGGTCTATATCAAAGAGGAAAAAGAAGAATGAAGGAAAATTACCTAAAGCATTTTTTGATATGATGGAAGATTTAACATTAGTAGATGCATGGAGAAGCCTATATGGGGAGCAAACAGAATATACTTATGTCATGGACTGAGATTGTTGGTACGTTTGACCCAGAGAGAAATTCAGCCACCCCGGGCTATAGGATCCCAACAGAAGACACATAGGAAACCAGATCTGGGTTTAACCACTATGCATGTAACATTTATTAAGACATGAAATACAAAAATCACATTTCCGTATCAAGAGCTTTTTTTCACTCACACATTCACATTTCACATTCATTCTACATGCTCACAAGACGGTCCTTCGCCGAACATTGGCCAGATGTCCTCGAAGGTATGGATGCCCTCTGCTGCAGCCAAGGGTCATGAAAGTGAGTTGAAAATCTTCCCCTCTTTATAGTCATGTCTCTCACTTCTTCAGAAAAGGACATGTTTTGCCGGTTGCCAGGGTTCCAGGACTTTCATTTTATAAAGGCAATCAAGCAATTAAAAGAATAGTTCATATCATTCTGTGCCGTCCTAATAAAAGGTTGCTTGCAGAAGAATTGGTCATATATCACGTTGTCAGGAAATGTATCAAATGCCTCAGTGGTTCTCAGCCATGCAGGGTAGGGTAGGGTCAGAAATACCTCACCGCTTGCCCGTTCGCCAAGCCAGGCTTTCACGGCTCCTTGTTTCCTCTGCCTTTCCACATAAGAACTTAACTGTTTTTCTAATAAAGGTATTGATCACCATTGAATATCATGAATTTGTGAAGGTGGGTGAAACATAAAGACAATCAAAGAAGATATGCATTGTAGGCAACATCAGATGGCAATTAAGGAAGCCACACTTCTGGATCTGTGCATCTCAAGAGTACATTCTGTTGGTGCCAAGTCCTTATTGTTTTGCAAACTTTCTTCTCAAGCCAAATCAGCATTCCGTGTGTTCTCAATTTCACAGTTCAAGGAATCCTCGCTTCACAATCCAAACCCCTCCTTCCAACAATGCACTGCGCGCGGCCATTTCAGTTTGGTTCAGGACCGTACTTTTTCCCTCTGGAACTCATTCATTCATCACACTTATTTTTCTGAAATATATAAAACCTGGTCTAGAATAGACATGATTTGGTGTACAAAAACAATAGTTAGACAATTAGGTAGAATGGAAACTTTGCCAAGAATTAGATCAGATCATGCCCCCTTGGTATTGGTAATGGAAGACCGAAAACTAGAATATAGATGGAGAATAAACGAGAACTTATTGAAAGATGAGAAAATAATTGAAAAAGGCAAAGAAGTAATTGAAAGATATTTTGTAGAAAATCTGAATAAGGGTGTACCTAGTGAAATCGTGTGGGAGGCTGGTAAAGCTGTAATTCGGGGTTATCTAATAAAACAGGATATAAAATTCAAAAAAGAGAAAAATAAAAAAGAATAGGTTGTAACAGAGGAAATACAGAAATTAGAAATATATTAAAATCCTCACCTGGAAATATAAAAATTATAGATCAAATAAAGGCATTACAAAAACATTATTAAGTATTAATTCAGGATACTTATGAAATTGAAAGAAATTTGAAATTTATAAAGCAAAAAAAATTATTTTTCTCAAACAAAGCAAATAAGTGGCTAGCTTATAAAATCTGAAAAGGTGATATTTCAGATAAATGAGAATAAGAGAACTTTAGTTAATGAATTTACTCCCAAACATTAATTTTCTGTTTCAAAATCTCCTGATAATCATAAATGAAAAGCCCTTTAAAGAATGGAATCGAGAACTGCGAAAATTTATATGGAAGGGAAAGCGACTGAGAATAAAATCTAAGATTCTAGAAGATAGCAAAGAAAGAGGGAGAATGGAATTGCCTAATATAAAATTATATTATTATGCAACTTGTTTAGAGTGGATGACCGAATGGATTACCCTAAGAAACACTAGAATGTTAACCTTAGAAGGTGAGTATATTTTGGATGGCATGCCTATTTGTGGTATGGTAAATCACCTATAGACAAAGAATTTAGATCTCACTTTTTAAGAAAATCTTTAGTAACTGCATAGCTAAAATATAAAAGATACTTATATTTAAAAATCCCACTTTGGGTTTCAACCCATGAGGTCTTTTACAAAAGAGAAATTCCCAAGATAAATACTTGGATTACATATAAAGATATACTGAATATAAATGGAAATAATATTGATTTTAAATCTAAGATGAATTAAACTCCCGTGGGTGGCAGACACACTGGCTACTATTTATACAATTAATGGAAAGATACAAAAAGGATAGAGTAGCTGAGGGATTTGAAATTAGGGAAAGAGAGTTTGATAAGATATTAAAACCTGGTGTAAAGCATAAAATAAGTCAAATATACGGTATCTTATTGGCTTTACAGAATGAGGCGGAAACAGTGAAAACGACAATGATAAAATGGGCACAAAATCTGAACCATGTAATTACTATGGATCAGTGGGAAAGCTCCTGGAGAATTACATGGAAGCTAATAAAGCCAGTCAGTTTGAGAGAAAATTGCTATAAAATGCTTCATAGGTGGTATATCACCCCAGTTCAAATGTCAAAGATGCAAAAAAATTTGAGTGATGCATGTTGGAAATGCAGACAGAAAGGTACATTTTTTCACATGTGGTGGCAGTGCGATGAAGCAAAAATCTTTTGGACAGGAGTGCATAATAAAATACAGGAAACAATAAAAATAAAAATTTTATTATCTCCCAAAATATGTCTCCTTAATATGATAGAGGAATTACATATAAGTAATCCAAAAAAGAAAATAATTCTATATATGATAACGGCTGCCAGATTATGTTACGCACAGGCGTAGAAGCAAAATAGCCCCCCAAGGTTAGAAGACTGGCTATTAAAACTGTTTGATATGGCAGAAGCTGATATCGTAATAGGATCCTTGGAAGACGGGGGAAAAGAAAATTATTGAAGAGTGGAAGATAATCTCTCCTCTTTGGGAAGCTCATTGGGGTAAGAACGCCACCATCTTTTTAGAATATTGATCTCTATAGATTAATGAGTGTCCAGAAGGTGTGATCTTTTAAAGGTAATATGATGATAAGGAATATAAAGATGGAATAGAAAGGTGTAATGGAATAAGTTAAAGTAACATATAATACTATTACTTAAATAAATTAAATGTACTATATAAATTTAAGTGTATTACACTAAACGAGTTACTATAAATGTGGTAACTGTTTGTTTAGAATAATTTGTACAAATATATGTTCGTTTTGGTATTTAGAAGGAACATTACAGATAAGAAAGCATGTGTATCCTGAGTTTTGGCGGGGGGATGATTAAGTGGGAGGAGGAGGTGGTGGTATTGTTAGTATTATTACTATTAATATATTAGTTATTAATATTTATGTAATATAAAGATTATTGGAAAATATATAGAACCACGTATGTACTATACACGCATTACTACATAGTTCTACGAACATTTATGGAAATGATTTAAAATATCATCACCTCTAGTAAAGTGGGGATATATGTTTAATGTATAGGATTTTAATGTTGGTAGTTTGTATGGGGTTTGGGGTTTGTTTGGTTTAGTAGATTAGTTGTACACTTATGTTTTATGTATGTATTCTGTTGTGTATTGCATTGTATTGTGAACAATCATTTAATAAAAAAAATTAAAAATTAAAAAATTAAAAAAAGATAGTGGCATAAGCAGAATTTCACATGTGGGGCAGATATATATGGAATAGCATATTAAAGTGCACAGAGCAGCATCCAAATGTGCATTGCCCCTAGGCATACCTTCTGTGCATTGTCCTCTGCAATTGCATAATGGCTTATCAGCTGTACATATTGATCCAGCCATGTTCACTAAATAATAAATAGGTTAGTCTTCAATATAGGGGTTACATGATGCAAATATAATGTAACTCTGCTGGTGGATATTTATTCTGTGATGAAGCAATGTAGGATTTTGGCCTATATGTGTCAGGGAAATTATTTGACACATTATGTCATCACCATTTAAAAACAGAGCTAACTTCTGAGGAGAGAGATATCACAGCTCCAAACGATTGATTCATTTGATTAGTCTAATTAATTTGTCCAAGTAGTTGCAACAAGCATAAAGCAAAATAATTTTATTGGACCAACATGAGTGACAGAGTGACAGAGCTTCTGAGTGACAGAGAACATAGATTGTGTCAGGGAAAGTCAGCATTCATATTTGAATATTCCCTGGTCAACCTATATGGATTACATAGAATATATGACTTATTGACTTCATAATTTATTTCTTTAAGAATCAAAAAAAAGAAATAATCCTCCTGCACCTGGTTACTGTGCATATTTACTCAGAAGTAATTGAATTCAGTGTGACTAATCCAAAGTGCTGTAAGATTGCCGCCCACGTATAAAAATTCTACAGTATTACTTTTAAAGGTCTGACTGGAAAGCCTAGCGTGGGAACATGTGATCTTCTCTGTCATGAGGGCTGTTGCAGCAAAAAGACACCCCATTAGTCTTTAAAGTGCCATAGGATACTTTCTTGGATTTTGTTCTGCATTATGTTTGCAGCAACACTCCATAATTGGTAAAGCCCTTGAGCCACTACTATTTCATGTTCCATAGTGTACTACAAATCCATGAAAAACTATTCCCTTTATAGAGCTCAATGAACAATGCACATTAAATTTGTATGAGAGATTGATGCATTGCCAGATGTTTACTTATGATGTTGTACCTAGGCTTTGCAAAAGCCTTATCAATCCCCTAAGAGATATATGCAAATCCACCCAGATGGGCTGCTTTGAAACCAAGAGCATTTTCAGAAGAAAAATTACATGTCTTTAATGGTTCAGTCATCAATACACAAAAACAGAGGCTACCTTTACCTGATATACTCAGGAACTTCAAAAGGCCCCCTTTCAAAACCATTACTTTAGTTTCATTGAAATCCTGACAAATTCTGAGGCTGGCATGTTGCACGTCCTAAATACCTAAAGCTAGATATTCTACTTTGTAACTATACATAATTTAGAGATAAAGCAGGCTAAGACCTATGTATTTCTTCCTTTGTAATTAATTTGCTTTCTCTTATTCCTCCTAGATTCTCCAATCTTTTCTTTCTTATAGGCATGCTCAATGTGTACTGCATTTGGATCAGTGTCATGTTTTTCAAAGGTAAATGCTGGTTAGATTTCAAACTGAATATGCCTTGTAGTGGTTACAGTGTTAGACTAGGCCTTGGTAGATCCAGATTCAAGTGCTCACACTGAGCCATGACCTTCAGCGCATCTCTCTTCCACCTAACCTCCCTCACAGGTTTGTTGTGAGGATAAATTGGTGGCTGGGGAGCAGTATACGCTACCTTGAATTCATCGGAGGAAAAGTGGGTGTGATGAAGTTGCTTTGGGAGTCAGCTGTTTGGAATACAACTACAACTTGATGGTGGGTTGTTATGCAACAGGAGTAGCGCCTTAAGACTAAAACCCAGCACGGTGGTGCGCTTGAGAGGGGCTTATGGATGAGAAAAAATATATAAAAATCAGAGTTTCCATTTGAAAGAGAGCCTTTAGTGAGATCTTGGCCAGAGAGGGGGCTGGGTTGTGTTTAAACAGCTGAGGAAAAGACAGAGAGAACTGGTGCCTATGGTTAGGAGTCATTGGCACAGACTGTGAGAAGGTTGAACTGGTTAGTGTAGCAACACTGTACTTTATATAAACCATAACAAGGGACTTTATTTCTAATATTACTGCAATAAAAGATACAGGTTTATTACTGAATTGGCCTGAGTTTTCCAAAGTCACTGGTAACAAAGAAAAACACACTACCATAAATAAACTATTTGTTTCTGACAGAACAATTAAGACCCTAGCCATTTGACAAAGGGGGTGTTTAAAGAGTGGAGTAAGGGCTAAGTGATAGTGTCATGGTGTCTTATTAGCATCTTATTAGGTTGGAACTGCAAAACCAATCTGTCACAGTGGGACATAAATGTGACCAATAAATAAATAACAAATGACTCGGATTCTACCATGGTACTAACTTTCCATGGTGGTAGGATTGTGTGCTCCCAAGAGGCGAGAGAGTATGCTGATTTTGCTACTGGGAGGACCTCACCCATCTGACAGATTTTTACTGAGAAGCCATACTAAATGTGCCAAACATCTCTTCAAGAAGTATCAGACACAACAGAAAAGAGAGATGATAGTTCCAGTTATGAAGGCTGGGAATAAGCTGTAGAAGGAAAGCTACTGGGCATAGCAGTAGTGGGAGGTGACACCAGTGGATGATTTCTTAGAGACAGGCAAGAAGTAAAAGTACAAGATGACAGAAATGGGGTCAGAATCCTGAACACACCTATTCAGCAATTTGTGCATAGAGGCAAAGAGAACTACTATGATAATCAGTGCATAAAACTAAGATTTTTTTTTAAAGGTAGAGCAGGAGACTTCTTTTACAAGATCTGAGAATTCAGAGGGAAATTTACACCAAGAGTAGATATGCTAAATGAGAAACAGATTTATAATCATGATATAATAAAAAATAAAGATGGAAGCAAGAACTTTATAAAAGATATGAAAGAATCTTTTATACCCCAGGAGGAATCCATAGATAGTGTCCCTGCACATGTAGGTATGGGATAGGAAAAACCTTTTGATGATGGAACTACAATTTTAGTAATTGAAGTGGAAGCTGTTCTCAAATCATTTAAGAAAAATGAATCACCAGGAACAGATGGAATACCAAGACAGCTGTTTCAAGCTCTGGAGATAGAATCCAAGTTCTAACAAAAAAACTGTCAACAAATACAGAAAAAAAAACAATGGGCCACAGACTGGAAATGCTCAATATTCATTCCAGTCTTAAAGAAAGGGAATAGCAGGGATTGTAGTAACCATTGCACCATGGCATTAATCTCTCATGCAAGCTAAGTGGTGATTTTGCAGCCAAGAGGGTTGTCATATATGGAGCAAAGATGCCAGCTGTCCAACTGTGTTTAGGAAAGGAAGAGGCATTAGAAATCACACTGCAACATTGCACATACATAGACTAATGGACCACACTAAAGAATTTCAGGATAAAATCAGTCTATGCTTTATGGATCATGAAAAGTCATGGCTCCCTAAAAGAAATAGGTACACCATAACATCTAATATTAAGAAAACAAAAATAATTATGAGTGATATACACAGCTTAAAAGCGGTTGATGAAGACATCAAAATATTTTATGTATGTTGGATTAGTCATAAATCAAAATGGAGAGTGCAGTCAAGAAATTAGAAGAAAACTTGGAAAGGCATCTATAAGTGAAATAGATAATATCCTGAAGTGCAGAAAATCATTGTCAGAACCATTGTTATGTATGGTTGTGGAAGCTGGACTGTGGAGAAAGTTGACAGGAAGAAAATTAACCCATTTAAAATGTTGTATTGGAGGAGACTTCTACAGCACCGTGGACTGCCAGAAAGGTTAATAAATGGGTTCCAGAGCAAATCAAGCCTGAACTCTCACTTGAAGCCAAAGTGACTTAATGGAGACTATCATACTTTGTACACATCAAGAGACAACATGGTTCACTGGAAAAAATAAATTGATACTAGGAAAAGTGGAAGGTGGTAGGAAAAGAGGAAGACCATGTGAGAGACTGATTTATTCAATAAAGGAATGCATGCCCCTGAGTTTGCAAGACCTGAGCAGGACTGCTGCTGATTGCAGGCTCTTAAGGTCTTGCATTCCTTGGGCCTCCATAGGTCACAGTCAACTTGACAGCAGAGGAGGAGGAGGAGGAGGACAGGATTGGAATACAGTTAAAAACAATTGGGCATCTTGTCCTTTGCTTGCCTACATACAGACAAGTCTAAAGGTGATGATTAGCTAAGAAGAATGGCTTTGAACCGCTGAGATTAGATCTGTGATATCCAGACAGGGGTATGTGTGTGTGTGCTAATGGTCTGACGTGCTTAGGAAAACCACAGAAAACAGGATCGTATGCAACAGTGAGTACCAGTATGGAAATCACAGTGGTTACATAATCTGATAACCTTTAGAGGTGGACGTGCATTTCCACTCAACGGTATCATGAGGACAAAGAAAGGCTTTGCTAGTCCATGGACAACATTCATTACCTGGCATGGAGGAGGAGAATCTAAACTGTCTGAACTGCAAAAGGAGAAGGAACAGATGAGAGCACTGTGAGCAGCAGCACCTCATCATCATCACCATCTTTCCCACACATCCTCCTCCTCATGACACAGGGAGCTCAGCAGATGGTAAGTGGGATTCAGACTTGAGCAGACTCACTGACATGACTAAGCCAGTGGAGCTACTCTGGGGTTCAGGAGTATTTGGCCTCAGTTCCAAGTTTCCTATAATCTGTCACTTATCTAGGGCTCAGTATGTATGCTAAGCCACTGTAGTTTAGTGGTTTGGGTGCTGGATTACAATCCTAGAGACCGGGGTTAAATTCTTTGGTCAGCCATGGGAGCTTATTTTCAACAAGTATACGTCTTTCCTGCATAAGGTGAAATGCATGCAGATGGAAGTTAGTGTGGTGTCACTGTTCCCTCTTGGTTCTCTCACTGGCAAAGATTCCAGTGGTGGTGCACAGGAGAAAAGCAATTTGGTGAAAGTGTTGCATCACGTGCTCTCAAGTAAGTCCTGGGAACCATGATGCCATGGAACGGTGCTTTGATGAAGGATTCCTGCAATTGCCCACCCACCCTCAACGTGCCAGCGACTGGTATCATGTTCATATTCATTGGCCAAAACTGTTTCTTTCTTTCCTGGAAACCTGCCACAGATTGGCAGCCAATGGCTTATGGCCCTGGACCAGTCCACAGACAACCACTTTTATCACTACCCCAGGAGGAATCCATACATAGTATATCCCCACACATGTAGCTAGGAGCGAGGTGATTTACATAGGCTCCAGGAGGCAGATGTTGAATTGTTTTTAATAATCACTTTCAAACCACCAGCGGACATCCATTCCACCAGCATTCTTTGGAGAGGGGGGGCTTTCTGGTAGTCCACGTGGTCTCTAAAGTCTCTAAGGTGTCGAAAATTGTCCCCCTCACCCGTTAAAAATGTCCATTTCTGCTCTATAAAGTGCATGTTGCCTGGAGAAGGTGCAAGACCAAAGGCAATGGAAGTTGAACATTATAGTGAAGCTGGGAAATGGGGTTAAGGTATGGGAAACATGGAGCACAACCACAATGCCCACTCGCAATCCTGCCAGAGGTAGCCTGTGCAACCAGCTCGTCGCGCACTGCAGTTGGGACAGGACCAGCCGGCGAACGGAAAGTTAAATCTTAAAGGTGCTGCAGAAGTCTGTTTTCCTTCCAACACCGCGCGCGGTAAGATTAAGCACCAAATGTAAGGCACAGTAAATGAGGTTGCACAGTGGAGCCTATAATAAAAGTCGCACTGAACTGTGAAAAACCCCGCACACAGAAACACACTAACCACGGGAAAGAGAGCTACCAGTTCGGCTGGCTTCTAAGGCAGCGCAACCATTACAAACGGACAACGGGCGCCGAGGGCCGGCCCGCGCCTAACCCTGGGGGTGGCTGGGGGGATAGGCAGAAACGCCTCACAAAGGGAACCGGCAGCGGAGCCAGTCTTCACCCGGGGCCAGGCCGAGAGGCGCCCCCGCGCCTTTCCGAGGGCGGACGTCGAGGGCGGGCATCCTGGGCCGAGCGGAGGCAGCTCCCTGGCGCACGGAGCGGGGAGCCGAGGCGGGGAGGGGAGGGGAGGGGAGGGGGCCCGGAGGCTGGCGCGCGCTCCTCGGCCCCCGGCCCCCGCCCCGCCTCCGCCTCCGCCTCCGCCGCTGCAGCGCGCTCCGCGCCACGAGCGGGGCCTGGGGAGCGGAGGAGGGCGGGGGTTCGCGTGAGGAGAGTCGGGGGCGGTCGGCGACAGCAGGAAAAGGGAGGGGCGCGAGGGCGGGAGACGAAGAAGGCAGCCTATCCGTGGGCCGAGGCGCGTGCGCTCCCGCCGCAGCCTCCCTTGGCCGCGCGGGGCGCGCGAGGAAGCGGCGGGCGAGTGCGGGCCCCCGCGGGCGAGGGGGCGCGAGAGAAGGAGAGGACCGGCGCGGTGACGTCACGCGGAGCTGTCCCTCAGCACCGGGCCGGGCCGAGCCGGGCGGCCCCTGACGGTCCGGGTTCGAGACCGGGTCGAGCAGGTAGGAAGGGGCGGGGGAAGCGAGGGAGAAGCGCGGTGGCGAGAAGAAAGAAAGAAAAAGAAAGGAAGGAAGGAAGGAAGGAAGGAAGGAAGGAAGGGCTGGTCTGGGGAAGGGGCCTCTGCTCTCTTGCCGCGCCCCTTGCCGGAGGAGGAGGAGGGAGACGGCCGCGGTGTCGGGCAGAGGGGGCTCCCTCCGTAGCGGACGGTGGGAGGTGGGTGGGTTGGGGGGCAGCGCGAGAAGAGCCCCCGGAGGGAAGGCAAGCAAGGGCTTTCTCGGAGGGGAGGAAGGAGCCTCTGTCGCGAGTGTCTGCGGCAGTGATAAGACGGCGGGGGGCGCCAGGGTTCAGCTCACTTTTTGGCGCCCGTCCGGGGCAGCCTCCATAAAGCTGCCCGGGCGGCTGCGAAGGCCCGTCGCCGGCGCGCCCGACCCCGCGCGCCCCCGCCGGCACAATGGGCTCTCCCGCCGCCTGGTGCGGTTGCTGCCGGGGCCACAGAACCCGCTTCGGACAGACGCCGGTGCTGCCCCTTCCCACTGAAGGCTAATGCGGCCACGAACAAAAAAACAAAACAAAAAAGCCTCCCTCCGTTTTTTAAAAAACACCCTCCTCCCTATGACTGTATTCCTTAGGCATGTGATCTCCCTCTGGGAGAAAAATTAAAAACCCTGTCTTTGATTTATGCATTAATTAGCATAAACATGTGTAAACAAAGGCTGCCGCTTTCAAAGAACAAAAACCGAAAGGAAAATCTAGAAACAAGGCTTGCTGCTTCCAAAAGCAAACCATGGCATTGTTTGCCAGTGGAGCTCTCTCCAGCATTCGTAGGGTCCACAAGCCGAGGATTATCTGGAGATCCCCTCGCCCCAAACAAAGGGAGCCTGGCAGGTTCCCCAGAAGTCTTTGTAGCTCTGTATCCTAGCAACCCTGCGGCTTCCCTTCTGTGATCGGGGAGTCCCAAACAAGGATGCAACCTAGTCCGGATGCCAGTAATGAGAGGAACAGACTGATAAGTGGACAGAACAGGCTGTGCATGGATGGACAAAGCCAGGTATGTCTCAGGCAGGAAGAAGGAGGGAAGGGGGCCTGGGGCATGTTAGTGGGGAAGTTGGGGGGCAGAGTTGGACCAGTTTAGGACATGCTGAATGGAGGAGAGGCAAAAGGCAGGCTGAATTGTTGCAGATAAAAAGGAGAGGCTGCAAGTTTAAGTGAATCAGGCTTCATTGAGACTCGTCTAGGTTTTAGAGGAAAAAGCCTCATTCAGCAAATTTTCAGTGTCTCCTTCCAAGGTAAAATGAAAAACTGGTGGAACTACACTATATTCTGTCAAGACAATGTAATTGCCCTCTAACCTCATTGTTTACAGCCCACCCAACTATGTGCATGTATGCCTGCTGTAACTTAGATAATAGTGCTTGTAACAAAGTGGACTCTAGCACAAGAAAGCATGATGAGTATGTTAACTTTTATGGTGCAACATGACACTGTGGTGGTTGTTTTTTTTAAAGTGCTACTTCCCAGAGAAGAGAAGGATTTGTGCTTTTGTGACTGATTTGATGCTGTTATAATTGTAGCATCCTGTGTTTTACCCCACTATTCCATTTTGGGTTGCAGCTGTTCAACATAGGGCTTGAGCCTCCTGAGTGAGTGTTCAGACAGACTAGTTCAACCACATGCAACAACTGCAACACCTGGTTCTGGAAGTGTCTGCAAACCTAAGAACAGAAAAGAGTAGCATGTCTTGTTATAGCATAGGATGGGCTCAGTTAACCAGATTGCAGTAGAGCAGGGATGGGCAATGAGTGTCCTTCCAGATATTGTTGGACCACAAATCTCATCAGCTCCAGAGCCAGCATAGGTAGAGGTAAGGGGTGTGGGTAGCTGTAGCTCCATAACATCTAAAGAATAACACATTGCCCAACCACCCAATAGAAGCTGGGTGCTACATGGACCAAAAAAGTGTGGGGATGCAGTATGAAGGAGAGTGAGATTTGCACAGAATGGAGTGGCAATGGAGCAGTACTAAAGGGGGCTGTATTCACATAACCCAGCCAAGCCCCAAGGAAAGTTGAACCTCTTTCCAAAGCTGATTTGCTTTGGACTCATTAGCCACAGACACAAAGCATCTGTTCCATGCCAGAGCTTTGCAATCGCCTATCAACAGAACAGAAACAGAAAGATCCTGAGCTAGTCATTTTTACATGATAGGGAGAGATGTAGGACAGAACCATGTGTAGGGTGCCTGTACAGGGATTACCCTAGGCTAAAAAAATGTATTTTGTTCCCTAACCTGTTTACTAAATGAAAAAAAAAACATGTTTCATTTATATTTGCCATTTTCTGGTTGTCTGATTTTAGCTAAGGAAAAGAGAAAAAATATAGTGTTCTCTCTCTCTCTCTCTCTCTGTCTCTCTCTTACACACACACGCAAACAAGAGGCACACTCATTTCTCAGGGCCTCAGTTTTACTGGACAGAGAAGCACCAGGGAAGATTAGAGGAGAGTCCCAGAGACTGCTGACATAAAATCCCATCTTATAGGAGTTGTCCAAGGTGCTGAACCTGTTTTGAGGATAGGAGTCAACACCTTGGATAGCCTCTTCAGAGTTCAGACTAAAACCCATGGCAGATTCACACACACATTGGAAGGCCCCAGCTGCCACTAGACATTCCTTCGGAAAGGGAATCGACTGTATGTTTGCCAAACCACCAAAATAGGAAACTGTTAGCAGACTGTGAAAAATGTAGCCTACAGTGCCAGCCCTATACTTTAGTGACAATTACTCTCATTACAGTCACTCATGGTTTATTTGCAATTTCTGCCAGGTGGCACTTCTAATGCAAGTACTCTACAGTATTATGAAATCAATTTATTTTTAAAAGTCTAACGCTCATCCTCTCTGCCCCCACCCCCAATCCTCTTTGCAAATGCATCTGTCTCTTTGGTGCCTCCCTGGCAAGACTGCACAGTGTTTCCTAAGCCTACAGTGTTGGGCTCCAGGGTCTTCTCCCTGTTTGCAGAATGTCTGGCAGACAGGGCCCTGTGGTGCAGCCTCTCCCCAGAGTAATATCCCCTGGCTTGCACCCAAGTTAATAGGATCTCTTATGAGGAGCTTTTCAGCAGGCTGCCAGAGTAATCCCTGAGGTAAGAAGAGGATAAGGAGCTGAGGATTCCCTTCCATATAAACAGATCCTATCAGCAGGTGTGCCTCACCCTAGCCTGCAGGAAAAAAGTTTGCTGGAGTGGCAGTGTGTGCCTTGACACTTTAAGACTCAAATAACTTGGTACAAGTGTTTTGTGCCCTGTAGCAGCACCCTCTGTTGGGAAAGGCTGAGTCTAGCTGACACTTTCACAGATTTTCTTGCCTCACCACTGCTAAGTGAGATTCCATAACATGCTCTCACACTCTTCTTACAGTGCCTTCTGTCAGGACGATTCTACTTGCCTTTCCAAAAACCTTGGCTTTGCAGCCTAAACAACATTATGGCTCCCTTCCTGATAAACCTCTTTGCAAAGGAACTAGGACTGCAGTGTTGGGCTCAACTCCTTTGTGAGAGATGGCCTGGTTTCTAGAACAATCCTTATCATGTTATCTCAGGCAACCAAGTATTGACGTAAGTGAAGTCTGTTCCTGTCCTTGTAGAATCATCCACTAGTTGTATATGAAAATGTCAGTCTCACTTCTTAATATGTGGGTGAGTGTTTGCCTGGGTGGATGCAGCATATGAAGGAAGCCTGTGGGAAAACGGGAACTTGAACCTTTCCATCACTGTGGAGGAGGATTATCTAAGGCTCAGCCAGTTCTGGAATGAAGCTGAGCTGTCTGGCCTGCAGCCTACAACAGGGCCAATCGGTCATGCCTCCCCCTTCCAGCTGTCTCTGGACAGGACTCAGATACATTGTGCACTATCAGGCATCAAGGTATGAGTTTCTGTATCTACTGGGGCAGGAACATGAGCTGATTTTACTCATGTCAGACAGTGAAATGGTAGTAGGATCTCCTCAGATGGATATGTACAGCTTCCATACAAAACAAGAGCCATTTCTTACAGAGCAGGTATCTACAGTTGTACCAGAGCCAGGACCAGGACCACTGCTTGCAGGCTTTAGCTTGCTGTGAACTGCATTGGTCTTTCTTCCTGTCTAGGCAACAGGGCCACATGGAAAGAGGGAAATTATTGTGGCTGGTAGGGTGGCGGAGGAGAGCTAGAAAGGCTGTGCTGCAGAGAAAAACAATTTGGAGATGAACTAGGAAGCAACTGTTTGGGGATGGATTTTCCACATTTAGGTTTTCACTGAGTTTGGCAAGTTGCAGACATCATGCCAAATGTTGCTGTTACAGAACAAGAGCATAAGAGGTTGTTTGTGTCAGTGGATTTGTGTGCTTTTCAGAAACAGAAACCAAGGAAGGTGATTTTAATTGGATCTTTATTTTATTAACGTAGAAAAGTAGAAGCATTTTTTGTTTTACCAAGCTCCAGCTGTATAAGGTTTCAGGTTATACTGCCATAATGAATTTATATAACTCAGCATCTTGCATATTCTTTACACCAGCGGGAAGGTTGGTTCAGTATTGTCTTGGGGTTTCATAGCACTTTTCCTTCAACATCATCTTGATTTTCAGGTTGAAGTGTTCTGTGCACTTACCTGGGAATAGCCATAATTTAGTGGGATTTCTCACCAGACATTAATGAGATTGGGCTATAAGAGATCCATGGGTTCAGCAAGAGGTCTTGGCAGAAATTGTATACACAAAACCAAACATTTTGCTCCCACTGTTCCCAAGCCAATCTCTGTATTTATCAACAGAATGCTTCTAAGGGAATATTAAGGACATGTGACAGAACAGGGGCACTGCCTCTAAATGCTCCTTATGGGACTTTCCAAAGGCATCTGGTCAGCCACTGTAGAAACAGGATGCTGGACCAGGGAGGTCTTTGTTGTGATTTAGCGAAGCTTTTCTTACGTTACATCCATGCATTTTAAAGTGAATTCTGGGATACCTTTTCATGATTCAGGATTTATGGTAGGTTCTGGTGCATGCAAGGTATCTACCACAGCAGGTTGACCTGATATGAGTGTCGCTGGGCTGACATCCACTGTTTTTCAAGGGCCTTTCCTAATAATGTGGCAAGAGGGTAAACAGAGGGATGCAGCTTTCAGGATAAGGCAGCTTCCAGATAGCACTTTTTGGAAGTAAAGCATGCACGCTCCGATAATTTAAAGATGTTTCTGATCTTAATTCCCCATATTTGGGACGCTAGAATGAAATCATGTCTTCTTTGTCAGTCATACTCTCTTGACTGATTTGGCAGGATATAACAGATGGCCAGCAGCTTGTTATGTGCTTACACACACACCATGGTTACTTTCTAATAAGTTCATAAATTATCAGTTTTCACCTGTGTTGTCTATAGTTAGCATTTTTTATCCACCCTTCACAGCAAAGTGGACTGCTATGACTTGAACCAACATCTGAAATCTAATTTATGCATTTTTTAAACATTATCCCATTTTCCTCTTTAAAAAAGGAGTTAAGCTAAAGGCAGCGGCAAATGCAATTCCCCACCCACCCACCCAAAGTGAAAATAAATAAAATTCCTTCACTTGCCATCATCATGCAACTAAAGGTGTCCTAATCTTTTGAAGCAGGGAGTTCCAAATATATATGGCACTACCACCAGGAAAGTGCCCTCGTCTGCCTCTGCAGTGGCAGGTGCAAGAGAGGCATAGGAGGAGACCTTAAAAGGACACGTAGGTTGTGACATGAGGAGATAGCTGTATATGTGGCTGGATCTCAAGCTCTTTAGGGTTCTTCTGTGTGTTGAGTAACAAAGGGAGAGTCCAAAGTTGTCATCCCCACCTGCTGCAGTAGAGGAGGAATTCTGTCAGGAATTTTTATCCCAAAGTATGTATGCATGTATGTGCTTTAAATGAAAAACAAGAACATGAATCATCTTCTGTCATACAATACAGAACTGGCTAAACTAGGATGTCATTCTCTTCAGGTGCCGTTTGTCCACATCAATGGACATATTGCTCCTGAGATGAATCTTGGAAGCTAAGTAGGGTCAGACCTGGTTAGTACTTGGATGGGAGACTGCCAGTGAATACCAGGTGCTATAGGCTGTATTTCAGAGTGAGGATCTGGCAAAATCACTTCTGAGTATTCCTTGCCTAAGAAAATCTTACGAAATTCATGGGATCACCGTGTAAGTCAACGGGCGACTTGAAGGCACATAAATCCACATGGCCTTTTCATTCTGCTCGGTAGCAGTATGAGAGGTCCTGGCTGCGCATGTGTGAGGGGCATTGCACATTGGAGGAGCCATCAGGTTTGAATAAGGGGCATTAGCAGCTGATTAAAGGAGGGTGTAAAATGGAGTTCAGGACCGAGGAGACTCATGGCAGGTATTTGGGGGAGAAATCAGCGGTTCTGTGCAGCCGCATTGTGAGGGAGAGCCAAGCTGGTGCGGGGGGGGGGGACAGTTTGCAGGCTGTTCATGTGAAAGAGGCCGAATTGTTGAAACAAAGTGGAAAAAGATATAGCCAGAAGAAGGCCGTCTTTGGCTATTTCTCATCGGCCAATGGGAAAATGATTTCCTTCCCTTAGCAACAGAGAATGCACCAATCAGAAGATGGGATGCTTTCAGTACTGGCGCTCATAGGCAGTTGGGGGAGGAGGAAGGGGGGAGGGGGGAGAGGGAGAGGGAGAGGGAGACATTTCCAGGCTGTTGACCCCATTCCTGGGCAGCAAAGGAAAGAGGGGGATCCAGTCTCATTCCAGCTAAACCTTGCTCAAGTCTCCTTCTTTCCCTCACCCAGATTCCTCTGTGCTAGGGTGTGAGTGCAAGCAGGCATTAAGTGTGCCTCAGTGCACCTACCTGTCTAGCAGTGGGTTCCAGAGGTCCCCTCACACACACCCCACCCAGAGGGGTTATGTCAGTGTTCTCTACCCCCTCACTTCCAAGCTATATAGCAGAGTGGGAGATCTGATCTTGTATCTTGCTGAATGGTCCATCCAGTCTTGTTTGAGCAGGGAAGCACTGGCAGACAAGGTTTCTTTTTTTGCTGTAATCCACCGGAGCTGAGAAAATGAGAAGGGGCAGGAGAAAGTGTTATTACATGGCTTTAGTCTAGTCTTAAAACCAAATCTGCCGATGTTGCTCCTGACTTGCTCAGTGGGGGGGGGCTGAAACAGCTTCCAAGCTGACCATTCTTCACCTGGATGGTGGCCAAACATGCGCTCACACAGTTAATGAAACTCAGATCTCTGACAGATATTTTTCCAAACTGCTAGCCCACTCCTTTGATGACTCACAGCCCTGCTCCACTGGTTCTATATGAGTTATAAATTGGGTGTGTGTGGAGGTGGGAGTGAATGCATGTTGTTAAAACTATCATCTGTTCTTCCCTTGGTTGCCATGGAGACCATACGGTGATCACTCTCTTTATAGCCACCCCAGTCCCCTCAGTTTTGGAAAGTTGTTGTCCCGTCTCTGCTTGGCTGCTCCCAGCATGCTTTTAGCATGGTTTGTCAAGGAAGATGATATAGAGCAAAGTAGGCAGCCTGGAATGATTTGAGGAGATTATTTTTGTCAAAGCAGAGGCGGAGAAAGATTGGAGGGATCCTAAGCACCACCCAAAAGACACTAGCTGGGTGCCTGGCCTGCTCTGCTCCTTGTAATATTCACATTCGAGACAGCTTCTTTTCCTGCCACTGAAGTCTGCTTGGATTTGACTCAGAGCCAGGGAGTTGGTGGGTGTTCACATCTTCAATCCTGTCACATTTTTTATTCCTGGTTGTTAGTTGCCTCTTGCAACCTCCACTAATAGGGATGTCATTTCTAAACATCTTGATGATACAGCCATGCGGAGGAGAGATGGAGAGAGGAGATGACATCATTCCAAGGAGATGATGTCATTTTTGTCTCAGGGATATGGGTGAAGTTCATATGGATGAGTAGTGTTACTGGTTGGCACCTCAGTGGACCTCTGAGGAATCTGGGGCCTCACCTTTCTTGTCCTCTCCTCTCTCAACAGATAGAAGGAACACCATGAGGCAGGGTTTCCTGCAAGCGACAGGGAGGGAGTGGGGAGTCTGACATTACCTCAGAGACCTTGAAGAGCCATGACGTCAACGGTACAGACTCTGCGTTTTCCGTTGCTGCCACACGTACCAGGCCAGGACCGCACACATAGTTGTGAGCAGGAGATTGAGCGGCGCTACCAAGTTGTGCCCTCAGTAGTCTGTGCCATGTGCTGCCTCTTTGGGATCATCTACTGCTTCTTTGGTGAGTAGCCAGAGGGGTCAGCAGCCTATTTGAGGCATGTGGAGGACAACTACAAGAGCGCAATGGGGCCCTGAAGGGATATATTTCTCTGAGTGCCTTTCCCAGATTTGCAGAGCCCAAATGCAACCCTGTATATGTCTGTGGCGGCAGCAGGCTCACAGAATAGCCTTGGCGATATCCCAAGGCTGACGTTGCATTTCTAAGCATAGGGCTACTGCTTGGCTGGGTTTCTGTGCTCAGCGCAGCAAAATCCCTAGACAAAAGAATAGTTGGTTTTTCCTGGGACACTTTGATGCTTCTGCTCATATATTACAGAGCCAAGTGCAGAGTGCAAGAACTGCCAAAATAAAGGTTACAAAATCCTTGATATTAGGACTCCTCATTCACTGCTAGATACAGGGTCAGACCTATCATTAAGCAAGGCGAGGTAGTTGCCTAAGGCAGCAGATTTTGGCTGTCGTTAATGGACAGCAAACTGTTAGTTTCTAATTTGTTAATTTGTTATTTTTATAACTTTAACCCATGGGATAAGGGAGGAGGCAATGTGGGAATTTCACCACTTGGCCAGCTTAAGATACCTTGTGCCTTGATGATGGGGGTGGTGCTGTATTTGCTGGTCTGCCTCACACAACAAAACACCTTTGGTCAGCTCTTACTACTTATCTCTTTGTGATGCAAGAACAGAGTCTCTTGTTGGGAGGGGAAGTATAAGCACAGTGCAGTTGCACCAGTGAAATGGATGTTTCTGCCCTGTTGGAACATAAACAGATGAATAACCTATACTGTATCCCTCATTCCCCATCACAAGTATTAATGTCTGTTCCTTTCTTCCCTAAGGGTACCGGTGCTTCAAAGCAGTGATGTTCCTGACAGGGCTGATGTTTGGCTCAGTGATCATCTTCATGCTGTGCTACAAGGAGCGGGTGCTGGACACTCAGTTGAGTGTGGAGGCCTCAGTGGGCATTGGGTTGGGCATCGGCGTGCTCTGTGGGCTGGTCACTATGCTGGTGCGCAGTGTTGGGCTCTTCATGGTCGGCCTGCTGCTAGGGCTGTTGCTGGCTGTGGCCACCTTAGTGGTGATGGAGCAGTTCTACCACCCACCAACCGTCTGGATCCCCATTGGCTTGCTGCTGGGCGTGGGCATGCTGTGTGCCGTGCTTACACTACAATGGCAGCGACTTTTCACCACGCTCTCCACTGCTGTCTTTGGTAGTGCCGTCATGACTGCCACGGCTGACTACTTTGTGGAGCTCTTTCTGCTGCTGCAGTATGTTTATGAGCGTGTCAAGGTGGCACCTGCCCGGCCCATCTGCTGGTACAGCTGGGTCATCCTGGGTACTTGGCCCATCCTGGCTTTTCTGGGCGTCCTGGTGCAGTGGAAGGTTACTGCTGAAGGATACTCACATACTGAAGGTGGGTCCAGTACTGCTGGGTGAATACATTAGGTGTGGGGAGCATTGGCAACTGTCTTATAATTAGATTATTGGTCCATCTTGCCCAGTATCCTAGCCTTATCTGGAGAACTCTGGTTTCACCTGGTAGCTTCCCTTCCAAGTACTAATCATGCCCAGCCTGCATAGCTTCAAAAATCAAGCAAGATGGGGTATGTTTGAAATGCTAACATTGTAACAGAGGTTTTCCAAAGGGCATCTGGGTTGGAGGAGCCTCATTGCTTTTTGCTTTCTTCCTTTCTGTAGTCCATTTACCCACCAAGGAGTCATAGTAAACTCTGTGTCCCCCTGCCCTTTCTTCCCATCCCAGTGATGAGCTTCTCCTCAGCACAGTGGTTGATGTCTCCCAGAATGAGCTGAGTAGAGTTGCTTTCTTTTTAGCAGAAGTATGCCACTCTTGGGAGTGGCATACTTAATGAGGCATATATCTGTCAGTTACAAATGGGCCTAGGGTGTGTGGGAGGTATACATATCATCCTGGCATTACACAAATGCATCACGCCTTCTGGGCAGGGCTTTCTATCCTACGTGAAGGGAGCTGTGTCTACCAACACAAGACTGATAACATTTGATTCAAAATTACATGCAACAAGAATGGGTTTATCATCATCAGAGTTGGCAAAGTTTAGAATACAACTGTCAGAATCTCCCAGGCAACATTGCCACTGGGGAATTCTGGGAGTTATAATCCAAAACTGACTTTTCTAGGCTCTGATTATTGCAGCTGATGTCATAGCTAGGTTTCCTGCTGAAGGTGGTTAGCATGGAGTTTATGTTCCAGAGAAAATAGGTATGGCACCAGCTTTAATACCAACTTCTGTAGCCATGCTGTTAACCAGAATTTGATGCAGAAGCTCTGTTTGTTGTTACTTGCTGTCAAATCACTTTTCATTCAGGACAACCCTATGAATGAGAGATCTCCAAGAGCCCACAGTCATCAGCAGCCCTGCACCAGACTTACAGAACCACATTTCAAAAGAGCTGATTTTCTTTCTGTCAGCTTTTAACAGTGTTCAGCTTTCACAACCAAACATAGACATTGGAAATACTATGGCATGGATGACTTGGACTTCAATATTTAAAGATATATCTTTACCTTCAGGATCAGGTCTCTTGCACCAATTTGTCTCAAGTCTGGTTCTTTTCTTTTACAGATACTGCCTTTCCCCATTTAGGTTCTTTCTAAAATACATACAGCTCCAACCTGCTGAGTCTGCCAAACTTTCATAAGAATGCAAGAATTAGTTATGCTGTCTCATGGACAACTCTTTTGACCTATTTATTTCTTTAAACATCATATGATTAAACAGTGGACTAAATGATTATTTACACATTACAAAACTAAGATGAAGGTGCCCTGTTGGAAGATCCTGAATGAAAAGACTATTTCATTGTAAATGAGTAATAAGTTGCATTTGTTTTAAAGGTTCTTATTTACTTTTCAATCAACTTTGGAAATAGGAAATATTCCCTGCTACTGTCACTAACCTGATGGATAAGAGTTTTCATAAAACAAGACTATTAGTATTGTGAATTTAAAAGGCAGTGTTAATTTTAGCTGAATGCTATCAGTTGCCCATTGTTCTTATTGTTAGAAGGAAAGTGGCAGCAATTTCTTTCTGAAACAAACTATTTTCTAATTATTGTTACCACGGAGAAAAGGAAATACCATCTTTAAGTTCTGCGTTCTGGAGCAGGTTCAAGTCCCTGTCGATTCATTAGGGTCAAATTTTGATCTTCAGTTAAATCTCATAATTAATTAATGCTTTAATCTCTTATTCAGAGTTATAATGATCCATCCAAATCAGTATCTTGTCTTCAAAGACCAAACTGCACATTACATGCAGATTTAATAGCAACTTACCATCTTTTCTGTTTATTTTTAAAATCCACTTTTAGAAGATGTAGTCAATAGCAGAGGAATGGGTAGAAATATCCATCCCAGGACCTTTTCTCTTGGTTTTTAATGTATCATTACAACAAATGTTTGACTTTTTTAAAGGGTTCAGATATCCTTCTTGGCGACAATACAGAACTGATTAACTGGGGATCCCTCAAAACATGGTTAGTCATGCTGAGCCTTTTACTCTAGAGTGTGTAGCAGAGCCTGAAAATGTTATTTTTGGACAAAACTCCCAGAATGCCACTTACCATGCTGACTTAGAGATTCTGGGAGATATAGTCCAGAAAGTAAATTTTCCCAAGCCCTGGTGAGAAGTAGTGCCTGGCCTGGGACCGCACGTCTTCAGCAAGAGGATACATTCTTCAGTCATCTCCTCTAATACTGCATGATAGCTCTTCCAACCATGACTTAACTCAGTCTGGGAGCAGGTTATGGGGTTTGGTGGATCTTAACTCTGATTTTAGGTCTCTGCTTCATCCGATAGCATTTGCAGAGGTAACATCTCACATTTCTAGGCCAACAGTTGTAGAGCTGAGTTTTTCAACTTGCCTCCCCTTCCTTCCACAGTGATTATCAGTCGGCAGCAGCGCCGGGTCCAGTTGATGCGGATCAAGCAACGGGAAGAGCACAAGGAAAAGAAGAAGAAGCGGCGACCACATCCTCATCCCCATGTGCAACACAAGGCCCACCCACCAGAGCCTGCCTACCGTCGCAAGCCTAACCCCGTCCGCCGATTTGATGGGGATGTGCTCTCTCCCGTAAGTGAACATCAGGGCCTCTTTACAGCGAGGAGGGAGGTGGGACAGTATGTACTGGGGAAGTGAGTCACTCGCCTCCTAGCTATATTGTGAATAGTTTGGTTATCCTATGGCTGTAATGTCTTCTGCATCCCACACCCCAATACAGACTATCAATATGGCTGTAGAGATAGTCAAAGTGGGTAGTGGAAAAGTGAATAGGAACCCAGTGTCCTAGGCTGGCTACCAATGTCTTCATGTGCAGGGCAGGAACTACCAGGCAAGTAGGTAAGTAAAGAAACATTGTGCAGGTTGTATTCTTCACCTACATCTGGCAGTTTAATTTGGGACCTGATATAGAGGAGAGACTGAGTCTCAGAAAGTATAAATCACACATTGTGAGACTTAGTATCTCCTTTACATCAGGTCTTAGTGAATATTTTTAGCTCCTTCTGCTTTAGTTTCATTTGGGAGCTGGAAGTTGAGGCGTGCCTATCTCTAACCTCTTCTTTTGTCTCTATGAAAAATTTCGTTCAGCCATAGCAGAATCTCTATTTATTGTCAGTGGTCATCCCATGATGCCCTAGCACAACATTGCAAATTGATATAGAAACACAACTGTCACTGCATTAATAGTATGGTCATCAGGTGATTATGAATGTACCTCAGTAGATTAGTTAATGGCCAATTACATCCAATAAGTGTGTGCCACTTAATATTCTCAGTGTTGTCAGAGGTGCAAATGGCTTGGGACAAGTTGTGCTCTGTTATGATACTGGCTTGGGACAAGTTGTGCTCTGTTATGATTACACTGAAGTGTTCAGATGCACAAAGAAGGAACGTAAAGTATCTGTTCAAAACTTTAAGGTGACTGCAGACTCTGAAAATGTCTCCTTCTGATCCATTTGTAAAATGTGAACACCAGGCGTACATTACCAACATTTTAGGGAAAGGCACCATGGAAATTCAATTGGTCACGGTTTCCTGGCATATGTCCACTGCATGTTTAGGAATGTGCACCTGCTGGTGACATTTCATGGTTCTACTATAGCCAACACTATAGAATACAGTCGTAGTCAATGTCCTTTCCACACAAATATGAAGAAGCCTTTGTTTTTCTTGTCACAGCAGCCTAAAGCCACACTACCCTGAAAGCATCCAACCCTGGTCATTGCAGAGTCAGTCAAAGCACTGCCTCTCTGGCAGTCTGTGGCCTGAATCCTATTAGTAGTCCCAACTATGGCAGATCTATTGAATCAATAATTGAACAGTGAATAAATTTTACTGATTTATTTATTTTACTGATTTTCTGTTTGGGGCTACCATTATGAACCAGGCTATTTGGGCTACAAACGACCTTAGGAAGTGTTTAGGAAGCCTTTTTCTGGTTAATGAATATACGCCTCGCCCCCCCCCCAAAAAGAGAAGCATATGTTGGGCCAGCTGGTTTTTGGCTACTTCCAGGGAAGGGATAGCATTGCAATGATTTGGAAAGGCTCAGAGAATATTCCTTGTCCCAGACAGATATGCAGGAAGAGCCTGGGCTTCCCCGGAACACTCTGAAATAAGAGAAGGACAGGCCATTCCTGCTGTGAGAGTAAGGATGGAGTAAGAGGTGAAAGAGTAAAGGTAGCACTCTTATTTTCTGCTTCTTCCTCCTGCAGAGCTACATACAGAGTTTCCGAGAGCGGCAGACAGGCTCCTCCCTCAACAGCCTCTTGGCCAGCACTCATGCTGCCATTGACATAGACTATGACTGTGGTTCCACTGTGCCCCTGACAACGGGGTCTGGCCCCGCCATGCGGGTATAGTCCGTCACCTCTCCCCAGGACACAAGGACGCTGTCGCAAGTGGTCTCAAAGCTCAGGCCATGTGGATATTGCTTAGCGCCTGTGTTGCCATCAGGACTTGGGAGGTGCTCATTGGCATTCATGGGCCGGGCCTGGACATGTAGAGGTAGTCCAGCATCTCTCAAGCTGCAAGTATATGCGGAATTCTCCCCAGTGCTACACTGGTTCTGACCAAGCCACCATGAAACAAGGGGCAAGGAAAGAATGTGAGCAAGAGCTTGGGGTAAAGGGCTGAAGAGAGATCTGGTTGTAACCCACCCAGGCCACAAATGTGGAAGGCGGAATTTGGTGGAAGAATCAGCATTGTCCTATGAAGCTAAGAAGAAAAGAGCTTATCACCCACAACCACTCCCACAAAACTGACAAGAACCTGCTGATATTCTGCACCCACCACTCCTTGCATGGCCCATATGTGAAGGGACCATTGCAGGGTTCTTGTGCTGTCTCACCACATGATGGACCCAGTTTTTATCCTGGAATTTGTCTTTGCATGAGCTGGCCCCAAGGACCGTCTTAGGGGTGCAAGTGCCCATTGTGTAATGACAGTGATAGGATTTGGTTCAGTTCACTCCAGTCTGGCTGGAACTAGCCAGCTCAGGGAAATGGGCTCCTCCGGCCCTGGGCCCCTTGCCCATACCAGTGCCTGGCTTTCTGTCTCAAAGGATGACTCAAGAAGGGAGGGGAGGAGGGAGGGGACTGGCACCCAGGCTGGGCTGGGCTGGGCTGTGTAATTGTCCAAGTGTGCAAGTGTGAGTGTGGTGGAACTGGAGCAAGTGTGGGCATTCAACTGGTATCTAGGCAGTGAGCCTTTTGAGGCCCCATCCCTCTCCTGCTGCCCCTTTACTCTGCTCCTCATTCTGAAGGGTGGGCAGAGTTGTGTGGGATTTGGGGTGGGAGGAAATACCCATGTACATAGTCTTGTTGCTGTTATTTGTATTAATTTATTACTGACAAAAGAGCTGGGCCTGAAGATATCTGCTGGACCCAGAGGAACCATCGGAAAGATGGGTGGAAAGTAGCAAAATGGATTCCTACAGCCCTCTTCTCTTTCTCCTCAGGCCCGTATCTGCACTCACCCATTTTTTTTTTCTGCCTAGCTTCATAGCACTGGGCAGGGTGGGGAGGTGGAGGCTTTTCCTTAACAAAGTCCAACACTTGGGCTTTTTGTGTGGGTGATTTCTGTGTGGGGAATTATGACAAATTTTTGCTGTCTACATCTTTGGAGGGGATGGGGGGAAGAATTAACTGGCCATCTATTTCAGGATGGGGCCGGGGAGAATATAGTGCAGTTCAGCTAGGCCTCTCCTCCATGGAGAAACTGCATGTTTCTGTCACCAATCACCATTGTTGTCACCACAGAAACCTTGCACTCTTGTTTTTCTTTGTTTTGTCTTTCTCTCTCTCTCTTTTCTTTTTTTGTATATGTGCCAAACGCTGCCCAAGTGGCTGCGCGAGTAAAAAAATGCCTTTCAGGACTAGTGCCTTTGTGAATGAATGTGCCAGAAACATTGGGGTTTGGCAGGGATTCTGCTGCTTCCATGTGTGTGGATATTGGAAGCCTGGATGGTTGGGGAATGAGAGTTCAGACATATCTTCAGGCATCACCTAGAGCAAACTTGACTAAAAAAAATAATAACTCAAATTGTCAATTTTTCCTGCTTAACAAGGTCATAGCACTGTGTTTCCTGCACTAAGGATATACATACACACTCTTAACAGGGTTATGGGTAAAGCATCTTATTTTGAAAGAAAGATACTGTGCTAGGGCAACGAGTGTGCTGAAGGACACCTTCAGGCTTCTTCTCTAGCTAGACTGTGTGCTGTTTATGACAAATTCCATGGAGGGAGAGTTACAACAAGATTTGAAATCTATCTAGGGCAAGGAGGCAAATCAGTAAGGCCCAGTCTTTGCTGCACTCCAGGTAACTATCTCATGTTACCAATCCAGATGCCCACAGCCCATCTTCACTCTTCTGTTTTCAGGTCCTTCTAGAGGCGTGAGACTTAAAGAGATGTGAATACATACACACAACCTATCTGTTGAACACAATGTATGTGCCCTTACATAGGCTTTGCCCCTTCTTCCATGCAACCTGATGGTGTTTCAGATGGGCAGATTAAGAAAAGAAAAGAAAAAATAAGCATTGGTCATGGAACCACCCCATCTACTATTCTGTGTTATTTGGATGCTACCCTAAAGGAACCAGATCTTGTCTGATTTTGGAAGTGGAGCAGGGTCAGCCCTGGTTAATACTTGAATGGAGGACTGTCAATGAATAGCAGGTGCTGTAGGCTGCATTGTAGAGGAAGAAACTGGCAAAACCACCTCTGAGTATTCCTTGCCCAAGAAAACTCTGTGAAATTCATGGGGATGCCCTAAGCTGACAGGGGACTTGAAGGCACACACAAATACAGGATAGGCAGCCTCACAGTCAGAGGTCTTAAACAGAGATGAAGAGAGTGCAGGGGAACACTGCTCTACTGCCTGACCTCATCCTACTGGTATGAACAACTGATGAGACATCCTGCCTATAAATGCCAAAGACCACTGGGATTTAATTTTAAAAATCAGCCAGGAATCAACAACATTTAATAAAGCAGAACCTGCTTCCCTTGTCATGCAGGAGAGGAAGACAGGAAGAGGAAATGTCCATCTTTGTGTCCATTCTTACAACTGTCTGTGCAACCGTGCAACATATTGTCTCCACTTTCCCTCAATGATTCTGGCCCTTCTGTGCTTACATTCAGCTCCTTCCTGTTGCTAATGCTCTAGGGAGAGAAGAAAGGGAGAAACAGTAAAAGAAAAGAGGCATTGTTTCATTATCTCTCCTTCCATTATATCTTCCACCCACAACCTTATTGAATAAGGACACTATCCAACTTTCTGTTCCTCAATTTGTAATGCAGCTAGGACCAAAGAAGTAGCCAGGGACACAGAAGGTTTGGTATTTCTCATGTAGCTCCACAAGGCAAGCACTGGCCCTGTTCCCCTGTAGCCAGGCCTGTTAGGATAGGACTGGAAACCTCTTTATACTCTGTCCCATTACCAACAAACCAGTTGCTAGGCAGAAGTACCTCGAACTGTGAGATGGGCTTTTGATCGGGCGCTGCCAACAGTAACCTTTACCACCCCACTCATTCCAGGTGTTGTCTGGCAGAGTTTCAGCCGATGGATGTATCCTATGCTCTCCATATGCACTTGTGAGCTGGGCTGTAATTCTTCCCCATTGAGGCTCCAATGAGGGCTGAATGCTGATGGAGCAGATATTTCACACTCGAACTGAGCCTCCGCAGGAGCCATCACTTCCACGTTCCGCAGGGCCTGCACCACTTGGATGCCTTCAGCTGCAGAGGCAGAGAAAAGCATCAGTTTCCCATATGATCCACAGAAGCTATTCCCCTACAGCGAGTAGCAGAAAGTAGGAACTATTGGTTTTTCAGGCTGGTAGGTTGGTTTGCAGATTGCCAGAGGTTTCCAAATTCCAAATGTGTCAGAACAGCAATATCAAATTCCTCAGCCACACAACCTCTCCTGATGTTGCTGCAATGATGGGGCCAGGGAAACCAGGAGTGGCTCGGTCCCAGTACAGAAAGTGAGCCAGCATGGGGTACTGGTTTAGGTGTTGGACTAGGACTCTGGAGACCAGCATTTGAATTTCTGCTCAGCCATGGGAACCCATTGGGTGACCTTGGGCAAGTCACATTCTCTCAGCCTCAGAGGAAGACCATGGCAAAGCCTTTATGAATAAATCTTGCCAAGAAGAATCCATAAAAGGTTTGCCTTAGGCTGCCATAAGTCAGAAACAACTTGAAGGTGTGCAAGTACAGAAAGGAATCTTCAGTGCTTAGTGCACATTTAGAGCCAGCCTGATGATTAATAGCAAATTAATGTTTACTATCTCAAGCTGCTATTCTGTACTTGCATCAATTTTAGGGACCTGCCTGAATCTAGACCAGCAAAGTCCTACTGTGCTCTGTCACTTCTTTGTTCTCTCTTCTGTACATTACTGGCACACAGTCCCACGCCCAAACATTTCTCCCTCATGAACAAGCCATCTCCCTTTCACACTGCTGTTTACTGCACTCATGCATTCCCCCTTACCCTCCACTAGCAGGCGGGCTGTGGAGGAGTCATCCAGTGCATCGCAGGTGTACAGGCCCTCATCTGCAGGCTCAACACAGTGGATAACCAGGGTTCGATAACAGTCCAAGTTACAGATCTCATACTTGGGGCCAGCAAAGATCTCTGTGTCACCACAAAACCAGCGTACACGCCCACGAGAGTGTGAGACTGTGCATTCCAATGTGGCTTTGTGCCGTGCTAGTACAGTCTTGTCCCTCAGTGGCTTCACAATGCGAATGGGCAACGCTGTGGAAGAAGCAGACCCTGAGACTCAGTGAGGTAGGCCTCCCAACTCCTGGTGGCGCTCACACACACACACACACACACACACACACACACACACACACACAGAGTAGGAGACCTGGCTCAGCAATCAGTCCTGAATGGCATGTACACACATTCCAATCTTTCCATGGTAGAGTGGATCAAAGAGAATCTCATAACTGTTTGGTTATGCACAGAACCCCAGATCACACACAGGTACCCTCTTACCTCTTTCAGCTTTAGTTTTTCCCTTCAGCATAGCTGTCTAACTTCCATCACATCTATCACATCAACCTTTCTCTTCCTCTGTGTGCACATATACATATACACATGCACCGAGGTGTGGTCTAGCTGCCTATTAAACACATGACACTACCATTCATCCTCCCTCATGCAAACATGCACTTTTTCTAAGACCTGTCCTTTAAACTGAAACTGCTGTCTTTCCAATGCTTGCACAGATGTGTACATACTCACATACCAGACGTACACACATTTCCTCCACTTGCTAACCCAAACCAACTCTCACATTACAGCTAAAGACCAAAGCAAACTGTGAATACCTTACCCTCCACTTCCAGACGGGCTTCAGAAGTGGCTGTCTTGGCCACAAAACGGATCTGGCCTGAATCCTCAGGACGGACGCAGCACAGAAGAAGGAAGTGTCGGGCTCCTGGTGAAGAAAGACAGAAGAGATGGCAACATTGTTAAAGAAACATGTGGCATTTTGCATTCAGTCTCCAGGAATGGGAATGACCCGAAACAAACACACATGCACTGCTCATTAAGATAGCTAATGGTCTTGTGTGTGTATGCAGGTGTGTTTCCATATGTACCTAGACACAGATATTTGTATTACAAAGAAACAGTTATTGCAAGGGATCTGAGTTTCTTTTGGCAAAGCAGAGTTCTGTTGCAATTTCCCACTGGTTAAGCCACAATGGCCCTTTCCACATGGGGGACGGGGAAACGGGGCAGCGCACGCAGGGACGGATCTTACCTGAAAACGGGTTGCTCCGTCCCTGCGGGGAGCGCGTGTTCGCCGCTCCACACGCTGGCGAATTTCGGCGGCATTTGGCAGTGCCCAAAATGGTGGCCGGCGACTTCCAGCGGCGCTCCGCCAATCAGGGCAGCGCACCAGCCGGAAGCCCGCCCCTGGACAGCTCTGCAGGGACGCGCTAGCGCGTCCCTGCAGTTTCAAACGGGACGCTGCAACGGGTTAGCGCGCTCGCGTTTTTTAAAAACCACATGAAATGTGGTTTTTAAAAAACGCGCCGCGCCACCCCTTGCGGCCGCGCTAGGGCAGTTTGAGGTGTGGAACCTCCACTTTTCAAACCGCCCTAGCACACCCCACGGTGTGGACGACCTCCGGATGAGGTCGCCCTAAGCCGTTTTTTTTACCCTGTGTGGAAAGGGCCATAATTGAGATGCTGAGAAAAAGCTTTTTTCTACTCCCTTTTATTTTGTGGGCTGCAACAGCACAGGTGATCAGCAAAGAGACAAAAGCCACCCTCCTTGGGCATAGTGTGACCTTTTAAAAGCAAAGCATGACCTACTCGGGCATCCCTTTTAAATAAACAGAGGAAACAATCTTGAACAAACACCTCATTTGTTACAGTGAGAATAAATGTATATTCATATATCTACCATTTGAAAAGAGTGATATAAATTGGCAGAATCATTCCCCCAAACAGTGATGAGCACAAAGATATTCTTTCTTGTGTAAGTTGCTTCACTGTCTTTAATGAATCTTCACTCATGAACATTTTAGGAACTTTTGAAGACTTCAGTCTGCTGATCCTCAGGCCCACTGCATATACTGAATTCACCCACCACTCCACCATCACAAAGCATGACCCTGGGTAATCTAGGCAAACTTAGGAAATCAAATCCCCACCCCTACCCTCCACCTTCATACTGAAGGGATTCACCTACCTTCCTGCCGTATTTTCACAGTGCTGGTAACTTTGATTCTCTCTCCATCCCGAACCATTCCCCTTTCACCTCCTCGAGTGATACCTCGCACATGAAAACAGCATTCTCATTCTCCCGTACCCGCACATCCTCCAGCTCTCGCACAATCTGCACTTGTCGTTCTACACAGGGGGAAAAAGAGGCCCATGGGGTTGCTGCTGACAATGGGTAGCATATTCCCACATGAGTTCATGCGGGTCCACTGAGAACACTGAATCTGAACTCATTCTTAGCTTTGATCATGGCACTCCCTCCAGTAACTACTGGAACAAACAGACTCACCCCATCTGAGCAAAACTAATCTTCTATGAATTGTTGGCCCCGACTTGATGAGGAACTGTAAGGACATTTTCTTAGATTACTCCAAGAGATGGATAATCTAACTCGCCCAGCAAGTCCACCAGAAAAGCCATGCTGGATTAGATCAAACGTTCATCTGCTCCAGTATTTTGCTTCCCACAGTGGCTAGTTGAGTAAGCAAGCAGGACACTAGGGCAGCAGCACCCTCTCCCACTGTTGCTCCCCAGCTACTGCCTCTGGATGTGGCTGTTCCATCTAATTATCATGGCCAGCATCCTGTTTACAAAAGCATCCAGCCAACTTTTTCCAGGAAGGAGCAGAGGTAGCTGTTGTGGCTCATAGCCACTGAATGTGTAACTTTTTAAACAGTATCTGAGTACCTCTTCAATGGTTGAATGTTGAATCAACACATAAGTAAATCAAATGGATTCTCTGGGTCTACTCAGGTCAGGACTAACAATTGGACTTAGGCCAATGGCTCCCATCTCTGTCAGATACTGGCGTAGAATGGTGTCTGTCAGATTCAAGTATTAGTCCTTAGTATTCATTTCCTCCATCCCACATATGGATCCAACAGCTTAACACTATACAGACTTCTACTTTATGCTAATTGGTGTAACTTCCTCCAAAGATGACTGGGGATCATAACCTAGTGAGGAGGAGTTGAATTTATCTGTGAATAGATGTCCCTAGGCCTCTTATCACTACAGAACTACAGTTCCCAAGATTCCCAGTTACTTTTAAAGCAGTTTAAGTCTCTCTCTCTGTGTGTGTGTGTGAGAGAGAGAGAGAGAGAGAGAGAGAGAGAGAGAGGTGGATGTGTGCCTCCAACAAACAACCTCCCTGGCAGAAGCTGCAATGCTTAATCTCTTAACGCCAGAAGTGTCAATGCTCAGTTGGGCCTGAAAATCCTCTGGAGTTCTCCTTTCCTATTCAAGACATGTGGGGGCAGGGGACACAGATTGTTCTTTCTTGGTATTAAGGAAGGAGGACCATCTATACATGCCCAGAGACTTTCCCATTTTTAAAAGCTTCTTATAGAATCAAAAGCAGCAGCTTCGGAGCTTGAGCCTTCATTCAGATTAAATTCTGAGAATCCAAATGGGATTTTTCCTCTTCCAGCCTTTCCTGAACAGCCTGTTTTTATTGCAGACATAGAAGGGATCATCACCCAAGTGAGTCGTTTAGCTTCAAGACCAAGTCTCTGTACTAAGAAGGGATATCCTCCTATACTTTAAAAACAACCTTGACAAGATACTGTCCAATGTCTTCTTGAAAGGTTTTTAAGACTCCCCTCTTAGGCATGCTTTTCTATTGCTGAAATGCTCCTATTGCTGGGATGGGGAGGGGGAAGTTAACAAAAAAAAAACACTGAATGTTTATCCTAAACCTAGCTTCCTGTACAAGCTGTACAAGCTTCAGAACAAGACTCTGACTCACCACAGTGTACTGTAGATGATCACCAGTCTACCTCCAAGGCAGAAGAGGCAGCTGTCAGGTAGGCAGATGGGAAGGGGAAACTAATACAGCAAAGGACAACAGATCTCCAAAGAATAGGAGGCTTGAGGTTGTTTTATATAGCCCAGTCCTCATTCAACCTCCCTCAACCCCATCCCTGCCTTCACGTCCTGCCTAGGCCATCCATACCAAAAACCCGCAGTTTGGCAGAGGCATGGCAGTCACCGGCATCACATGTGTATTCGCCTGCATCTTCAAGGCTGCAGTGGCTGAGCTGCAGGAGGCGCCGTCGTCCCACTGAATACATGCGGCGAGTGGGTCCTGTCTGAATCTTCTCCCCATCCTACAACAGCCCAGAATATAGAGAACAGAGACTGGTTAGGGACTAGGGAAGGCAGAGAGAGACCCACTGGATTGAGTCCAACACTCCATACTGATGAGTGCATGAGTGGGGATATATGGTGCAGGCTAGAAAAATCTGGTTCACCCTTAAACAAGTCATGGTCTTCAGAAGAAGAGCCACTGCTTTTGGAGGTGTGGAGGAGATCAATGAAAATTAAAGGAGGGGCAGTGTCAGAAGTAGCACTCTTACCTTGTACCACTTCACCTCAGCTAGAGGCCGAGATAGCTCGCACTCAAAAGTGGCTGAGCCTGTCTCAGGGATGCCCATATCCTGAGGAAGGCGCAGCATAGTCACTGGAGGTTCTGCAGGGACAGAGGCAAAGCCAAGTCAGATATGAAGCACAAAGGTGCATCAACCTGAAGACCAAACATTTATTATCATCAAAGTGCTATGCTTAGCCAAGCTATGACAGTTTTCCTAGCTTAGCACAGCACAACAGCTTGCAGCTGAGATACAGTTTGGGGAACACTCCCTCACCAGCTTCACCCTAACCTCCACCCTGTTGTGCCATCTGTAGCTCTATTCTTGACACAGTGCAGCAGGCACACTGAGCTTCAGACATGAGACCATAAGAACAGCCTTGCTACATCAGCTCAAAGACCTACTTCAGTGAGCAACCAGATACCTTTTGGGAAATCCACAAACTGGACATGAGGTCTCCTCTGCTGTTGCTCCCCAGCAATTTGACTTCAGAGAGGATTCTGCCTCATGACTACCAGTCACTGATAGACTTACTCTCCACAAATCTCTCTAATCCCCTTTTCAAGCTACCTAACTTAATGGCAATCACCATATGTTGTGGTAGCAAATTCCATAAGGAAGTCTGGTCTGTGTGAAGAAGCTTAATGTACCTGCAGTGCTCTGTCCAAAGTTCTGTGTCAAGCAGTTCACAGGAATAGCTGGTTTGGAGTGTTGTGGGGTACTATTTTCTGTGGTCAAGACATGTGAAGAGGATACACCCATCTCCTAAAACACAGTGGATGACCCCCAGGGAGCTGCAGCCCAAAAACTGTTTTGGCTTCTTACAAAAAGAATGATTCCAAACAACAGCCCAGATAACTTGGCATGCCTGCACTGAGACCACAGTTGGTGTAACTGAGGGCTTGCAAAGCCATTCGGATCAGTTGCTGAAGAACCAAGACGCAAGGGCCCAAGTGGGGCAGCAGGTAGCATCAGTGCACATACTTAGAGTGCCTAAAAAAACATGAGTTTCAACTCTAGGCAGCTACATACCCAGGCCTTCTCCCACCTCAGAGCTCTTCCAGTCATCAACTTCAGTTGTATCTCTTTCCTATTGCTTCCCCAGGAATCTCACCTCTTGTGAATGAATTACACTAATATGATTCTCCCAAGTCAGACAACTTCCACTCTGTGCATGTCCTGCCCCAGTACCTCGGACAGTAAGGCGGGCACTGCTCCGTACAGTGTCAGCAGTGAAGGCCACAGTCCCTGAGTCATCTTGCGTGAGTCCCAGGAGCGTCAGGCTGTATGTGCAACCCATGGCACTCACTCGGCAAGTGGAACCAGGTTTCACGCGAATGCCATCCCGTGTCCAGACCCCAGACACATTGGGGTGGGATAGCTCCAGCTCAAATGTCACTGTCTCCTTTTCGAAAGTCTCCACGTCTGATAGTGGTTTCTTCACCATCACCTTTCGGGCTGGAAGGGGAGGAGGAAGGATCATTAAAAGTTTCTTCCCCCCAAACCCCAGGAAATGGGCTTGCTCTTCAAGAGGAACATCAGACAGAAGGGACTAATAAGAGATGCAGCCTGTTCCCACAGCAGATGTTTTCAGGGAATAAAGTTCCTAGGACTGTCCCTTCAAATGGCTCCCATCGGTACCAAGGCTCATTCCTTAGCTGCAAAATCCACACACCCTTTGGAGCACTAGCAATACTAGTGTGCAGGGTTTTGTTCTAAGAAGTGATGCTGACTCTTTATAAGAGAACATGCAATCTGTAACTGAAAAATAAACTCAGGAAGAAGGCAGAGGCTGGCCACCTACGTTCTACACTCAGCCTGGCTTGGGTGCGGTCATGCAGGCTCTCACACCGGTAGATGCCTCGGTCTGCCAATTCAATGTTGTAGATGGTGAGGGCCCTATGGGGCCCATGGGCCTCCATGGAGAATTTGGTGTTCTGCTGGAGCAGGATGCCTTGTTTCATCCACTGCACCTCAGCACTTTCCAGGCTCAATTCCACCTCCAAGCGCACATCTTGGCCCTCCTCAGCCACCAAGTCATGCAGTGGCTGCACAAACAGCACCTGAGCCTCTGCAGGAAGAAATAACCAAAGGTTAGCCACCTGCAGATACATCTCCTGCTCAGATGCATTCACAGATCAGAACAAAGGTGTTGATATTCATTATGTCTCACTAAACCAGAACATAAAGCTGCTGTTGTTGTGTGCCTCAGGTTGTTTCTGACTTACGGTGACCCTAAGGGAAACCTATCATAGGATTTTCTAGGGGCTGAGAAAGTACTTCCCCTCATTTAAAAAAAATTATTATGAAGGCATTTTCTTGGAAATGGAAACTGGGATAGCATTTCCACTTACATTGTTAACCCTCTCCCCTCTATGCCACCTCTGCCATCCTCACTGGAGTTTTTCCAATCTGAGGCAGGTGGATATGGTTGCAGGCAGAGGAAAGTGTAAAAGACAACAACAAGAAAGAGATGGGAGGAGGAGCAGGAAGAAGGCGGCTTTCATGGAGAAGTGCTCTAGGGTGGGATGGGCGGAAGAGTGTACACATGGAAGATAAAAGGAGAAATGAAGGAGGAGTGGTAGGATTTTCTTTCACTCTTCTCCCCTGACCGTCCTACCCATCCTTGCTTGCATTTTACAAGCTTTCTGTCCCCTTTCTGATCAGCTTAACTGGCTGCAGCTTGAATTCTGGGAGAGGGGGTTAACTCTCCTGCGTTCCTTCCATTTACAACACATCAATTTTGCTGACATTACTCAAGCATAGCATTTTGTTTGCCCACTTATTACATTACAGTTATCTATATATTGAACCCTGCCCCCCACCCTAATTTGCAGGTCTGATAGTGGGAAGGAGGGTTGAATCATTGTATTTAGGGAAACTAGATGCTATTTTAGGTACTGTAAGAATCTATTCAGTGTGGATGGGAACCGGATGCCTTCCCCCCGCCCCCCGAATTAATAGTCATAGTTTGGTGGTTAGAATGCTAGACAGGAATTTAGCACAGGTCCTCTTTCAGTTGTGCTCTTTTGCTCCTGCCTCCTTTGTTGCTAACATGCCACCAGAGAAACTTTGGGTTTCCTCTATCTATATTTGCTGGATCCACTTATTTATCTTTAATCTCGCTGATTTCCTTTCATAGGGTGACTGGGTGGGTGAGAAATGGACGAAGAAATAAAATCATAGAAGGGATTTTTCATCTCCATTCTAATAAGGGTTTTAGTGTAGTAATGTAATGTAAATTTAAATGTCAATCACAATGACCAGAATCCTCTATCACAGTGTACCTTATGTAACCTTATACATACTTAGCTATGTAGCAGAGATATTAAGAAACCCTGTTAGTAAATAGTGAAGATATATAATGTGACAACAGCACATTCAGCTTTACCAATAGGCATCAGCACTTGCTAGTCGGTGTCCCAATGCACAATGGGACTGACACATTATGGGACCAATGAGCATCACTCACTTTGCTGGCTCCCATATGCTGTGAGGTAGCAGCAGCCCTTATGTTTGATACAGATGTTACGGAACCACCCAGTTCTAATTCCCACAGACATAAGTCCACTTATAAAAACACAAGTCCCCAGTAGAATTCTGGCCAATGAATTTAAGTGTAATAAATGTCCCTTTTTCAATCTAAACATTACAGAGTGGCATTTTTCCACTAACTTATGTATCTCTGGGTGCATTCCAAGCCATGACCTCTTACTCTTGACTGAGTGAACTGCCTTGATTTCTAAGTACCTACACCTTAAACATTTTGCCTAGCATTGGGCATGTTCAGCACATTGCAATCATAGAATTCATCCCTGTGAGGAGCTCTATTTTGATTCTTCAAAACTAAGTCAAGAGTGTAAGGCAAGAGTGAGCAACCACACAGGGGGGAAATTTTACATCCTGGTAGCCTGCCAATGATGCATTTTTTCCAAACAAAGAAATGATATGACATCATTTCTGGTTTTGGCCAATTTTCAGCTGGTTTTTAGTGGATTGAGGGTTGAGAAATGTGTGGAAAGGAAAACTGCCACATGTTGGTGTGGTTTTGTGTGGCTTCGGAAGGGGTCTCAGGCCAAAAACTGACTAGAAAACTGGGGAATGGGGGTCTCCAGCACGGTATAGTGGTTTGAATGTTGGACTATAATCCTGGAGACCAGGGTTCAGTTCTCCACTTGGCCATGGAAACTGACTGGGTGACAAAGGATGTGTCACAGACTCTCAGCCTCAGAAAACCCCATGACAGGTTCACCTTAGTTAGAAACAACTTGAAGACACGACAAGAACAATCGCTAGGAGACCTGGGAAACCAAATGCAGCCCATGGGCTCATTTTTCCCACTCCTGCTGTAGAGTTATGAAGAAAAGTTTGAAACTGGATGTGTGGTGTCTGGTTAAACTTCCAAAGAAAAAGAGAGAGACTCAGCCAAAGGTCTGTTATCTATCCTTGCATGCCCTCTATACTCAAGAAGCAGCCCAAATTATGCCAAACAAATACAGACAATTGTTCTTAATTCAATACTGAATTACTGAACTCAGAATTGTCAGGCAAAGTAGACACAGTCCTGATATCAGCTGACTTTCTTTTTGAATCTTGAGGTAAACTCAGAGTCCTGACTTCTCCTTACTACCAATCCCACCCAACTACACGTCACCTCCCTCTGAACCCATTCAAAGCCACATACCTGCAGTTGTCTTTCCTCTTACCTTGGACACTGAGCCTGGCTGAACTCATTAGGCCTTCTGCATAGACAGTCACTATGCCAGTGTCACTCAGCCGACATTGCTTTATGGTGAGTGTATGGCACAGCCCATTCCTGGTTACAGTCAACCGTTCACTGGGCACCACATCTTGGCCATTCAGCTGCCACTGCAAGACCACATCATCTGGAGACACCACAACCTTGAAGGTGGCATCATCCCCCTCTAGCACTGTTAAGTTGTGCAGCTCAGAAATTATCTCCACCAACCTAGGAACTGAGGGAAAACAACGTGAAAGTCAAGGATGGCTGGGCCTGCTTTGGAAAACTTTATCCACCCCTGAAGTCTGGGTTTGTCCCAGTAGAGATATCCCAGGCTAAACTCTTTATGGCATCTCTAGGGATTTTAGTTAAGGTCCTTCAAGACAGGACCCAGTATGTCTGACTTGCCATATTCAGCATTGTTCAACTTTATGGAGAACAAAGTCTGGAAAGCAGCTGCTCTGCACAGGATCATCAGCTCTCAACCTCCATTAAAATGATGCTTAGGTGTTTTTAGCAGAGGACAGTAATTCCAAAGGAAGGAGCACAGCAACCTAGGAAGCCACCTAAAGTTCTACTGAGTCATGGCCCAGTGTTGACTGAACATTCCCATACAGGAGTCTTTCTCATTTGGAACATTTGTCATGCAAGACAGGTGCTCTTTCACAGAGCTATGGCCTTTCCTTAAAAGACTCACTCTGGACTGTAAGAATAGCCAACGTGCGGTCATCCTTGCTTTCACATGAGTATTCACCAGCATCTTCAGGCCGCACATGGCTCAACGTCAATGAGCGCTCCCGGCCCTCTGCTCGGATCTCCACATATTCATTGTCTTCCAGCTCCTTCCCATCCTTCAGCCATACAACATCACCCTTGGTTTTGCACAGCTCACACCAGAACAACACTGTCTCCCCCTGCAGTGCTGACACATCTGAGAGACCCCGAACAAACTTCACTGGCAGCTCTGAGGAGAAAAAAGAACAGTGCAGCTGTGGTGAGTGAGCAACAGACAGGAAGCAGCAGTCATCTAGAAATGTTCATGAAATCCTAATCAACTCATAGGTTTGTCAGGATTCCAAGACCTACAGTTTGCTTTCTTCCAAAGTTACCAGCTCTCATAACAATAAGTACATATTCAAGGACTGGTGGAAGGGATTTGCTCAAGGTTCAGAAGCCAGAAAGAGCCAAACAAGACTTCCACTAAGATGGAAAAGAAAGACTTTTGTACTAGTACTCCTCTCTGTCTCTCCTCAGGGTCACTTATCCTTATGTACAAATTGCACTCAAAATCCAATATCTCAAATCCTGCAAATACATGAGGAAATTAAATGAACACATGCAAATGTGTATTATTTATGCCAGATGCAGAATCCAAGCATAGGAAACTAGACTCCCTGCTTTAGAATCTTGGCAACTGCCAGGCTGAATCATTCCAAGTTATAGACCAAGCCAAAAATACCAGTGGCTAAAGCAAGGAACAGAACATCTTGTGTGAATATAATAAGACCAAAGAATGATTTCAGTTTTCATGTACAAAGTACAGACTGCTTTTGAAAGAGGGAATAAAGAAAAACAACATAGGAAGCCTGAAAATTCAAAGTTACCTTATACCAAGTCAAATTCTTGGTCCATGTACCCCAGTTGTGTCCATGCTACACAACAAACCTGTCATGAAAAAGGTCTTTCCAGGTCCTACAATATGTGGTCCCTTTAACTCAAGATGCCAGAAACAAAGTCTGGGACCTCCCACAAGCAAAGCAAGTGACTTGCTTGGGAGCACACAATTTCATCACTCTTGTTTGGCTTTCTGCAAGCAGCAGCAGCTGAATAAACCATGTTTTATTTAGCATGGTGTGAACCAGGAGTTTTGGTTTGTCTCTCCCTTAACAAGTCATGAACAAGGTTTTGTTCCTGGCTTACAACTGTGGCTTGTTGGTGGAGGTGGGAAACCAGAATTCTTGATCCACATCATTTTTAAAGAGATCATGTTCAGAAGGTCTATGGTCCATTTACCCACTCTTACTCATAATAGAAACATTCAAGAAGCATGCACAAGCTGTGATGTGTGAACCAGCCCAACTAGTATAGCTTATCCCAACAGAATAAACCATGTTACAGCAGAAGATTCCACACCTGCCAAACTTTTTCCTTCCACAGAGTGAAGTCATTCTTTTTCGAGTATAGTAACCACTCCTGTGGGGGTCTAAATATCTTCAAGGCACCAGGTTCCATCTGATCTTGGAAGCTAAGTAGGGTCACCCCTGGTTGGTACTTGGATGGGAGACCATCAACAAATACCAGATGCTGTGGGCTATATTTCAGAGAAAGGAATTGGCAAAACCACCTCTGATTATTCTTTGCCCAAGAAAACTCCATGAAATTCATGAGGTTGCCATAAGTCAACAGGCAACTTGGAGGCACATACACAAATACTCCTGTATCCCTTTGTTCAGTTCACCTCATAGTCTACTGAAGTGCAATTCATCACATACTGAATCACCTCCCATGTATTCACGACTACACATGTCTTACCTTTACCTTTATTTGTTCAGCTAAAAAGGAGAAAATATATCATGCGAGCTTTTAAATCTTCACTGGCTTCTTCATCAAATAAAGACATTAAAAATCATATAGAAGAAGAGTGACAATATTAGAGTCACAGGCCTAATGTTGTCACTTTTCTTCTTCTGTATGATTTTTAAAATCTTCACTTGATGAAGCAGCCAGCAAAGCTTCAAACGTTGTTGTTCCTGCTGTTCTTGCTGTGTGCCTTCAAGTTGTTTCTGACCTATGGTGACCCTAAGGCAACCCTATTAAGAGGTTTTCTGGAGCTGAGAGTGTGTGACACACTCTGGGTCACCCAGTGGATTTCCATGTTCAAGTGGGGATTGAACCCTGGTCTCCAGTGACACAGTACAACACTCAAATCAGTACATTATGCTAGCTCTCTTCTGTGCCTTTTAGTTGACATAATAAAAATATAGCTGCTCTGTGGTTTTCGGATTTTATTGTATATTGCTATATGGCCAACATGGCCACACCTCTTACCTTTGACACTCAGCTCAAAATGCAGTTGGTCATCTGGGGAGTGACATATATACTCGCCAGCATCAGCCTTGTTCACGTTGCTCAGCAGGAGACTGTGCACTCGTCCTTCTCTGCGGAGCTGGCAATGCTCGCCTGCCACGAGGGTGCCCCGGGGCCCCTTCCAGCTCACCACAGCTGGCTCCTTGGAGACGATAGCGGAGAGCACTGCACTGCCCCCTTCCAGCACCAGCACCTTCTCTGGATGATCTGGCTTTGGTACAAACAACACTGGGGCCTCTGGTGTGAGAAGAGAAAACAAGAGCAGCAAGGTGAATGTCACAAGGTAAGAGAGGAAGGACTCAGACTGGTCTCTTATCACCACTCTAAATTTCATCTATTGGACCTCTCCCACAGCCCGCTCCCCTCAGCTGTTATTTGATTTCATCAATACACACTTGTATAATTGGAATGCTACTATTGGAATATGAAAATTCCAGATGTGTCAGCCCTTAACATTTTGATTCCATCCCCTCCCACAGCATTAGGGAGGAGAATCCTCCTTAGAACAACTTTAGAGACAGACAGTTCATAGGCTGCAGGCAGGGCCGGGCCATGATTCTTGAGACACTTGCTTCTCCCCCGTCACAGGCTCTTCCCTTTTCTCCAGCAGCTTCCTGCAGGGCCCTCTCTCTCTTCTGTAGCACCTCAGCCACTTGCCCCTGCATGTGTCACTGAACAGTGCCATCTCAAAGTGCCTGTAGTCTTTCAGGAATATAAGGATGATGGGGAAAAGGAGGCATTTGGGGCTGAAAATTCCTCCTCATTCTCATGGGAGTAAGGAGCTGGCGTGGGAATGGGGATTTTTCTTGGGTCTCATCTTACCTCGCACACACACTGTGAAATGAACTTCATCATCTCCAGTATTACAGCTAAAGATGCCACTGTCACCTGGCTCAGCTTGCCTGATGGTGAGGCTACGCACTAGCCCGTCACTGCTCAGAACCACACGTGGCCCAGGGTAAAGTGGCCGCGTGTTCTTCAGCCACTGGACAGAAGCCTTCTCTTGGGAAAGTTGAGCAACCAGGGTCACATTCTCTCCTTCATGAACTTCCACAGGCAGTTTGGCATCAGTCTTATTCACAATGTGCACAGGAGGTGCTGGGAGAAAAGAGACCTTCCTATAAACAAGGTTGGGTATATTTTGCTACATTATGAAATCAAAACCAGCTTCACCATACGGCAGGATGAAGCAAGCACCAGATTTAGGACTATCGTTAAAAGGTAGGAAATCATTCGTTTTAAAGAAGCTGTAAAAAGGGGATTTATTTCAACTGCAGCCCCAACTGAAACATTGTCTTCTTGGATGGTCATTTTGTGAGACCATTTCGGTACAGAATTAAGATACTCTGGGACAAATTCAGCATTCTTAGACAGTAAAATATGTCACTTGCTTCTATTCATTATTAACCCTTTGTATGCAGAGAAAATGCAAGACAAAGTCAAGCTCTCAAATTATTATTCTTTATTAATAATAATTATCAACAGCACTATGCAATTTGCAATCTGGATTTTCTAACACAGGAGCCAAAATTTCTAAGACCAACTCTGCATTTAAGCACAGGAGTTTTATGTGATACATTATTTCTTCTTTCATTTTTCAGAATAAATAAATGACCTAGGTTCCCACTTTTTATTTTCTGTGTCAGGAAAGACAGACTTGTAAGCAGAGAGGCCGATCTTCTCCACCTTGGTGTCCCAAAGATATGTTGAACTACAACACCATCATCCCCAGTCAACATTGTAGTTGGCCAAATTTGTCTGCAGTTCTAAGAGCTGAAGTCTAACATGTATAGAGGACAATGGGTTGCGGAAGACTGATGTAGGCTGTGTCTGGTAAAATATAAGTCAGAAGGGTGACTGAAGAGGATTTTGTGCTCACTGACAGGTCTCCATGGTTGCTCCTTATTGTTCTTCATGACTTCCAGAGAGAAATTAAAGTATTCAGAGGAAATACATGTAAGTCAATTTACTTACTGAAGGTAGTTTGCAAAATTCCTCTATCCTTGGTGAGAATTTGGATGAAGCTGATGATGCTTATGTGATTGAGGGAGGAGAAGTAACTCCTCTAACTCCTCCAGTGCTATAAGGAACAACGCCAAGCATTTGCCTCAAGAGGGAATTGCAACCACTTCAAGAATGTTTCCAGCTGTCCCAGTGCCCTGCATTCACCCCTTGGATACCTCCTCTCCTCCCAAAAGGGCACTGCATTCAGGCACAGCTGCTGGAAGAGAGACCTCTCCTGCCTGCTGGCATCTCACCTTGTTGCCAAAGCCTGTTGGGATATTTCCCAGCCTCTCCTTTAAGGCACCTGTCCTGGTAGGGACAAGCCCTGCCAACTCTTTCCTTCACACTTTAAAATAAAAACTCAACTCAATAAGACGTTCCATGCTTTCAATGAGGGCAGCAATTGTTGGCAAGAAGTTGCAGAAGCAGTGGCACCTGGGAGTCTGCCAAAGTTAAATTTAACACTCTCACAACAGAATGGAGACAGAGAAGCAGCCTGCTCCCTTCATTTTTTCCTTCTTACCACATTCCCACAGGCCTAGATATGGGAACAAATTTGCAGTTTCTGCTATTAAGCTCCCAACTACTGGAGCCCTCAATTAATCACACATGGCAGGGGCAAAATGAGGGCATTGTCCCCAAATGATTTTTTTCTCACTCCCCAAATTTCTAGCCTTGCCAAAAGTGAGACTCTGAAAATTGTTCACATCTAGACTTCTTTCTATTTGCCATGTTCAAACTTCCTTGGTAATTCTGCCTGCCTCTTTTCTTTGGATGCCTAATTATATTTCTAAATGCTTAGCAGAAATTTTAAGTTACTACAATACTAGAAATCTGGGGGCAGAAGAAAAATATCATTTAGAGGGGAAACATTCTTACTTAGGAGGGCAATGCCCACATCTTATCCACCTCCCTTGCACTACTGCTACACTCCTGGACAGAATCCATTTTCTTCATGTGCATCACCCAGTTGCTGTGATGTTTTGCTAAAAACAACATTTGATACCACTTAGGATTTAGGCAATGCTTTAATGTGTTCAAAGTGGTTCACATACTTAGCTCAATAATCACTGAAACAATACCACAGATGGCCCTTTTTGCAATGGACAGGTTGACAAGACTGAAGATGAGAGATAAAGGCTTTCCTGAAACTTTTTTCTAAAACTTTTCCTGAGTTCATGGTTGAGAAGACTGTTGAAGCAGGGGTCTTTTTGCTTCCCACTTCTGCAGTTATGCTACACCAGCTTTTGAGGTTTCCAGCAAAGAGGGAATAGGATCAGCAACATTTTTGCACTTTCTTCTCTTTGTGCTTCCTGCTTCCAACCCCAGAAATAGCTTCCTATTTTCCCTTTAAGGAATCTCACCTCCTACTTCTACCATGTACACCATTTGGTCTGTGCTTGCATCACAGACATAGGAGCCTGAATCTCCAGGTTTGGCTCCAAGGATGGTGAGTTGCCGGTGACTTCCATGGGCTTCAATGCGAATACGCTTGCTGGGAATTAGCTCCTCACCATTCCGTAACCAGCGCACAACAGCATTAGGTGAAGACACCTTGCAAGCCAATACTAGAGCTTCTCCTGCTGACAAAGAGTGATGTTCTGGCACCTCTGTGTTTCCCACAATGGAGATGGGAGGATCTTAAGAAACAGAGAAGACAGGGGGGAAAAGAGAGTTAGAAGTATCACACTGCAAAATAGAGACAGGACACACTTTCTAGAGAAAAGCACAGCATACTACCTATCAGGTAATCACAAAAAGGCCCCAGCACAGGTGTCAACAGACATAAGGAAGGCAAGGCAAACTAGTAGGGCCACAAATCTACAATGCACAAAAGGGAGAGGGGTGGAAGGAGTCAGGCAGCATTGCTGTCTTCTGACCCAGGGAAAGAAGCTGCAGCAAAGATTACATCTGTTTTACTTCTACTCTTATCATGAAGAGTTCCAGGTTGTAGGGGAAGGCTGTGAGAGCCAGCCCCCCAAAGCTATGTGGTAGCATCACATTCACATGGATCTCATTTCAAAAGAAAGGTAAGTTTTCTGCAAAGGGCAAGGAACCTTGAGTATCAGATTGTTCAGACTTAGACCAGTGCACTTCAGCATTTTCAGTGCCATTCAAGGTCCAGAGGAATCTCCCATGCTTCCATACAGTGACATGAGACTCTTTCCTCAACAGTCAAATATTCCAGACTAGAGCTGAGAAAAGTTGCTGTTTTGTACCACAGTGCCCAGAATCTCTAGCCAATATGGCAGGTAGTTAAGAGATTTGAGGAACTGTAGTTCCAAAAGTAACCTTTCCAAGCCCTGCAGGCAGCACAGTTGTATACAACCTTTTAGAGATTTGACCCTTGAATTTCTCTGCCACAGCTACTTCCTACTTGGGTGTTGCCTTAATTCCACATGAACAGCACTAAAACTTGAGGAAAGCCTAGTTGGATCAGCACAAACATTTATGTAGTGTTGCAATCTGTTTCCAAAAATGGCAGGTCAGGAGATCATGAGAAGCCCACAAGCAGCACCTTTCTGTTTGTGTTTCTTTCATCATCTCCAAGTACTGGTATTAAGAGGCATACTGCTGTCAATATTTCGTGCTATAGCTGTATATGACCATGATGAGCAGGAGCCATTGATACTTTATCTTCCATGAACACTGGTTGCAGATGGGGTATTTTCTTTACCTTCTTCCATCAGAAGTAGAAGAAATTCTTTTAAATAAACAAACTGATGTGCATTTCTTTGATTTACAATGAACTTAAGTGAAATAATTTATACAATGATTTAGGTAACTAGTACAGCTTGCTTAATTGATGTAAGTTGCAGAATTCAGGTTTGCCACATTTTGATTGTTACTAGAAAATTGTAATTTTTTTTTATCTTATCCTGATAAACACCATTGGTTATAAATGCCAGTGATGAATATAAACACCAGTGGAAAATAATTTAACTCAAACTGTCACAATGGGTGATAGAAAAACATTTGTTTCAAAATGTAAGCAGTACTTCCAACACCATGATTACTTCAGAGGATTAATGCTATGTTTTACCAGTGACATTTCAGACAGATGGTGGAGACGCAACACTGTAAAGCCTTATTACCTGCAAGTTGCTACAGCGAGAAGAAATTAAATCCTATTGGCATAAAGTAGCTCAACACACAGGATATGAATTTTACTGTTTCTCCTTTCGTCATATTATAAAGATCCCTTCAGAATTCAGCCAAGGAATCAAGAAATGGTGGGCAACATGATAAAGAGCAGCTAGAACCGTTGTTGCCAGAAACAGGAAACGATACTGTCTATGGATAAGCCGACCTTTTACAAGTATATGTGGGAGGACAGATTTCCACCAAATCCATTCTCCCTGATCCTCCCCACAACTGAATGCAGGTTACTGAAATAGCACTGAACAATCTGTATGCTGGAACATGCTGCTCTTTCCATGTTACAGACTACATGCTCGCCTTACAAAACTGATTTAAAAAGAAAGAAGAAAAAGAAAGGACGCTGCAGCTGGGTGGCCCTTCTTCCTCTCTTTCTCATCACATGCAAGCCTTACCCTCCACCGTCACATAGAAGGTGAGGCTGTCATCGCCACTGTCACATAGATACTCCCCTGCATCACCACGTTCTGCTCCCAGAATCACCAACGCGTGGCGCGTTCCATGCTGCTCCAGTCGCACATGGTCTGTGTCTTGCAGCTTCTCTCCATCCTTGTACCATTTCACCTCTCCTTTAGGGCAAGACAGTGTCACTGACAGTGTAAGGTCCTCTGAAGACAGGGAGTGGTAGTGCGTTTGTAGCTCATCACGCCCTACAATCTGTACCGGAGGGTCTGCCAGCCCAAAGAAAATTCCAATTAACTTTCTGCTGCTGTCCCCTGCATACTCTATCAAATATGTCCATGGCAACATTAATATGCAAAGCACTTTGAAACCCTTAATGTGGCTATCCTCTCTACCATTCTTTCTCAGTTTACATAAAGTGTAAGTGCTGTGTGGTTTGAAGTAAAGGCCAAGAGAGGATCAAATGAAGAAGGCACCTACATTCTGGGGTGAGGTCCTCTGCACATTCAGTCCACAAGTCACCACTTGTATAAAGGGTAATTAGAATGAACTGAATTAGTTCATTCTGGGAGTCTAGACTCCATGGAGTTAAACAGTCCTACATAATTCAGAGAGTTCCCAAAGGCGTTCAGGGTATATGCAGCAAGTGACATGGGATCTATGGAGAGCATGCCATTTGTAGTGTTGAGGATCAGTCCTTATGCCTCCAGAAGAGCACTAAAGAGAGTTGCTTATGACAACCAAGTGACCATTCAAAGGTACAAGGTTCAGCAAGAAATATACCAATGATTATTCTATTTTTTAAATTAAAAAAACATGTCAAATTATAGCTTCGTACTCTCATCAGTGTTTGGGACAAGTGGATACATAGAACATTAGAGGAGTTAAGACCAACTTAAATCAAGCAGACAGATGAACTGGTTGGCTGAAAGATGCTGGTATTCTCAGCTTGAGTAAACCAACTTCGATGGGATTTACATCAGTGGTGATTCAACATGTAATGTCTCTACTCTAGCTGGGATTTCCAAGAGGATTCAGGCTTACTTGAGACAAGGAAGATGGTTTCATTTTCACATGTGTCTTTGGGATTCTCTCCCTCTGTTTGTGTGACATTGAATCAGTGGTCATTCAGAAGACAGTGGATGAGAAATATTTTTTATACAAGTGAGCATCTCAGCCAATACAGGATTTATATTTGTTTTGCAAAACAAACTGAAGCAAGACACATATCTTTAACCATATGTGAAGATAAGTCTTTCATCTTCACAGAACTCCCAGCATTCTCCCATCTGACCAGGTCCACACAAAGCTTCAGGAAAAGTGAATCTGGTGCACCAGCTCAATTGTTAGGCCCTTGCTGGTGTGGGAGTGGGGGGACATTCTTAGGGGTCCATAGCTGTCTTGAGATTGTGCCCTGTCCTGTGTATTTCCTCACCTTCACTCCAGATCTCACAAAACCACAAATGGTGCCCAAGCTAAATACACTGCTTGTAGGCCACGAAGCAAATTCAAACATCAAATGTGTGTCAGAACAGAGAGTTCCTCAGTTGTCACTAGCATACGTCATTTTCCTCCATTTCTGATTTGTTCATTAAGCTAATATCCTCTGGGACTGCTATATTCTTTAATGCTCTACCTACTATCCAGAAACAAAAATCAAAAAACATCCTGTTTCCTGGCCTCAGTCTCATCTGGATACAAATTTTCAGAAACTGTCCGATAATCACTTATGTACAGAACAAGCTGAAAACAAAACCACTGCCAAAACTACAGTAGGTGCCATTTGCCACAAAGGCAGCTCCATCTAGAGGCCAAAACAATACTGCACTATGGAGATTTTTTCAGTGAAATCCCTCTTGATTTTCCAGCACCAGCTTGTTTTTAGTTCTGACTGTATTCTTAGAGTACTGTAACTTTGGTGTTACCTCTTTTGGCTTCTAATTACTTTATTTCTTAAAAAAAACATACATAAATCAACATATGACATATGACATACAAGAAAAGCAGAACGAAAACAAAAAAACAAAAAATTTACAAACTTAACTAACTCTTAACTCGTTTGGCTTCTATAGTGACTTGTTACTCTATTTCATTGGGAATTCAACATTCTTTCATCCTCAAATTTCTGCTCAATACCTAATAGACAATGAAAAAAAAACATGTTGCATCTATATTCTGAATTCTTTATTTCATGTCTGGGCCTTGCGTCTACCTGTCATGGTAACTATGGTTAAAGGGTTACCAGGATAGGTAACCCTTTAGGTTAAAGACAAGTTTGTAACTGGCTGTTGTTAATCTGTGATGAGGGAAAAACACTCTTCTACGTGACTGGCATAAACAGAGCTTCCATTGTGGCAAAACAGCAGCAGTTGTTCTAAACTCTTGCAACAAGAAGTACCATTTTAACGAGGTACTTCCTGTTGTACTTCCTGTTTGCTAGCTACTGTTGATTAGCAGAGTGAACTGCTGAAAACACCACAGAAAAGATTTGCAACAGCAAAAACCACAAGGGGCTTTTGTCTGAGGAGACACGGCCCCTGAATGAATGTCATTCATGATTGTCTTCTGTATCCCACCTCAAGAGTGCCAGATGGATTTATAAAAGATTTCCATTTTAAAATCAGAGCAAAAGTTCTATTAATAATAACTCCTCTAGGTCGAACAAGAGGAACCCAACATTCCATGTCAGGAAAACACAGGCAAAATGAAGTGACTGTAATCTGATGCAAATGTAGGACTGCCAGAGTGAACATTGATAGGGCTCTTGTACCTTTAATGACTGTGTAGAAGTGGGAATTTCAGCAAATGCTGCTTGTTCCCTGGTTGCATGACAAGCACCACTTGCTGAAATTCCCTCTTCTACACAACCATTAAAGGTACAGGAGCCCTCTTTACTTTTCACTCAGGCAACCCTAATACTCCTAAGACATTCTAACTACTGCCACGGAGTGAAGATCCAGGCAGGCCTTAAACCTAAGATTCCTCAGGGAAAGTAACAAACTTTCCTGCAACTAGGTTGAAAGAGAATATGGCAGTGGGGAGTGCAGGCCTGTAAATGTGTATCCAATGATAAGCTCCACAGGGAAATTTTAATAGAAGGTGGAACTGGATCACAAAATGTAGCAATTCAAATGCTTTAGCAATAAAGCCACTTGCTCCAAATGAAAGCAAAGCAATAGTCACTGCGGAGACTTGGGAAGCGCTGTTTCTCAATGCCAGAACTTATGTCCCAGGGTCATTTCTTGGCATCCCCAGCTAAGACTTGGGAAGTCTCCTGCCTGAAACTCTAGGGAGCTGCTGCCAACTGTCAGTGTAAACAGTACTAAATTAGGTGAAGCAGTGGTCTGGCTCAGTTATAAGGCAATTTCCTATGTTCCTAACCTCATAAAACTCACATCTGTTAAGCAAAAATGCCAATTTTCTTTTGATTTTGCAGGTATGGTTCATGTCCCTACCACTAAGAAACCACTTTGCATCTTTAATGATTCATAGGTAAGCAGAAAGCATTCCCTAGGAGAATATCACAGTTGCAGCCAGCTAATAGTATTTCAGAGTACCAGAACCTTAGGGGCTGAACAAGACCAAAAACTCAGAACTCTCAGACTGAATTCACAGCACACATCAAGCTTCCCCCCGAGGATTTAAGTTACCACAACCTCTTGGAAATCTACCACAAAGAGAAAAGAGGCCTACTTGTTATCTGCGTGATTTCAGAAATAATAAAGCAAGTTTTATGCAGTGGACAGTGGCGCCACATCTTTAAAGGTTAGATTTTTTTCCACTGTTTGGTAATAAGAAAAGCTTCACCTGTTGGTCTCCACCAGTTATAAGGAGAAAGAGCTTATGTCCGTAATATAAAAGGCAATAGCGAGAGTTAAACTTCCCCTTGCCGCATGCTATAGTCTAGATAAAAACTGGCCACCACTAAGCCTATAACTAAATTTTTGAAAGAAAAAAGAACAGACATAGTTACATGCTACATAATTAGCGTAATAGGTAGCTTGGCCCTCGGGCAAGAAATGCAAATGGTGCTCTCCATGTTAAGGTAAAAAAAATGTAAATAACTCATAATCTTGGTTCTTTAAGGATTTCCCAAAATGTGCCCCTGAAGCTATGAGAAAACCCAACCTTATTCCCAGTTTGCATGGTGCTTATGGACCTGCAAATGTAGCCCAAGGTTACTACAAGATGTGCTAGCTACCTGTGGGTAAAGAATAAGGAGCTTAGAGATGCAGCAGTAGGAACACAGACATGCTAGTTGTACACATATTCAGAATATTCAAAGAAAAGCCAGTGCGTACTTCTAGGCAATCAGAAGAGCCAGCAACCCAGTGCAGCAATAGCCAAACTAGCAAGTCACTGTTTGCAGTAGAGTCAAACATCGTTTGTGATCTGGCTTTTACTTCTCAGTGGCATTCACACTAATCTTCAGGCACAGAACATCACCAAAAATATACAAGGCCAGACTGCAGGCCCTGTTCTTTTGGAAAGAGCACTTTTTTTTCCTTCTGCTTGTATTACCAAATTTTAACCCATGTAGATTTAGGACATTGTCATACTGATGGTCAAAGCATCAGCATTGATGACTGGATGACCAGTTCTCACGGAGCAACTCTGGGGACTTTTGCTCAAGCTCTGTACAGCAGGCAGTGCAAGGAGCTTGGCTCACAAGAGCCTGAGATCTGGAATTGATCATTATGTCCAATCCATTTCCACCAGTATCAGCCAGAATTTCCTCCCCACTCCAATTACCACCCACCACCAACACTCAGATCTCAGCTCCCTTCCCTGGCATTGCCAGTGTCCCAGGGAACTGCACTCACCCGACACCTGGATGGCGAAGGTCATGGTATCATCAACAGCGTTGCAGATGTATTTCCCAGAATGCTCTGGGCCAGCTGCAGGGATGACCAGACACCGCCGGGCACCCTCTTCCTCCAGGATGAGGCCGCTGTTGGCCTCTAGCGTGACACCGTCCTTAACCCAGCGGACAGGCGCATTACCATGAGAGAGCACACAGGTCAGAGTCACTGTCTCCCCCGTTGAGGCCTTCAGGACAGAAGGAGTCCTGCGGGGCTGCACGATCTTCACAGGGGGCTCTGGAAGGAGAGGGCAGGCACCCCAAGTTTGAAGCAGCCACAGGCAACACTGCTGTTGCTGGGCAAAAGTCATCATCTTTCATTGGAAAAGAGAAACTCTGGCAAAGGATCCCTTAGATCTAAGGAAAGAGGGGCCTCAGAGGTACACAGAATCTCTTTTCTCCCTAGGCATGAAGTAGTAAGTCCCCTTCTCCATAGCTAAACATCAAGCTGACACATTCATGAGAATGAGTCCAGCTTTAGCCACTAGCCACAGGTCTTTTCCCCTCCCTTCTCTGCTCTCCCATTCCCCAGAAAAGATGCTGAGACAATCCTCTCTCCTGTTTCTTTTGCATGTGTGTGTGTGTGTGTGCGCGCGCGCGCGTGCACGCCTTCAAGTCACTTGTTGATTTATGGTGACTCCATTAATTTCTTAGGGTCTTCCTGGGCAAGGAATACTCAGAAGTACTTTTGCCAGTTCTTTTCCCTGAAATATAGCCAACAGCATCTGTTATTTGGTGATGATCCCCCATTCAAATACTAACCAGGGCTGCCCTGCTGAACTTCCAAGATCAGACAGTATCTGATGCCTCTAGGGTATTTAGATCCCCTTTATGTTTTTCACAAGCCTTAACTATGTAGAAGGTTTGATGTTTCAACACTTCTTCCAGCACGTTTTCTTCCACAGAAGGAAAAGTAATGAGACATGAGCTTTAACAGGGCAAAAAAAAAAAACCAGTTACAGAGTGGGTTAAGAAATCCCTCCCTTTTCCACGCAGCACTATCCTGCTGCTAATTGTAGCCTCCAAGGAAGCACTGGGGGAGCGGGAAATGAAATACTGAAGGAAAGAGTGAGTGCATTTGTAGCTTGGCCTAATTTTTCAAAACATGGTCATGCTGACAGCTTTCCCACTGCCTTATCCAGTAATTATTTAAAGTCCTGTTTTATTTAAAGGAATACCGGAATTCAGTTGGTGTATCCCCCCCCCATAAATATTTTGTTCTGTATCTCCATGAAAACAGCAAGAAATGGTAATAACCCTATAAAAGTAGCAGCATCACAATAAAAATTAATGCCCAAACATTGCTCCCTGAGATATATATGCATCAGTCAGCTCTCACAGGTTGGGGTAAAGACTTGAGCTGGCTTGAGTGAGGATGCACTGATGCATAAAATATTGTTGGCTCCCCAAACAATCTAAGAAATCCTCTGTTTACCACTTCCTTAAACAGACATTTAGCAGAGCTCTGGCACTGGCAACAATATGCTAAGCCAGCAAAAACTCATCTTTTGACTTCTAAGTATTGGTTGGTCTTCACTGTTTTATGTGATCAGTCAAGATTTTTAAACCCACTACCAGCAGTATAGTGGCCTCAAGCAATGGTACTTTAAGGCAAGCACATAAAGGCAAGTGCTGGATGACAATCTCTTCTTCACATTTGTTAATTTGAGCATTATTTAGGTTTGACTACACTCTATATAACAGGTTTATCTATTTGCCTATGGAAGAAAGGTTACAATATTTAGGACTTCATCATTCAGAAAAAAGGTGAATAAGGCAAAAGATGACAGAAAAACATAAAACTGTGGTTGTGGCAGAGAAAGTGGAGAGGAAGCAGAATCACCCAGACCAGAGTTAAAATATGCAGTCACTACTGCAAGTTGTAGTGATGGCCACCAGCTTGGATGGCATTAAAAGGGGAGCTGACAAATTCAAGGAAAAAATTAGTCAAGAAGGCTAGCATGCCACCTCCTGGATCAGAAGCAGCATTCCTCTGAATACTGATTGCTTAGAAACAAGAAGATATTCGTGCCCTCATTTCCGGGGTTCCCATGGGCATCTGGGTTGGGCACCATGGGAAAATGGAGCCTGGAGCAGACAGGTTTTTGATCTGATCCAACAGAGCTCTTGTGTTTAGTACAGATTAGCACTCAACTGACATGAATGGTGTCAGAATCATACTGCAAATACCTACATTGAAAATAACTGGTATCAGTGTATGCGCTGCCAAATGGCAGGCTCAGGTTGCAGTATGTTGAACAAATGTAGGGGTGGGGTAAGTATAGATAATGCCAGTTATCTTTGTATTTGGCACTCATGGTTGCTGTGTGTGACTGATCTTAGCTGGTGTTTCCTTTTGCTCATTTTTGCTTGCTTCCATCCCACCTCTCGTAATTAGAGCAATGACATCACATAAGACTTTATTTTGATTAGACATTCCAAAAAAAGTGTAATGAAATTTGAACCTGCCACCTCTCCATGCTGACAGCTCTATGCTTCTTACAACTCACAGTTTGTCCCTGTTATTATTTCCATATTCTGAGATTTACAAATCTGCACTATATAAAATCTGTGACTATGGAGGATTATGAGATTAAGAAAGAGTACAGATTAGCTGGGGAGAACTAAACTGTGCTCTGGTGAGCACCTGTGTTTCTTGAATGGATCAGGTTAGGTTTGGATCTTTTCTTCAAAACAGTGCATTCCCAACAAAAGTGCTCACCTGAAACCTTGACATCAAAGGAAACAAAGTCATCCTTAGTCTCACAGATGTATTCTCCAGCATCTTCTGCACTTGCCTGCAGGACAAGCAGGCGACGCTCAGCGCCCTCCATCTGAAGTAAGAGGTTGTGGGTCTCATCCACCTCCAAACCATCTTTGAACCAGCGTACAGGGGCATCAGGAATGGACACCTCACAACTCAGCTCCAAGCGTTCAGATGCCCACACATGCTTCTCAACTGAACGCTCAGCTGGGTGTACAATCCGTACTGGAGGCTCTACCAGAGAGAGACAAAGTAGAACTTTGAAAGGCCTCATCCACATCCATCACCAGTCTTGTCTAGTGGCCCTTCAAAGACCAAACTACAGGTCATCTGCAAAGACAGGCCACTAAACCTGACAACTGATGCTTCTAAAGGAAAGCCACATTGGGAGCAAGCCATTTTCAGCAGTATGTCTCTGGAGGTTCACTAAACATTGCACAAAGGAGACACACAGAGGAGTCTCTTTTGAAGGATCAAGTGGTTCATTTGCTCTCTTCAGTCAGTCACTGACAATTTTGTGCAGAGAGAGAGAAGTTGACCTCTAGTAGCCATGTTTCTGCTTAAGTTTCTCTTCTGTCACTCCTTCTGCCACAAGATTTCTGATGTATCACTGAAAAGTTAAATCTACATCTGAACTTTCAGCAGTGAAGGAAGAACTGGTGGGATGGAGGTCTTTTCCATTAACAGTTATCCTCTTCTAAGAAACAGCTGCCATCTGAGATTAAATCTAGGGTAAGGAATCTGTGATCCTTCAGATGTTGTTACTCTCATCAGCTCTAGGCAACATAGCCAATGGTAAGAGCTGATGGGAGCTGCCTGCCTCTGGTTTAAATACATACATTTATGTGTAATGAGTCTGGCCCTTTAAAAGTTCCTTCCAGTATTTCTCCAAACAACATCAGAGAGATTACTTCAACCCTGTACAGTGTCCAGTGCCTCTTCAGAACTAAATAGGCCTATGTAACTGTTGGGCACATGGCCAGCTCCAGATGGCAGTGCCTTCCTCTTCCCTGCTTGAACGGATTCATACCCACATTGCTCTAGAGAGCTCCAAAGCAGGAGAGAAATGGTTGGATCTAAAGCTCCCATATCTAACCAGGCAATGAGCACGTTGAGGAGTATCAAGAGGCAGCAACCCTCATCTGCTAAACCAAAGGATCAGTGATGCTATCAAATGAGGCCCAAAATGGGGCTGAATCTCAGAGAATTACTCACCCATGATGGTGACATTGAAGAAGACAGAGTCACCACCAGCATCACACACAAATTCCCCTGTGTCCTGAGCCTGGGCTGCAGTGATGACCAGACATCGATGGGGCCCTTCACTCTCCAGCAGGAGACCATCATTTTCCTCCAGTTCTTCCCCATCCTTGTACCAGCACACCAGAGCATCAGCACGGGACAGCTCACAGGTCAACACCACACGCTCAGAGACCTGGTAGGTGTGAGCTGCATCTCCATTCGAACGCACAATTCGAACAGGCAGCTCTGCAGAGGGAAAGGCCACAATGGCACACAGAGAGGACATCAGTTCCAATGCAAGTGCTGTGAGTAATGGAGAAGGAGAAGGAAGGGGATTCAGTCCCCTGTATTTCACTAGTTCTGTTTGGGAAGTGGAAAGGGAAGGAGGAAGAGGAGAAGAGGCAGAATAGTTAATCTCACTACTTTTCATTTTGGGGATACTGGTGGGAAACAGAGATTTTGGCACCCACATACCTGCCATTTGAGAGGAGACTGACAGTACAGAGGCTATTAATAATGATCCAGACAGGTGCAGCCCTCAGGAATCAATTACAAGAAAACACTGAGAGGATAGCAGTAGTAAGGCAGAGGAAAGGCTGGTCTCAAAGAGACAGACTTGGTCCAGCCTCTAAGTTGGTGACAGAGAGAAAAAACTGAGTTGTTGCTGTGAGCCCTTTCCAGCCAGGAGAAGGCTGCTAGGTTTAAGAAGCTTTTTCCAAATTGGTGCTCTCCATATGTGCTCAGCTGGAACTCATCCCATGCAGTATAATGGGAGTTGTAATTCAGCACAACTGGATAGCACCTGCATGAGCAAAGCTGATCTGGCGGGTTGCTCATGCACATCTTTTCACCCCTTTGCCTCACTCAACTCACAATTAACTGTCACATTAAAGGCAATGGCATCATCAGCTGTTTTGCATGTATATATTCCAGAGTCCAGGGAGCAGGCTGAATGGATCAACAGCTTCCTAAGTAAACCCTCTGACTGGACAGTGAGCTTGTCATCTTCCAATGGCACAGGTTCTCCATCCTTGAGCCACTGGACAGGGGCATCAGTGGCAGAGATCTCACACTCCAGGAGAATAGACATTCTAGCCAAGATCATCTGGAAGTATTGGGCCTCTGGCACTGGACTGATGCACACCTTAGGAGCTGAAGGTAGACACTGTGAATGGGTGAAGGACTTGTGACCTTCTGTGACCAAGTGAAGCTGGACATCTGTCTTTCTGTTGCTTATCAGAAATCTGTGCTATGGGACAAGATAACTTTCTTCTATTGTTAATCAGCCTTGCCCTGTTCTATACAGCAGGGATAAGAAATCCATGTGATTCTCCAGATGTTGCTGAACTACAGATCCCATTGTTCCTCACTATTGGCCATGGATGATGACTGATGAGACTCAGAGTACAACAATATCTAGAAGACCACATGATACCCACCCCAATATATAGAAAAGTCTCTATTTTTTGAAAGGAGAGATTCTGTTACGCAAGTCTCAATTCCAAGTTTATAACACTGAATGGATTACTCAAGGGGGAAGGAAGCACATGCTTCCGTAAGCTCAGGCACAAAATGTTTTTCTATTCCTACTTTCCAGGCTTCCAAACAAAGCCCTATCCATCAATAGTGTTAAACGGTGAAGCCATAAAATAGTTCCAGCCCCAATACAGTTTGGCTGGCACTTCCTGTTTTCAACTATGGTGATCAGTGGTAGGTCAATGAGACCTTACTCCAGAGATGTGTGGATAAAGCAGTTCCCTTCATCTGCATTATGGTTGTGTTTCCCAAATGGTGACTTTCAAGTGGGTGCAGAAAGAGAGATCTCTATGTTACCCTCATCTTCTCCCCTAGCAATTTTAACATGTTTAGCATATGCCAGAGGTGTAATTAAAGTGGGATGTGTCTCCAGTCACAGCACTTTGTAATGCCAGACCAAGAGTTTTCTGTGAATAGTGTACTGGAAAGAATCCAGGGTTGAAGTCAGTTCCCTGGTGAGGAGCTTATTGAAGAAACTGTGAATCTGACAGACAACCAAAGAAGCTTAAATTAACTTTACTGGCAAGTTAAAATGAAAGCACAATATGTAATTGAATAGGTATTGAATGAAGAATTGAGATTCAGAGGGGTGTGCAGAAGGTAATTCAATTTAGAACTGGCTGCAGTAACTTTCAGGTGAGTTGTAATTTGCTTCTCTGGCTTGATTGCCCGTTGGGAAAGAATTTGCTTTCATCATTATTTTAGATTTTGCTTTTATTCTTTATTGTATCTATCGGTTGTTTACTACATATATCCATTACAAATATTACATAGGTGGCTGAGCATGTATATAATATTGAAATCTATGAAATATACTGTAGAAAGCAGAGGGGTCTGTTGGGACTGGAAGAGGAAAATGTCATTAATCAGTAGGCTGCTACAGACCCATTAATGTTTCCAGAGCATGACTACCCTCATGCAATAGGTTCGCAGAAGGATGCCTTTCCATGGGGATCTATAGAAGTTTCTGAGAAAATACTCATGACCTGAAGTTTTCCAAGGTTCCACATTTCTTGTCACTGGCCTTTCACCCCTATGTAAGGGACAAATGATGAGATGGCTTCCATAGATCAGTTGGGTAGTGGGACATTTTGCCTCTTGGAAAGTACAGGGATCAAAAAAAGAAAAACCCTTCCGGGGAGCTTCCTCAAAGGGCTTTTAATTCTCAATGGATTATTTCTGGAAGCCAGTTGTCCAGTAAAAGATGCCTATATTTGGCTTCTTTCACACTCTCCCTCTCCCCAAAACTCTTCAAATTTGGTTTAAATGAACACATTCAGAATTTTTATATGTTCATTTCAATCTACTAAATGGATTTGCATTCTCAGCAAGAGGTTTTTGTTGCCTTAACATTTCCTTTTGTTTCCACACATCTAGAGTGTAAACAATTCTATTTGTATCACCCCAATAAGTACCTTAACATTACATTCTCACAAAATCAGGCAGGTTCATCAATCAGTGTTAGTCTAGGAGTATGGTAGGTACCTAGTGGATAGACATACTGGTCAACAAAATGGACACAGACAGAGGGCAGGAGCATATGGGCCCCTGATGACCCAGGTGGTATGTAGGATAGTTTTGGCTTGTCAAAGTAAAGAAATATATACCTCTCCCTAAACACCCAGAATTCAACAGGGAATGAGGCTTATGCTGTCTGCAACCTGCCAGTCAATACTGAGCTAGATGGACTGATTGTCTAACTCAAAATAAAGCAGCTTCTTATATTCCTAGGACAGTGGTGCGTAAGTATAAGCCCTCAGTCAATGGGAGTGGAATTTAGGATGAAGGGAAGATCAAGTCTGCCTTCGGTGCTTGACGACATATGCCTACAGGTGCATACTCTCTGAATACAATCTACCCAGATCACTCTCATCCATCAGATTCTCTACTGCCTACCCAACAGCCATGCAACTTGAAGGACCTGGATTAAAACTGACCTTGGAAGATGGGAATGACCTGGACGGATGAAATGGAGAGACAGAAAGAAAGTTCAACCCATCAATTAAAACCAGGCCACCTTGAGCTCATAGGATGAAAACAGCTTATTCTATTCATACTGTAAGTCTAAAGCACTTACCACCCATGGCTCCGGAAGTGAAGGAGGAGAAACAAGTCCACAGACTATGTTATCAAAGCCAGTCAACAAGCTAGATGTCTGCGGAAGTCCCTGCTCCTTGGATGTAAGTCCACAGCATGGAGAGGTAGACTGTAGTAACTCTCCTAAGGCCTGGCTCCATGGAATCTGCTCCGTGGGAAGCCACAGCTGCTCATGTTTTTAGCCTGTGCCCATAAAGCCAGTGACTTAAACCTGTTATGAATATACAATATGCCACAGGGCCCATGCTGTGCAGTAAATAATGCACATTTTGGATCTGGGAGGCATGAGGAACTTATAGTCTCCTTCTACATGTTGATGAACTATCGCTCTCATGATCCCTTGCCATTGCCCAGGTTGTCCAGAACTGATGACAAGTGGAAGGTCATATTGATGTTCAGCCATAATGTTCTCTAGGTATCTTGTGACCCACTCTGAGCCCACATGAACCGGGTAGAAAACACAACACACACACACACACACACACACACACACACACACACACGTGGTATTTCTTTTAGCAATATTTCTTAATTTCATTTTCTCATGAACATCTATTTCTCTTTCTCTATATTCAATTACACATTGAACTTTCATTTAAACGTCTTGTTAAATATCATTTAAATATTTCAGTTTGTTTCTCAGTCTCTTGGCTGACACATGGAGGAACCAGAGTTACCTTCTGACTCTGATTCTGCTTTCCAAGAAATAAGTAAATTAACAGAAATCTGAATCCAGATCTCTTAACTTCTGCCTTCAGAAAACAGGGTTCCTGCAGTACTTTTCATTCATTGGCTTTAACACTAGGTAAAGCTGGTGCTCAATTGTAGGCCAGCAGCACTGCACATAAAAAGCCCAAGGGCCTTTCCACACTACACTGTTATAGTGCTATTGTTCCACTTTCAACATCCTGTGGAATCTTGGTGTTTTGCCGGTTAGAGAGGGGCATTTAGAAGTCTCAGCCAGAGAGCTCTTTGGCCTCAGTAAACTACAAACTCCAGAGTTCTACAGGATATTGCAAGTGAAATAATAGCACTATAACAGTGTAGTGTGGAAAAGCCCCAAGACTCAGTTCCTGGGGTATGGCTATGAAGGGCTTCTGCCTGAAACCCTAGAGAATACTTATCAGACAGTGTAGACGATACTAGGCAGGTATTCCCAATTACAGTACTAAGCAGTGTTACACAATGCTGGGCTAGAGAGATCAATGTTCTGACTCAATATAAGGCAGCTTCCTAGGTGAGAAGAAGAATTATAACTCAGGCTTTGCCACAGGAAAGGACTATCTTGGCATTATTCTTACCAAAAGTACCAAAAGGTCAACTGCATCCTCCTCTCTTGTGCAACTATCATACTAATTATTAGTAAGACAGGTGATGATGGGGTACAATGTAGATTATGGCAGGAGAAGCTAAATCTGACTGCTAATATTTTGCTCAAGGAGAAAGGTCAAAGGGTGCCCTAGTCTAGGAAACTAAGCTAAATCTAGGCATATCAGAAAGTGCTTTATGCCAAGTAGGACACTATTTGTCTAACTACCTTAGTACTGTGTACTGTCACCAGCAGATGCTCCTCTATACTTGGCTTGAAGTATAAATCTTAGGAAATATATATCTATCACAGCTAGGAGAGCAAGCCTAAGGCAGGAGCCATTTTACATTCCTTACCTGTAATAGAAACATTGAAGATGGCAGAGTCAGTGCCTGTGTCACACACAAACTCCCCTGTATCCTGCACCTGTGCTGAAGGAAGGATGAGCTGTCGACAGGGGCCTTCACTCTCTAACAGCAAGCCTTCCCCCTCCTCTACTTCTTCCCCATCTTTGTACCAGCGGACAAGGGTACTGGGGCAGGAAAGCACACAAGATAGCACCACACGGTCTGAGGCCTGGTAAGTGTGGGTTGCATCTGCATTGGAGCGCACAATCTTCACAGGTGGCTCTGTGGTGCATGAGAGAGAAAGCACAAAAAGTTTCAGGAACTGACAGCAGGTTGGAGAACAAAGCTAGGGAGCAAGCAAGTAACAGTACATTACAGATAGCAATTCTTTATAGCCAAAGTTAAAAAAAAACACCAGCATATCAGAAGCTTAACAAAGTAAAGGAGGCAAGAGGAACCAGTGTGCTACGGGAACATCTCAATCCTCTTACCTGCAACGCTGATGTTGAAGAAAGCAGAATCACCACCTACATCGCACACAAACTCCCCTGAATCTTGTATTTTAGCTGAAGGTATGATTAGCCGGCAATGCAGGCCCTCAGTCACCAGCAGGACACCCTCACTTTCTTCCACTTCTTCTCCATCCTTGTACCAGCGCACAGGAACATCTGGACGAGACAGCTCACAAGATAGCTCCACGCGCTCTCCAACTTGATAGGCATGGGTCTCATCCTCATTAGAGAGCAGAATCTTTACTGGAGGCTCTGTGAGCAGGAATCAGTAGAAATAGGCTCACAAAACAACCCCCCTCTCCCCCACACACACACACAGCAAATATTGGAAACTAGAAAGGAACTAAGTCAGACATGGCGGTTGTTATCCATGCGTCTGGCTCAGGACTCAGTGGGGTGGAGCCTTATTTTTCTCCCAGCATCCAACTACCAAGCGGATGGTTGGGACAGAGAGAAGCAACTGGTACAAAACTACTGAATCTCCCAATAGGAGTACATTAGAATTCAACTGTTCCTGGAAGGTAAGATGACTTGTTGATGAATCAGGGCAAAGCTTGGGGGGCTTAAGAGAATTTGAGATTGTTCAACAGACTTCCAAGTACATGGCCCAGGAGCACGGGGTGTGGGATCTAATCATTGGTTTCAGTTGAGGACCAGTGCTATAGTTTTTTAAGCATGCACAGATTAGAAAAAGTAAATCAACTTCAAGTCAAAGTAGCATTTTTCAAAGCACATGGGAGATTAGCCAGTTGGAATATTCTCCCCAGATTTACCCATCCTTAAAAATGACTGCTCTAGCTGATTCTTTCATTATAGGTGTGATGAGTACAACTTTGTAATTTATACAGGGCATGTTATCCAGCTTTTCTTGAGGAAGTTCCAACAAACTGTTTCAGAAAGGTCACCATGTAGGTCTATTGTAGCAAAAATCAGCAAAAGAGGCCTGAGATACTTTTGTGCCACTAAATGTGGAACGACAGAAAACAGATGATCAATAAAAGTGAAATCTTCCTAAGACAAGAGCTATTCACTAAGGAGTACTGAATCCCAAACTGCAGAATCATTATCACTAAACCTGACTTTCACAATGAAGCAATTGAGCAAAGACCTTTAGCAAATCTAGCTAATCAAAAGAAAGCAGGAAATTCTGTACCATGGGTCAGGTTGGGAAGAAATAATTGATACCTGAAAAGAAAGAAAATAAACCAAAAGATCCTCCTCAAATATGTTCACTAATAGCCTGGAAATAGCCAAGGGGGAAGCAGACAGGGTGGTATCTGAATTTCCATACAGCAACCTTGCCCAACCCAGCTGATTGCAGATCTGTTGGACTATAAATCCCACATTCCCAACCAGCATGCATCTGGTTGGGGAAGGCTGTCATATAGTTTAGCTTACTTGCATTAGTCTAATCAATGCAGCAACAGTAAGAAATGAACTGGGAAACATCACTAACTATACTCGATTTGAAATTATAGGCTGGCACCTTTGGCCCTAGGACCAACTAGGGCTTCATGGACTGTTTCAAATCCCCCCAAATGATAAAAACAAAACCAGAAAAAACTGGATACGCACTGGATATGGTCTTGAAAAATGGCTTTTTTGACAAAAAAATAAATGGTGCAGGGATCTCCTGTAACACATTTAAAAAGTGAATTGCTGGTCCTGGAGGCTTCCTGGTGGAGCCCCCCCCCCGACTCTTTTTCCTAGATAAAAAGTACTCCAGGAAGGCTGCAGTCCAGGAGGGAATCCACTTTGCCCACTCCTGGCTAAAATCCATATCTGAGGAAAAGCAATAGATCCCACAGACCTGTAACAGTAATGTTGAAGAAGACAGAGTCGCCACCTGCATCACACACGAATTCTCCTGTGTCTTGCACCTGAGCTGAAGCAATGACCAGCCTGTGGTGGCACCCTTCGCTTTCTAGTCGAAGACCCTCACTCTCCTCTACTTCTTCCCCATCTTTGTACCAGCGCACAGGAGCACTGGGGCGGGACAATTCACAGGCCAATGTCACCTGTTCCAAGGCCTGATAGGTATGAGGTTCATCTGTATTGGAGCTCACAATCTGGACAGGAGGCTCTGCAATACAAAAGGTACATCAGATACTGGGGATGGACTATAGTTCAGAGAGAAATAACATGCTTGGTATGCAAAAAGCTCCAGGGTCTGTCCCAAACAGCTCTAAGAAGAGTTTGAAAAGAACCCTTTCTGAAGAGACATTGTGAAATCAGTGAAAACCAAACTGCACTACACAGACTGATTGTCTTACCTCTTGTTTTCCTAATTTGACTCTTGATAATCAGGACTAGCATGGTGCAGTGATTTGAGTGTTGAGTTATGACCCTAGAGACCAGAGTTCAGTTCCCCACTTGGCCATGGAAACTCACTGGGTAACCTTGGGTGTGTCACAGAAAACCTCTTATGCCTTAGGGTTGCCATAAGTTGGAAACAACGTGAAGGCACACAACAACAACAAAATCAGGGAACAATGGAATGGAATCCAGCCTAGATCTAACCACTGTGTTGCACCAATTGCATGTGTTATTTCCTTACTACCTGGTCTGGAATTGAAGATATTCTGCCATCAGTTCCACTAAAGGCAGGGTTGTTTCAGCTGAGATTGGTCCCAGTCCCTGGCCTCTCCAAGATTTCAGTGGGATACTGAGACTAGCACAAACCACTTTGTAAAAAAATACTTTATAGTTCATCAATGCAGCAGACAGTTCATGGTAGCAAAAAAGCATATCCAGTGCATTCAGTTAATAGAAGCCCAGCTTCCTCACAGAAGCATGTGTGAGTGGGGACCCTGAAATAAAAAGAGTGAGTTTGCCTCAACAAACATTCATCAAGTTCTAGGCTTGTGATGGGCTTATCTTTCCCATGTTGGTGAAACCTAAAGGTAATCTCATGCAACAAGTCTTATATCAAAGATTCAAAGGAATAGCTACCATATTTTCTCCACTTCCAGAAACATCAGAAGAGGGTAGTTCCCCTTCCCTGTCTCTCACAACTAGGCAGATGGTCTTGTGTGCTCACTTATTGAAATACCAGACTTAAGTAAATGGTGTAAAGAAACTTCTGCTAAGAGGAATCTGAAATCTCTCCGTCTATTCAGAGCTGTTTAACAATATTTTGTGAACCACGCAGGCACCCTCAACCCACCCCTTTAGGTGGAAAATACCAGGTTCACTACAAGGATGCAAAAGCAATGAGTAATGTACAAAAATAAAGAGTAAGAGCAAAGTTTAGCATAGGACACCTGTTACCTGTGACAGTAATGTTGAAGAAGACAGAATCACCACCTGCATCACAGACAAACTCTCCTGCATCATGGACCCCTGCAGAGGGAATGATCAGCCGGCAGTGTGGACCATCTCTCTCCAATAGGAGGCCATCACTTTCTTCCATCTCTTCCCCATCTTTGTACCAGCGGATGGGAGCATCAGGACAGGACAGCTCACAGGTCAACACTACACGCTGGGATGCCTGGTAGGCATGGGTGTCTTCAGCATTGGAGTGTACAACGGTTACAGGAAGTTCTGGAATGCAAAAACATAAGTTACGAAGATCAATTACTTGCCACAGATGTCTGCTGGATCTCCAGAAGTGGAAATTGACTCATAAAAGTGCAAATTTTAAGAAAACAATAATGAATAGGCCAATCCTTTCCCCACAGTTTGTGACTGTCTCAATCCAGCTAGGACAGCCACACTTAATTCTCTGCCTTCCTGGTTCTGATACAAGAAAAATCTCTAGAAGTCCTAGGTTCTGTTCCTGTACAGACTAATTTTATTTTAGAGGCCTACATGATGTTTTCCCCATCCCAAAGTATTCCCAGGAAAATCCAGACATTACCTTGGACTTTTCAGTCCCACTCCTCAGATCAGTTTAAATTAAAAGCATGGCCTCTGGGCTGTACACATTCCTAATATTGGTTACTTTTTTTGGATAATCTAGGGAAAAAATTAATCTGGGGAAAAAATGAGTATAACCATCTGTGATTCCACCTGTAAAAAACAGGAGTTAAAAGGGCCAGTGAAACTTTTGTCCTCAAGTATTGAAGAGCAGTATATAAAACTAATAAACTGGTGGTATTTAACTGCAATAAAACTGGAAGTTTTTTTCTAAAAGCTCCAATGGGTATTGTTGGGAAGCTGAGGTCCTATCACCATATGCGGTGGACATCCCTGTGAGTACTTCATTTCTGGAATTTGGTATTTGCAGTAATCTGTAAAATTACATCACAAGCAACTTCTTTATCACCAGAGTTGGGACTGTTATCATTTTTTCTATAATGCAAATGAATCTCTTTCTCATAAAGAATTGATCATGTATTTATGTTTGGCAACATGTTTAAAGAATGCATACATCTGGAAAAGCTTAAATCCCCTGTCACTTGCTCAGTGATTAGAGAGAGTTTGGAACATCATGTTAATGGAGAAACTAATCAAAGCAGTTTGGTTACAGATAACCAAGATAACCAGATAACCAAGAACACTCTAACTTCTATGAGACTTGACATAAGTTTATTAGTTATACAAATGAAAATACTAGTCTTGTCTCTCTCCTTCCTCACATGTTAAGTTTTGGAAAAATATTGTGATTGTCATGCCACTTAGAGATTTCTTATTTGGGTAATCAGGAAAGACAAACTTAGTACATCTCATTGTAATGAATCTGAGATGAATTATTATTTGTTGGTTATGTCTGTTTCCATAAAACCTTTTGAAAAATGAAGAAAAAGAGGGCAGCCAATTGAAGAAGAAACCAACTATTCTGCATTTTCTTATATGAGGCAGGAGCTCAGAATGAGAAAGCATTTGTGCCACCACTTCTCAGCAATATGGATCTTTGCACTTTAGACTCAGATAGAATGAACTTTGAATGTTTGGCTTTTCTTTTGGAAACTGCTTACCATGTTAAGTCTTCAGAAGGTGTCAGTGGATTTTCCAAGGTTTCTAAAGCAATGTTTCCCTTTTCCTTCTTAATCGTGTTTTACCAGGAGGGTGAGGAGGAGGCTGAAAAGAAACCTGTTGGACTACATTGTTGTCTGAAAGACTTAGCAGGAATGGAGCTTGAGTGAAGTGAAGTGGCTGCTGCAAATGCTCTAAATAAAAGCTTCTTTCAAAGGGGGGTTGGTTTTGTTCCCTTAAGGAGGAGAAGGTATGGCCTCTTAATCAAAGAGACAGCAAACACTGCAGGCTAAATGAAAATCTACAGTGAAGCAGGGCAGGCAAGGGCAGAGGGAGCACTACCTCAATATGTTCAAACATTACCCTGTGTATCTTGTCAAAGGGAGACTTTCATTATACTTTGTTTGATACTATGTTTTCCTTTGACAATTAAACTGTGGTAAAAAGCCATGATAGAAGACCATTGGACTTGGAGACTTGGGTTTAAATTTCTCCTCAGTCATAAGTTCTTTGTCATGCCTCAGGCAAGCTTTCCTCCTCAGCCTCTGTAATTCATCCTGTAAAAGGGAGATACTAATGCCCACTTCACAACAGCTGTGGGGATGAATTAGTTAATTATTCTAAAGATGCAACCCTAAATCAACTTATCAAGGTAGTTCTCACCCCCAACTCAGTGGGGTTTTACACCCGAAGAGACATGTACAAGATGACGCTATAAGGCACTTACAAAATCATCATTATTATTTGCAATGTCTTTAGGAATTCTTTTTCATCTAAATTTTTTTAAATTTTATCTCAGCCTCAAAAGAGTGGTGTGAATGTAGAATTCCTTGCTAAAGGCTTACAGTGGCCAGATACAAAAGAGGATGGTTCTCCTGAACCTTTAAGAAAAGAAGGAGCTACTGTTACTCAAGTTTCATCCCTTACACAACTATTAGGTACTCTAAAAGTTAAAAAAAAATGCCATGTTAATTTGTAGACAAGCAACTATTTCATCTGGAACATGGACTTGGGGGGCGTGTATACATACACCACATGAGCCAGCCCAAAATCTACATTTACTTGTGAAAATCCTGTTACATCTCCCACCTCTTCAAAGAGGTGAGGTTGGTGGCAAATGGAGAGAGGACATTCCATATAGCAGCATCTTCTTTGTGGAATGTCCTTCCCAAACATGTCAAGTTGGTTCCCTCATCATTAGCTCTTAGACAGTCATCTTTTTCTACTAAGGTTTGAGTAACTGATGTTGCATTTTTATTTTAGAAGCCTCATTTTGCTGCATTGTATGCATTGTATTGGTTTTTGTTTAGTTGTTTTTCTGCAGTATTGTTATTTCTACTGTTTTTACACTTTTACTATAAATCACCTACAGGAGTGGTTCTTAACCTAAGGTCTGGAAAGCCCTCACAGGAGGTCCACAGAGCCCTTATAGGGGTGGGGGGGGGTGTCTGTGAAGCTTTGCTGCTGGACACCAACAGCAGCAGCAAAAGGGACGTGGCAGCAGGGGGGGTTGCAGGTGCTGAAACTCTTCTCCCATTTGCAAATGAGGGAGCAGTTTGGGCACACACATATGCTCAACTGCTGAGTTCCTCATGAAAGGGACACTGTGGCAGGCATGTGCACGGACCCAAATTATGTCTCCAGAGACCAGGGTTTGAATCCCCACTCAGCCATGAAAACCCAATGGGCAACCTCAGGCAAGTCATATTCTCTCAGCCTCAGAGAAATGCAAAAGCAACAAATCTTGTCAAGAAAACTCTCACAATAGGTTTGCTTTAGGGACGCCATAATTCAGCACTTAAAGGAGAGAGACATGATGGCTAGAAAGAACCTCCCCCTTTCAGTGGCCCCTATTGTTGTAAGCCTTCAAGTCATTACTGACTTATGGTAATCCTAAACTAAACTTATCACAGTGAGTTTTCTGGCAGAATTTGTTTAGAGTGGGATTGCCTTTCCCTTCCTCTGAGATCGGGAGAATGTGACTAGCCCAAGGTGCCCCAGTATCTGAGTAGAAACTTGAATCCTAGTCTCTAGAAACCTTTAATAAAAAATAAATAAATATTTGTATAGTTAAATCTAAATTTAAATATTTAAATCTTGAGATAAGCCTTGGAGTCCCTGGCAACATTATATTTGCAGGGAGTCCCTGGTAAGTAAAAGGTTAAGAAACACTGACCTAAAATGCTCATTGAGTGGATGGATGATTTGAAAATAACTTAAGTAAAATAAAACAAATCCACTATTCCCTACTGAAGCATCTTATATAGTAGGCTCTATCCTACAAATTCTTATACCAACATACATTAGAGTTTTTTAAGAACCACTACAACTTTTTTTTTGACACAGTGGGGCCAAAAGAGGAATCTGGGAAAAAACACACATGTGCAAAATAGTTATCAGTCTAGAAGTTCTTTGTAGCAGGCTGCAAAGGCCTAAATACCCTAAAGACACTAGATTCTCTCTGATCATGGAAGCTAAGCAGGGGCAGCCCTGGTTAGTGCTTATATGGGAGACCACCATGCTGCATTTCAGAGGGAGGAACTGGCAAAACTACTTCTATTTCTTGCCTAAAGAGAATAACCATAAGCCAACTGGCAGCTTGAAAACATATACACAGACAAAAAGTACTGTAGGATACATTTTAAGGGTCCTCCTTTTCTTAGGAAAAAATGCTGACCTTTAACAGTAATGTTGAAGAAAACAGAATCTCCACCAGTGTCACAGACAAATTCTCCTGAGTCCTGCACTTGTGCTGAAGTAATGACCAAGCGGCAGTGAGGCCCCTCCCTTTCCAGCAGGAGACCCTCTTTTCTTCCACTGTCTCCCCATCCTTGTACCAGTGCACAGAAGCATCAGGGCGGGATAATTCACAGGCCAGCACCACACGTTCCTTGACCTGATAGGTATGGGCCTCCTCAGCATTGGAGTGAACAACCTTCACAGGAGGTTCTGCAGTGGCAAAAATATACAATGATGGCAGAAAATACATGCAACACTCACAAAATAGAGGAAAGGGAAAACGAAGACCTCTGCTGATTTTTTCAGGTTGGGAAGGAAAGGACTGATTTCACAGCAAGCACCAAAGGCTTTGCTGTCTGAAGTGAAGGACGGGATGCCACTTCCACCTCCCACATTAACACCAGTCAGATTCAAAGCAAAAATTTATTTCAGCCGTCACTGCCTTCACATACCTAAAGACAGCAAACCAGTGTAAAAGATGCAATGCAGATTGTGTACAGCAAATACACTTCTCTTCTCCCGTGCATCACTGCCAAACCTTGCCTCAAAGTATCTGCTAACTGATGTGATCACCTCACTCAGCCCTGATCAACTTCCAGGCCAAACTCCTACTGGCAGTGGATGGTAGAAATCCCAGAGTATCAAGAAACAGCTGCCACATGCTGCTAATTTCAAGCAACATTTAAAAAAAATGTATGAACTTATTGTAAGACTCACTGAACTTCCAATTAGTTCATTCCTTTCACATTCTTCCCTGCTCTTTTTCTTGGTAAGACAGCATTTCCTTTTGTCCACATCAACAACTCTCCCCACAACTTACCATCCACAGAGACACTGAAACTGATGGCATCATCACCTGCATCACATGTATATGTCCCAGAATCCAAAAATGAGACTGTGGATATCAATAGCCTGCGGATGCACCCTTCTGACTCGACAAGGAGGGCACCATCATCCAACGACACAGGATTCCCTTCTTTGAACCAGAGGACAGGAGCATCAGGTGTGGAGACCTCACACTCCAGAAGCAGAGGCATCCCAGCTAAAAGTGTTCGGCATCTCCTGGCCTCAGGCACCGGGGTGATGTGCACCTGTGGGGCTGGAAAACCAATACAAAAAATTAATTTCATATTCATGTGCTAATACATGGGCATGGCAATCATGAAAATATCCCAAAAATCATGTACAAAATACAAATGCCATGTGTGAAAACCACACAGGTGACTTATCTTGTAACAATAATGTGTTTTGGAGCACTTAAGAGTTCAGACTAGCTGTAATTGCATCATAGGTGGGAGGGAATTTTATCTACTAGATAAAGGATGTCCTCCTGTGCTTTGCAAAATTGCACTGTGTCAGTTTTGCTTTACTCTTTACAAAGATGAAAGCAACCCACAGAAATTCAAAATAAATGAAGGTACTTCAAATTAAACCATTATCACGGGGAGAATGGTGAAGTTTAAAGAGAGCAAATGTAAATGTCTGGAAGGATTGATATTCTTACATGCCATTTTCAATTAAAAAGATCTTAGCTGCAGGCAACCCATTGAGAATAACAGCTAGCAACATGAAGAGCTAGACCACATATTTATTTATTATATCTGTTACATTTATATCCTGCCTTTCCTCCAATAAGCTTAAGGCAATGTCTTAAGCATGCCTCTCTTCCTTCATTCTTTATCCTCACAACAGTGCTGCAAGGTGGGTCAGGCTGAAAGAAAGAGTGACCGGCCCAAAGCTACTCAATGAATTTCATGATTTAGTGGAGATTGGAACCTGGTTTCTCAAGTTTCAGTCTAGCTCTCTAACCACTACTACACACTCGTTCATGGCATGGAAAACTATTATCCAAACTGATCTTTTTTTTTTCTCTGAAGCAGCTGTGAAGGCCTCCAGTTTGGACTGGAGTAACAAGAGAAGGAGAAAACTCTCTTCCTGAAGGTGCCCTTACACAAGGATACGCTATTGCAAGAGCACTGGGTTTTTATGGAGTGTATTTGAATGTAGTCAGGACAGGCAGGGTGATTTTTGACCCACTGTAGAGACTCAACCAAAGGCTCACCTTGTACATGCAAAACAGCATGCTCTTTTACACCATTGGCCTCAAATCGAACCTCAAACCCATTGGCAGATAGCTGAACAGCTTTAATCTTCAAGGCATGGTCTGCTCCACAGTGTGTAATCTGGTACTGCTGGTCTTCCTTTTCCTGTTCTAATTTGCTCCCATTGAAGAACCAGCAACCAGATGCGGTGATGGAAAGCTGAACTGAAAAAGTGGCATCCTCACCAGTGTGAACTGTAACATCTTGTAGTCCTCTTTGTACACGGGCCCTGGGAACTGTAAGAACAGAGGTTGAGGGAATTAGCCTAAGAGGAATGATGTGTGCATGCACACATGCACAGGCAGAGTGCAGTGATGGAGTTCATAGAATCATAGAATCATAGAAATGTAGAGTTGGAAGAGATCACAAGGACCATCCAGTCCAACCCCCTGCCATGCAGAAAAACCCTCAAAGCCCTCCCGACAAGTGACAATCCAGCCTCCGCTTAAAAACCTTCAAAGAAGGAGACTCCACCACACTCCGTGGCAGCACATTCCACTGCCGGACAGCCCTGACTGTCAGGAAATTCTTCCTGAGGTTCAGGTGGAATCTCCCCTCCTGCAGCTTGCATCCATTGCTCCTTGTCCTGGTCTCAAGAGCAGGAGAAAATAAGCCCACTCCCTCCTCAACATGACATCCCTTCAAATATTTAAACATGGCTATCATGTCCCCTCTCAACCTTCTCTTCTGCGGACTAAACATACCCAGCTCTCTAAGTCTATCCTCATAGGGCATGGCTTCCAGCCCCCTCACCATTTTGGTTGCCCTCCTCTGGACCTGCTCCAGCTTATCCATATCCTTCTTGAATTAGGGTGCCCAGAACTGGACACAGTATTCCAGATGAGGTCTAACCAAAGCAGAATAAAGTGGTACCAATGCCTCCCTCGATCTAGACACCATACTCCTATTGATGCAACCAAGAATTGCGTTGGCTTTCTTGGCTGCCGCATCACACTGCTGACTCATGTTCAGCTTGTGGTCTATGAAGACTCCTAGATCCCTTTCACATGTACTGTTAGCCAGCCACGTGTCCCCCATCCTATATTTCTGCATACCATTTTTTCTGCCTAAGTGTACGACCTTACATTTCTCTCTGTTGAAATTCATTTTGTTAGCCTTGGCCCAGCTCTCCAATCTGTCCAGGTCATTTTGAATTTTGATCCTGCCATCTGGCGTATTAGCAACCTCTCCCAATTTGGTGTCATCTGCAAATTTGATCAGCGTGCCCTCTATTCCTTCATCCAAGTCATTAATGAAGATATTGAACAGCACCAGGCCCAGGACAGAACCCTGTGGTACCCTGCTAGTCACTTCTCTCCAGGATGAGAATCTGCCATTGGTGACCACCCTTTAGGTACGGTCAGTCAACCAGTTACAAATCCACCTGGCAGTAGCCCTGTCCAGCCACATCTTACTAGCTTCTTTGCAAGAATGTCATGGGGAACTTTGTCAGTTCAGACTGTGCAAGAAAAGAAATGGAGGGCACACCGCAATTAGAATATGTGTGATAATGACAAATGGAAAGAAGGCCAGTACCTGTAGGTATCACTTTCCCATGCTGGCAAATCAAATTGCATTGCCTTACAGCAGTGGTTCTCAACCTGTGGGTCCCCAGATGTTTGTGGACTTCAGCTCCCAGAAGCCCTGAGCATCGACCATAGTGGCTGGGGCTTCTGGGAGCTGAAGTCCACAAACATCTGGGGACCCACAGGTTGAGAACCACTGCCTTACAGGAAGCCCCTACCTTTTGACCCCCTGTTATCTGATGACTTGCTCTTTTGATGGTTCCAATTTAAGGACAAGTTCTATTCATTTGACAGGAGTTCTGCTGTTTCATCAGGTCTTCTTGCTTACAGAGGCTTGTAACTGCTCACACACACATGCTGCTTGCAAAGCCAGCTAAGAGGGAAAAACAGTGCTAAGCTGGCCAAGAGACTTTGCAAGCAGCCCACACACAGCTGGTAACAAGTGAACCTCCATTAGCCCTTCATGCTCCCTACCGTACAGCACATGGGTTCTACTCTTCAATCAATTCCATTTTCTGACAGTGCTCTGGTCCCTAACCTATCAGATAAGTGGAGGAAGCCTGTATTTAGTAGGTGTTTCTGTCTTTCTGCTCCAGCCCAACTGCACATTTTCTCCTGCTGCAAATTAACTGTTTTAAAGTGGGCCAGAAGAAGTGAAGTGCTCCATGAACCCTGTTCATTTAGGCTCTGGGATTGTAGCAGCTAGAAGAAAAGTTCTGTCTCTGCTCATACATGCCTATGTTTGTTGCGCATTTAAAGTTCAGCTTACAGTGAAGCTGGGATGTACTAGGGGAGAGCAGATGTCCAACTGGCCTAGAAGCTGTGTGTCTTGATCTCGGTCCAGACCTAGAAGTGTGGAAGCTAGCTGTGGTTATTTAATGGTGAGTGCAAAGGCTTTGTGTATGAGTTAAGTGGCACTCTCATATCTGTTATTACACTTCTCTAAGGCCATTTCCGCACTACACTGTTATAGTAATATTGTAAGGCCCCACTTTGGGGTCCCTGATATTAGTATGGTTTGGATGGGCACCATATCTAATTGACATCATATGTAATTGGCAACACATTTTATTGGCTCTGATATCAAATTCAAGCCTGAGAGGTGATTGAGAGGTCAAACCGAGCGAGGGAAAGAATTTGACTGTAAATGTGAGAAGGATAGGTCAACTCAAAACTTCCTCCAGGTAAGATTAAGTCATTTGTCAGGCAAATACACACCATTCCTGTGGATAATAGGCTTAAATAGAAGCTGGCATTTTCCAAGGAATCCAACTGTGAAGAGACCACCAGGACACTGATTGACAGATATCCATCCCTTGTACCTCTGGATTCTTTCCTCTTTCCTCACAGCCCTGGTGGCGCAGTTGTTAAATGCCAGTACAAGGTTGTGAGTTTGATCCTGCCAGGCTCCCAGCTTGTTGGGGGCAATTAGCTAAAAATACATTGTAAACCACTTAGATAACACTTAGTTGATAAGCGGTATAGAAATAAATGCTATATATTGCTATTGCTCACAGCACCCACAATAGACAGCTATTACAACACCCATCATGTCTTTGTCAATCAAGCACTGAGCCCATCAGCAGGCAAAAGACCCATTGTCCACAATAGGTTCCCTTTGTCTTGCATCTGGAAACTTCACTGCCACAGGCTATTTTCAGGGTACAAATACCCCTGATTTCAGGAATCATAGAATCATAGAAATGTAAAGTTGGAAGAGACCACAGGGGCCATCCAGTCCAACCCCCTGCCATGCAGGAAAACCCTCAAAGCACTGCCGACAGATGGCCATCCAGCCTCTGCTTAAAAACCTCCAAGGAAGGAGACTCCACTACACTCCGAGGAAGCATATTCCACTGCCGGACAGCCCTGACCGTCAGTAAGTTCTTCCCGAGGTTCAGGTGGAATCTCCTTTCCAGGAGCTTGAATCCATTGCTCCTTGTCCTGGTCTCTGGAGCAGCAGAAAACAAGCCCACTCCCTCCTCTACATGGCATCCCTTCAAATATTTAAACATGGCTATCATGTCCCCTCTCAACCTTCTCTTCTGCAGACTAAGCATACCCAGCTCTCTAAGTCTATCCTCATAGGGCACGGCTTCCAGGCCCCTCACCATTTTGGTCGCCCTCCTCTGGACTTGCTCCAGCTTGACCATGTCCTTCTTGAATTGGGGTGCCCAGAACTGGACACAGTATTCAAGATGAGGTCTAACCAAAGCAGAGTAGAGTGGTACCAGTACCTCCCTCGATCTAGACACCATACTCCTATTGATGCAACCGAGAATTGCATTGGCTTTCTTGGCTGCTGCATCACACTGCTGACTCATGTTCAGCTTGTGGCCTATTAAGACTCCTAGATCCCTTTCACACGTACTGCTATCCAGCCATGTGTCCCCCATCCTATATTTCTGTATTCCATTTTTTCTACCTTACAGGACCTTACATTTCTCTCTGCTGAATTTCATTTTGTTAGCCTTGGCCCAGCTCTCCAATCTGTCCAGGTCATTTTGAATTTTGATCCTGTCCTCTGGCGTATTAACAACTCACTGCAAACTGCAAACTCCAGGATTCCATAGGACGTTGAAAGTGGAATAATCACGCTATAAAGAGCGTAGTGCAGAAATGGCCAGTGTGGTGTGGAAATGGCCTAGGACTAAGCCCAGGCAGTGAAAACAGCTCCCAAGCCTGACTGTGATGAGCCCTGCAAGAAGCACACAACATTGCTGCCCATTACTGTTGCTATTCTTTGCAAGGAGGTTGATTTCAACTCATGGTAGCCCTGTGAATGAGAGACTTCCAGGAGATTCTGGCCCTTTTCGCAGTGCTGGCGATTGCGCGACGGGGGAGGGCGGCTCGCGTGAGAAGCCTCTCCCAAAACGCCACCGCTCCCTCCGTGCCTCCTTACCGCACGTGGATTCTTCTCGTGTGTCGGTCGCTCTCCAGCCATGCCCCCAGCTTCCGCAGCGCTCCCTGGGAGCTGTAGGCGGCGCTGGGGGAGGAAGCGGGGAGGAAGCGTGACCCGGCTGGCTCACCGATGCACCGCACGGAAGGTAAGTGCACGGCGGCGCCAGGAGCCTTGCACGAGCACGGTTTATTTTCGGCTCAAAGCCGAAAATAAAAAATCCGCGCTCGCGCCGCTTGAACCCCATGAGCGCCGCAGAAGTGGGAGTGTGTCGTGCAGAGCAACGCTCCCACTCCCGCGAGGCTCACAGGGCTCTTGCGGGAGAGAAGGCCCGTGCGAAAAGGGCCTCTGTTATTAATAGCCCTGCTGAGGCCTTGCAGAGTCAGGGCCGTGGCTTTCTTGATTGAATCTCTTCACCTGTAATGTATTCTTCCTCTTTTTCTACTATCTCCAACCTGCCTGCACATTGCCATCTATTCATCTCATTGCATGATATATATCCAAACCACAAGAGCCTCAGTGTAACCACTAGTGTGCACTGTCATTAGCTGCCGTCAAGTCGACTTCAACTTATGGCATCCCTGTGAATGAGGGACCTTCAAATCATCCCATCATCAATAGGTCTGGCAGACTAAGGACCCTGGTTTCCTTGATCGAGTCTATCCACCTGTAATGCCGTCTCCCTCTTTTCCTACTGCCTTCTAGCTTATTAAGCATTATTGTGCTTTCTAGGGAGTCAGGTCTTCTCATGATATATCCGAAGTACAACAATCTCAGTTTAGTCATCTTAGCTTCCTGGGAGATCTCAGGCTTGATTTCCTCTAGGATCCATTCAGTTGTCTTTTTAGCAGTTGATTTCTATCATCTTTCTTCACTGTCCAGCTTTCACAACCATACACAGAAACTGGAAACACAATGGCATAGACCAGTGGTTCTCAACCTGTGGGTCCCCAGATGTTTTTGGACTTCAGCTCCCAGAAGCCCTGAGCATTGACCATAGTGGCTGGGGCTTCTGGGAGCTGAAGTCCACGAACATCTGGGGACCCACAGGTTGAGAACCACTGGCATAGACAATCCTAACTTTAATACTGAATTATATATCCTGACACTTCAGGATCTTGTTCAGTTCCTTCACAGCTGCCCTTCCAAGTTCTAGTCTTCTTCTGTTTTCCTGATTGCGACCTCCATTCCAATTAATGACCCAGCCAAGGTATAAAAGGTATAAAAACCTTGATCTACTTCAGTGTCTACTCATCTGCTTTACAGTCATGTAAATCATCTGTGGTCATTATTTTTGTTTTCTTAATGTTCAGCTGTACACCTGCCTTTGCATTTTCATCCTTGCTTCAGCAACTGTTACAAGTTCTGGCTATTTTCTGCTAGTAATATGGTGTCAGCTGCATCTCTTAAATTGTTGACGTTCCTTCCTTCAATTTTCACACCTCCTTTCTCTAAGTCTAATCTTGCTTTATGTATGATATCTTCAGCATAGAAGTTAAATAGGATGACAGAATGCAGCCTTGCCTGACCCCCTTACCAGCTGGAAACCATTCTGTTTCTTCTTATTCTTTCCTGACAGTTGTCATTTCTTTAAGAGTGAACCATAGTTTTTTAGGATCTACACAATCAAAGGCTTTGTTATCTATAAAGCACAGGCTGATTTTCTTCTGAAATTCTTTGGAGCACTCCATTATCCAATGTATGTATGCAATAAGATCTCTAGTGCCACTTCCTTTCTTGAACCCAGCTTGCACATCTGGCATTTCTTGCTCCATGTATGGTAAAAGTCTTTGTTGTAGAATTTTCACATGACTTTGCTTGCATGGGAAATTAATGTGAATGGGAAATTAATGCAATCATTCTGTAGTTAATGCAATCACTGGTGTTCCCTTTCTTGGGGATTAGAGTGAACATTGAGTGTTTTCAATCTGTGGGCGATTGTTTTGTTTTCCGTATTGGTGGACAGACTTTAGTTCAAACTCAAGTAGATTCTGCCTCTGCAGCTTGAAGCAATTCTATTGGTATGCCATCTGTTCCTGGTAATTTATTTGTCCCAAGTGCCCAGACTACAGCTTCCATTCCACTTTCTAAAGTTGTAGGTTCATCTTCAGATAGTTCTTCCTTTCATCTCTTTTATATAGTTCTTCAGTATATTGTTTCTATCCTCTTTTTATTTGTGCTTGGTCACGTAATGTGTTCCCCTGCTGGTCATACAGTGTCCTCACTCTTGGTTTAAATTTCCCTTTGATTTCTCAGACATTGTGGCAGAGGTTTTTTGTTTTTCCCTTTTTGTTGTCATCTTCTATTTTTCTGCATTGATTATTATAGCAGTTTTCTATGTCCTTATGCACAAGTCATTGAATAGTTGCATTCTGACTTTATTTCTTTCACCTTATACTTTTGCTTCTCCTCTGTCTTTAATTGCTTGAAGAGTTTCATATCTCATCCACTGAGACTTCTCTTTCTTTTTGGCTTCAGATAGGGTCATTTTGCATTCCCTCCTGACAATTTCTTGGCTTCAGTCCAGAGTTCCCCTGGCTCCCAATCAATTAGTCTTAATAGTGCAAATCTATTTTTTACATTATCTTTAAATTCTATGGGGAATGTTCTTCAGGTAGTATTTTGGCACAACATTTGGTTTCGTGTTCTTCTTTAGCTTTACTTTTAACGTTTGCTATTAGTAGTTCCTGGTGTGTGCCACAATTTGCTCCTGGTCTTGTTTTTGCAGAGAGAATGAAGCTTTTCCATCTTCTACTTGCAATTGTGTAGTCTATTTGATTTCTATATTGGCCCTCAGGTGATATCCATATGTACAGTCACCTCTTTGCTTGAAGAATATGTTTGCAATGAACAAATTCTTGGCCTTGCAAAATTCAGTCAGTCACTCTCCTACCTCATTTCTTGATCCTAGGTCAAATTTTCCTACAATCTTTGATCCTGCTCTGTTTCTTGCTTTTGCATTCCAATAGCCTAGTGATTAACAAGAAGTCCTATTTTGTGTGATCAACTTCGTCCTGGACTCCAGCACAGAATCTTTCAATGATTTCTTCTTCCATCTGTAGTTGGACCACAATCTTGGATTGTTATTATATTTAGGGGCTTTTCCCTCAATATGATTTGGTCAGATTCTGCATGTATTCTTTGACTGCTTTTGCTACATTTCTCCTTCCTATTAATGCTATCTTATTTCTTCTTAGATTTTCATTTCCTGAGTAAAACACTGTGTCATTATGTGACTCAAAATGTCCCATTCCTGTCCATTTTAGCTCACTCACCCCAAATATTACAATGTTTATACATTTCATTTCTTGTTTACAATGTCTTGCTTCCCTGATTCATTCGTGTCACAGTACAGATTCCTATAATATATGTTGTACAGTTTCAGACTTTTCTTTCACCTCTCAGCACATCAACAGCTGAACATCCTTTTGGCTTCTGTCCAGTTGCATCATTAGCCACAGCACTACTTGTAGCTGTCCTCTGCTGTATCCCAGTAGCTTGTAGAGTGCCTTCCAACCTATGAGTGTCACCTTGTACTATCTCCTCCTCCATTTTTGGATTGTCTCATCATAGAGTGCACATGGTAAAAGACATTCAAAAGGGTTTGTTGTGCCTCCTTCTACACAGTACTAACAAGTATTAGCTATGGTGCCATTGTCACTGTCTTTGAGAAATCCTTGGACAGTGTCACCCTACCCCCACCCCACTATTGCTGGTCCCCAGTACCTGTTTGGTACATTTAGTCTGGTACCCAAACTGTTTAGTTAATGAGAGAAGATGACCAGGAAAGTGCAGGTTCCCTGTCTGAACAGTTCTAAGCAGATGTTAGCTGGATAGTGTAGTGTTTCTTCTCTTCCAAAGGTGAACACAGTTTGTCAGACAGGTGGATCACTAAAGGCTAAAAAAAACAAAGAAACCAACTATATACATAAAATTTTTGAAACACCAGAAGAGCACTGATTTACAGACTGTTCACTCAGTAGTAAACTAGATGCCAATGGGAAGCCTACAAACAGAGCAGGAGTACAATATTGCCTTCTGCAGAGTGGAACAGGTCTCTTTGATGAGGAGGCCACTGGGAAAGTGTAGAGAATGATATATTGGAATTACCCTGCAGCTGTGTAATAAAGCAACCAAGTAAGAAAATGGAGATGCTTCTAACACCCATGTTTGAGCAAAGGCATTGTCCATGCATAATTAGCAGAAAAGTTTACCAAGATGAACAGAGCCTGGGAATTCCACATGTTCACTGCATCCATATTGATTGGCAGAACACACACGGAAACGGTAGTCTCCTTCCTGTGGCACACCATCACCTGGAACTTCAACCATGCTGGCAACATCAGTAGTCAGGCATGACACCCACTCAGCCTCTCCCACAGCCTGCCTCTCAAGGATATAATTGCATGGGGGACTCCGGTGCATGTCAGGTGGTGGACACCAAGTTAGGAGAGCAGCATTGCTGCGTGATGTGCACATCCTTGCTGCCACAGGTGCACTTGGTGGGATTCTCTTGGCACCTGAAGAAAATAAGACACTTATGTTATCTGCTCACCCCATTAATAAATTGCCCAGTAAACAGTCAGATAATTGCATATAAGCTAACTGAAGCTTCAAAAATGTCTTCAAAGGCAGAATCACAAACAAAACCTGATATATTACAGCAGTCATTCTTAGATATTACCACAGTATGGATAATCAGAATATTCCTGTCCAGAAAAAGCTAGATAAGACCGCTTTCACACCAGTTCTAACTGGAAGAAAGAGAGTCCATTCCAGAGAAGCTACCTAGACCTTTAATGACAAAGCTGGATTGAGGCACAAACTACAGGCTTGTTGTTATAAGAAGTAGCTTCAAATGACAAATTTGCTGTTATGAGAGAAGCACAGTCCCATCCACAACACATCAGCCACCATCTCATTCTCATTCAGAATGCATTTCCAGTCACTGGCCTTCATCCAGCTCACCAATTAACTGGCCACCAACATTTCTGTGGGTACATGGACATGTGGTGAAATAGAACTTCAAAGTGATGCTGCACCCAGCATCATTAGTTCAATTGAAGTCTTAGGAAAGAAGGAACCCCCTAGGGAAGACTCCCCTTCTGCATGCCTTGCTGTTGTTATGTGTCTTCAAGTCATTTCCAACTGATGGCAATCCTAAGGTAAACCTATCACAGGCTTTTCTGGCACTGAGGGTGTTTGATGCACCAAAGGTCACTCCGTGGGTTTCCGTGGCTGAGCAGGGAATCAAACTCCGGTCCCCAGAGTTGTAGTCCAACATTCAGGCCGTTTCCGCACTAGACTGTTATAGCACTATTATTCCACTTTCAACTTCCTATGGAATCCTGGGGTTTGCAGTTTAGAAACCACAGGATTCCATAGGAGGTTGAAAGTGGAATAATAGTGCTATAACAGTCTAGTGCGGAAATGGCCTCAGTCACTATGCCATGCTGCTTGGGCTTAAATTCAAGCCACACATCATACAAAGTTCTTTATTCTTCTGCTCAACACTTAGGCTTGTGTGTCACTGTTGTTTTTAAGAGAAAAGCCATTTTTAACAAAAACAACAATTAAAAAAAAACAGAGAGAGTGATTGACTCTTTACCCCCTGTGAACGGCAAAACAGCCTCAGGATGTTATTTCGAGCAAAGAAATGGCAAGTAATTAAGCAGCCTCTCTCTCTATTACATCCCCATTATTGCAGCCTCAGAGACTGATGTTCAGTAATGAAATCATTATGGGAAAGAAACTCACAACTGGATGCACCCCAGAGAACAGGGTTAAAAGATTGCTGGACAGCACAGAAAAAGGAAAAAAAATACAGCAACTGTCAGAGAGTGCTCTATTTCTGATCAGTTTTGTTCCTGAGACATTCCAGATATAAGAACTCTTTATCAAGGTTATTCACAAATTTCAGCTGTATTCTAAGTACCCAGCTTGCAGCTTAGTTGTCTGTCCCCCTGCCTCTCAGCTTTGCTTTGTGCTGTTATATCCCATAGATAGATATTTGGCTCTCTTGTTCAGGTAGAAATGCTCATAGAAATGGAGGCTGGCCTGTGTAAAAGTCATACAGAGGAACAGATGAAACACTTTAATCTAGTCTCCACAATTTGAGGCCCGGGACAAAAATAAAAATAGTGCTTAAAAGCAATACCAAAAGTTGTGTTTTAACTTGTTAATTTAATTTCCAAAACTTTCCAAAATTGCTAGGTAAAATTTCAATTTGAGTTTCTATTTCAAGGAAAAAAATAAAGCTACAGTCTCATTGATTGATTTTTAAGCACAACTGCATACATGTGACATTCAGTGTCATTAAGGAGCATACAAACTCCAGTTTTTGCAAGCACATATACATTTGAGGACTTTGCTTGAGAATTTTCTCCTGTTTCAATGTCAGTTCTAGAGAAAAAATTGTACTTGTAATGGAAACCGAGCTTTTAACCACACTTCAGCAACATTAAGTCTCAGAGTTACTAATCACATCAATTAATTGATTGATATTCCTTTCAGTATCTGAAAACTGCCTATATGAGACTTCAGCTGCTTTTTCTGCAACCTATGTTATATAAACTGCACCTTTAGTTTCTACAATACTGCAGTATCAGGCAGTACCAAATAGGTACCTGACTATGCCACGTTATATCAAGGTTCACTGCAGTCTAGAAAAAGATACCTAATGTGCAAAACAGGAGAAATAAGAATATCGTGTATAGGCACGTATGTGAGGCACACAATTAAGGGAAGAGTAGAACTGCCAAACAACTACAGGTAACAAAGGGGTAAAGAGATATGCTAGTTAAAATTAGAACTTTTGATTCTAGCTTCCTGGGACAGTTTAGTAATTGATTCCATTCAAGCCCAATTCAGACACCACAGATAGTATAAAACAACACTGATTAACCATATCCAGGCCTCACTTATTAACTGAAGCCCCACATCACGCTGATCTGATCCATCTCTGAGGTTCTGCTATGGTAAACCTCCCTTCTATGAAACATCAGTTCTAATTCAGGCAAAGGAAAGGAAAAGCCCTTCTCGCCCTTGAAGGATAAGGCAGCTGGAAAATTCTGCAGAACAGGTGAGTTCTTTCTTAACATCTTGAGGAAATGATCTCTTGTCAACCATGGCAGTGGTGCCTGCAGTTGTTCCAGATGCTGACACTGTGTCAGAAAAATGAAAGCCTCTCAAGTTGAGTGATAAATTTGAGTGAGCTGTGTCTTGTCTCTGAGGAAAGCCTTGTCAACAAAGAGCTCATGTAAGTTGTGGCAACTGCAAAGAGGGACACATCAAATCCACTCTTTTGGTGCAGGTCACCCATTTGAAGGAAGCTGCATCAGGGGGTAAGAGGTACTCCATCATGTTTCATGAATGGGAGGTTAAATTGGGAATTCTCTGGCACAGGAGTCCTCTTCATAGATATTCCTGGTTGTCTATGGTCTGGGCCAAGTGGAGGGTGGTCCTTGGGCATTGGGACAATTGGCTGGGGCTTAGGGATGATCCGATCCCACTCGGTAGGAGAAAATATGATACAAGGAAAGGGACTGGCAAGCTGAGAACTTCATGCAGCTTTCTCTTGTGCCATATGCTAGCCCTCCTTCAACCAGGGTCGTAGTGGTGGTTCTTTTTTTAAAAAATTCTGAATGATTTTTTAATAGTTCATTAAAAATGTCAAAGTTCCCAATTATAATTATATTCATTGTAGTAGCCTACATTATATTGTAGACATTTTAATTAACAAGTGGTTGTTCTGCCTACCAGCCAACGGATCTGTAGTGGTCTTGATGAATGTGAGGTTACTTCTCAATAAAATCTCACCTAACACAGCTGAGGAAACTGATATGATGTGTGTGAGAGAGAGCAAATTTGCATGCATGAACAGGAAAGCGTATGTTTATGGGGAGTCTTTTAATTGATGTGGTATGGTGTGCTGGTAGATACACACTGATCTGGTTCGTGGCCCCAGTTGTAGATTGAATGAAGTCCAATTCTCACAAGTTTCATCTATGTAAGACTATAGTATTAATATATGATTCCTCAGTTTGGATGAGTAGGGTACAACACAGTTCTAGGTAGTCACAAACACCATGAACTAACAAGTGTACAGGTTAGTGGTACTTTTGGATCTATTATTGTCACTGCAGGCACAAGTAACTTGCATGACACTTACCAGCTTCAGCTGTTGGCCTAGCTGTGATTTTATCTAGAATGGGACAACTTGACCTTAGTGGCCTACGTGCTATGACATTCTAGGCTACATTACTGTGAAGCACTTTACATTGGACTGCCTTTGAAGATGGCTCAAAGAGCCCCAGACAGTTCAGACTGTGGGAGCCAGGCTATTGACTGGAATTTGTTGTTTTGTGCCTTGTATGCCTTTGAATAATTTCCAACTTAATAGCAACCCCAACATCAACCTGACATGGGATTTTCTTGGCAAGATTTGCTCAAGGGAAATTTAAAATTTCTTTCCTCTGAGGCTGAGAGATTGCCACCTGGTAGAATTCCATGGTCAAGTGATCTCCCAGAGTCCTAATCCGACACTCCAACTACTCTACCATTCTGGCTGTCATACTGAAATTAGGCATTCTGAAAATACACAGTAATTCTAGTTCTAGCCTATCTGTATCAGCTGCTCAGTTGTTTGGGAACCAACTCAGAGTGCCTTACATGTCTTGGGACCTCACAGCTGCAAAGACCACTTTTAAAATTTGCTTTGATCTTAAATTAAACACCTGAAGCCCTCTTTTCCATATTTTCCTTCAAAAAGACGCTCAGAAAGTAGAGATGAGAGAACAGAGTTCTTCCTGTGTATATCCCCAATTATAGTATGTTCCCCAGAAATGCACACTTGCTCCAACTTTGTCAACTTTGTCAACAAGGCAAAGACTATCCATAGCATTTGGATAGTTTAATAGTTTGGTCCTTGCAATTTTTGCTTGCTTGCTTTTCAGCCTTTTTTCATTTGGGGGTGAGGGATGGGGGTTAGTTGATTTTTACGTTGTTGTAAATTGCCTTCAGATTTCTTTATTGTGAGAAGATATATATAAAATTCTTAAAAAATGAAATGCAACTAAAAGAGAAATAGCCTTTACTCTCAGTAAAGGGATGGCTTTTTGACTGAAGTTATGTCAAAGACCAGATCTAATGGATTTTGTGACTTGTTAGATTTCACCTCCCCAAACCTCAACCACTCCCATCACCTCTCTTGACTCACATTTGACACGGAGCTGTGCTGAAGTTTGTGACTCGCCCGCTGTGAAGGTGATGACTCCAGCATCATGCCGTGACACATGTACCAGCACAAGAAGATGAGTTTTGCCAAAGCTCCTGATGAGAGTGTGTGGGCCTTCCACTAATTCCTGCCCATTACGGCCCCAGCTTGGTGCTTCCACAGGTTCCCGTGTCTCCACATAAAAAGCAGCATTTTCTCCTTCCATCACATCCAGCTTTCTTGGCAACCGCTTCACTATCAGGCCTGAGGGGAAAAGTTTTGGCAGTTACCTTGACAGTTTTAACAGAGCTCTAATACAGTACTACCCAAAGTGGTGGTCTGTGGACCAGTGCTGGTCTGCAAGCCATTTAGTGCTCGACAACAGCAAGTTTTCAGAAAGTTATGCAAATATGATAATAATAATATGGCACTGGTCCCTGCCACACTGGGAAAAAAATTGCCAGTCTCTACCACAGCAGGGTAGCTTGAGAAACACTGTTCTAATGTCACAATAATATCAAATGTCAAATAATGAAGGTGGCTACCCCCACAAAGGAAACATATCATTTCCCTAGAGCTACGAATTTGCATAGGTTCACTAATATGTATCAATTTCACTTAAAAATAATTATTATAATTGAAACAGAAACAAAAAACATATTAGCATAATAGGAAAGATTTTAACTTAGTAACTTCTTCGGGTATTTGAGCCCTTCATATGGACTTAATGCCTTCAAACAGATGATTGAACTCAGTAAAACAGTACACGTCCACTTTGCACCTAACATTTCTCCAAATTCTTCCCACCTTGCACTGAGAGCTCTCCAATGCTGCGGCCCTTGCCCTCCATCTCGCATAGGTAGATGCCGTCATCATCAGCCCGGGCATCCCTCACCGTCAGGCGCCGCAACAGGCCCTGCTCCTCTATTAGGTACTTGGGACTGGGATGCAGACGTTTATCTTCAAGATACCACACTGTAGGGATGGTTTCTAGAGGCACTTGGCACTCTAATACCGCATCCTGGCGCTCCAACACTTCCACATCCGCCAAAGGTGCCTGGAACCGCACCCGAGATTCTGTGAGCAAGAGACAGAGAAAGGCCTGACTATATGTTGAAACCTGGCCAAAGGACAAAATCTGTCCCCAGAGACTGAGCCTAAACTCTCAAAGTCCTGGAGCTGAGAAGAAGATGGAGGACATAAGAATAAAACAAAATTGCACTTTTCCCCATTACAAACTTCAGTTTCCTCTTTGTTTCAGCTCTCAGGATTTCTCATGTGTTGCTTCATAATCACAACCCACTGACAATCCTTCCTTTTCATTTGGACCGGCTCACTTTAGTCATCAAACACATTTCTGAGGCCCAAAACTCCCGAGACTTTCTTCCTTCTATACCTTCCATAATACCATGAGCTGCATACCCCAGCAAGATTTCCAAGCACATAGGTGGCATTCCTTATGACTTCGCTTATCCTGACAAGTAAGGGACTCTTTACCACAAGTAGTGATGGATAACATGCACAGAGGCGTTAATGAACACTGAATATCATTATTTACAAATTTACCTGCAATTTTTAACAAATAGTATAGCTACCAATTCATGACAGTGAATATGAATGTAAGAGTTTAACACCTCTGCTTTATCGCTCACTCTCTCACACACACATTTCTTTCCAGATAGTTTTGTCAACAACCTGGAAAAGGGAATATATATATTAAGGATTTTATCTCAATTGTTTTCAGAAGTGTTTTCAGGTCCTACCCCATCTTTGTCTGCCCTAGGGGAGTCAGCAGTTGGGGGATGGCAGTCTGATTCTCCTCCCAAGGGTTATTCTGAGAGGTGGCAGAGTGCTAAGTGGGTGGCATGTGGTATCTTTAGCACTCAGCCTCCTTGCTGTCAGCTCTCTGGAGCCCAAGGAGATGGACACCTTCCACCCACACAAGAAACCAAGGGAGCACAGAACAGAGATGGAATTGTGGGAAACGCAAAGGCAAATGACCCTGGAAAAAACAGGTGGGGTTTACTGAGATGGCACAGCTGAATCCTGTGCTTAAATTTCCAGCAAAAGAGACACCAGGCTCAAGCCATTCTGGGGGAAAAAACAGCTCCTAATCTGAGTGCCCTTCCCCTTAATCCACAATGTATGTGGTCTCTCTAAAGTTATTAAGTGGTGAGTGCAATACACCCAAAGAAAGTAGTAAACAGTTCCATCTTGTTCCAGGGCCAGAAGGTTGACAAGAAGAGCAGATATCAGGACTGATACCTGGCACAGATTAAGCCCTGGATAAGCCCCTCTCCAAGGATTTGAAACCAGGATTTTTCAAGATGCTAAGCATGTTTTAAAGGAGTAGCATCATCCTTGCAATAAGATTTGAGGCCTACTTCACTCAGACAGCAGATGAAGTGGTAAAACACCATTCAGTGGTGGTGGTAAGTAACATTTGGAATGCACGCTAAACGTACCACATTCAAAAACTTGAATTTCAGGGGAAAGTCTAGGCAGTAAGTCCTTCCCCTTGGCATCTTTCTTTCTACTGTAAGCAAATATTTACTTGGGTGATGAGAGGCTAGTCAGTCCAATCTGAAGTGGCACAAGTTTTTACCACCTCACATCCAGTTTTCATAGTGCAGGTTTAAACACTCCATATTCTGTTGGCTATTTACTTAGTGTTTTCCCTATTTGGTATTTTTACAAGCTACTTTCTGGGGCTCAGTAGTTTTCTCTACTTTTGCAGTCCCATCATTACAATCAGCAATCTCTTTCTCTGTCTTCTCCAAGGGGGATTTTTCTTTCCATCCTTTATCCACTCAGGCTCCCTCCTGTCATGACAGATGTTTTGCCTATTTTTAAAAACTCCCAGTGAATGCAGGCACTCTACATTCCATTGCATGGCTATTCTTATGGACAGAAAAATTTCCCTGGTATTTAATCTCTCTTTTTGGGTAAAGCCCCTTCCTCCTCTTGCCTGATCCTCAATAGGTTTAGATAACAGCTTGGCTCCTTTCTTACTAAGAGCGGCCTTTGACATATAAGTGAAGCCTGTTATCATTTATAACACCCTCCAGATTTTCCTCTCCAGGCTAAACAAGCCTTCATCTGCTTCTGCTCAGCTCAGCAGCATTCCAGGCACTTTATCAGCTCCACCACTTTCCCCTCAACCCTCTTCAGAATTAATGACTTCAGGTCCCAACCAAGCACCCACTCTAAAGTAGGAAAGGCCACTGAGCCCATCTATGAAATATGTCACACTTTGAAAATCCTTTCTACCATCCTCCTTCTCTCCTCAGTTTTGTTCCCATTTTAACCAAATGCTGCTACCTCTCTTCCATTTCTCCCCACCTTCTCTTCTGAGTCATATATGTCATTCTGAACAGACAGAGGCATGTGCAAAAAGGCCAAGGGCCATATCAGTAAAACAAAAAAGGTCTGCTTCTACTGAGGCAGAACCAAGGCCAATGGTTGCCTCAAGAGCAAGCAGGCCCAGCCTCCAGTTCTTTTCCTTAAACAATACACTCTCATCTCACTGACTGAGGCCTCATTTCACACAAAGAAGCAATAGATGAAGTAGTAAAATTATCTGCAGACTCTACCAGTTGTGACTGCAGATGAGAGAACTCATGACTGAACATCTTCCATGTTTAAAAACAGAGACACACAATTTTGTGCACCTATTACAGTAAAATTGGGTAGGAAGCTGGGTGGGAATTATTGTGTGTGTACGAGTATATTATGCAGAAGAATACTCAGACATACAATTCCTAGGTATGGTCTTTGTGATGCCCTCATTGCAAAAGCAGTCTCTTTTTTCAGGGCTGATCCTGGAAGACTCAGGCAGCCAATTCACGGCAGATTTGGGGGGGTCAAAAAAGTTATTAATGGTTGAATTCGTTTCACTTGTCAAACTTGTTTCCAGAAATGGGGAGGATGATTGTGGGATCTTCTGTCTCATGTGTGAAAATAACTTGGCTGGTTTAGTTACTATGCAATTAACTTTGGGGAAATGTCCCCATTGGCTTCACTACCTCAGGCTGAGAAATGACTTGGCACTGCTTTGCCCTTTCACACAATAAACTAAGTAAAATCAACAGATGGTAGAAAGGAATCGTGCTTACTCGCCGTATGCCCTGTGTCCATATCTTGATAATCAGTTCTGCACAGAGCTCACATCTGTGCAACTTGCATGCTCATGTTCTGGTCAAGATACAGTTCTCAGGAGCAGGACCTGCAGGTATAATCTTGCTCCATTCCAGTATATGCTAATGACTTGATTCTGCCCATGTGTGTTTTGTGGAAAAAGAGCATGATTCCTCGTGGTCTGAGACAGAAGAGTGCCCTGCCAAGTTATCTTCAATAGCCCCTATCTCACATGCCATATCCCCTCCTTTGAGATGGGAAATGTCTCCTGTCCAGTCCCATACTTGGCACCTAAGCTGGCCTCTGGCTGAGTACCCAACCACTCCACACTTTGTAGGCACTGTCACCGGCCAATGGCAAACACTCCCTATCCCTGGCAAGGTCCTCAGGAATGTCCCAGAAGAGTCACTCAGGCTCCTGTGCAAGCAGACAACAAGCAGCGAACCAGGCTTTGTTTGGCAGACCAACTACCTTACAGAGGCTGCTTCCTGCCTCTCAGACTGAGAATGTCCATTCTTTGTGAGAGCTTCTTGGCTCTAGATCTGTACCCATGGTTAAAAGTCAACTGACCACTTTGCACCTTGTGTTTCATTACTTTATCACAGCTGTCATCCAAGGAACAAAGTTGAAAGCACACACACACCCTCCCTGGGAGCAACTGGCTCCTTAATTCATCATCTCCAGCAGTGCGATACTGGGTCAAATGTCCCATGGGTTTCGCTTGGTCCAGCCTCTACCAACTCAGTGGCTTCCAAATGTGCTGGACTACAATTCCAGTCATGCTGGCTGGGGAATAATAGAAGCTACAGATCATATCATCCAAAGAGCACCAGATTGGGGACGACTGGGCCTGCTCTATAAATCAAGAGGAAAGGTTCAGATTCAGTTCCGACTCCTATCTTATGCTGTTTCATGGGCTTCAAGTAATCTTTTCCCCTCCACCTAGGGCTTCTGTTTTTTTGTAGCCTCTGTGGTTCCTCTGCTTCCCAAACTTTAATTCTAAGCAGTGTGGTAACAAAAACATAGGCAGCAGTTAATGTGTTTGTGTGAGAGAGACTCTCTCTCCACAGTCAACAATCTTGTTGTCAGCTAGGGGGAGTGAGAGAGGTTAAAGTTTCTAAACTTGTCCGCTCCCCATGATCCTGATCAAACCAGCTGACCCAGCACTACTAATAGCTGGTTTTTGCCTAGGGATGGGTGACCTGTCTAGGGCCCTGCAGGCAGCACTGAAAGTGGCCAAGAGCAGGATGCCCACCTGTTATGTAAGCTCTGGGGTTGGCAGCTCTGCCCTCAGTTCTACCATCAGCAGACACTCTTCCCTCTGTCCCATGTTCTAGTTCTAAAGGCTTTGTCCTCCCATACACCATATGTCCCCATTCTAATTCCCAGATTCAATGGCACTTCATCCCATACACTTTCCTCTCCATTGTGTGAGTACCTTTGACATGGAGTCTCACAGCACTGAGTGTCTGGCCAGCTGTGTTACAGGCTGAGCATACATAGAGCCCACAATCTCGTGCCGTGCAGTAAAGAACCTTGAGGATGAAGTAGCCTTCCCTGTCCTCATAGAGCAGGTGTCTCCTTCCAGGGGACAACATCTTCCCATCCTTCTGCCAGACAATCTCTGGCTTGGGTTTGCCAGTGACGTAGCAACGGAACTTGGCATGCTTCCCTTCATTCACAGTAAAGGCTTTTGTAGCAGGTAAACCAGGAAGGACCTCTCCATTCTGCCTGGTTTCTGATAACACATTTTGCTCAGGGCGACCTCTTCGCCTCTTATCATCTTGTGCCTCTGGTTGCTTCTTGAAATGGCAGTTTGTGGGAACACCCTGAAAGGATTCATCATGGGGATGGCAAGCCACAGAATCCACCAGGAGCACAGCTGCAGCCATGGTCTCCCCAAAACTGTTCTGTGCACGGCACACATAGACACCTGCATCTGAGAGACGGGTGTTGTAGATATGCAGAGAGTGCCAGTCACCAGGCTCTACGGCCATCTTGTAATGACTGCTCTCAAAAATGTCTGTAAGTTTGCGTCCATCTTTTTCCCATGAAAGCTGCCCTGAAACTCTGCAGGCAAAAGACACATCCTCTCCCCGGGCCACTCGGGCTGACATTGGCCTATCAAGGAAGACTGGAGGCTGGGCATCAAGTTCTTCCTTGGGCTTCAGTTCTGGGGCTTCCACTTTGAGAGTAGCAGCTGCATAAGTTTCACCCACACAGTTTTTAGCTTTGCACACATATCGTCCACTGTCTGTCGGACCAGCTTGTGACACCAACAAGCTGTAAGCATCCCCATCAACCTTCACAAATATCCGTCCTGATGATAACTCCAGCTCAGAGCCATCTTTCTCCCAGACAATGCTGGGACGTGGTTCACCAGCCACTTGCCATTTCAGTACAGCATTAGCACCACTCTGCACTGTGAATGTGCGAGGATAGGCAAGAAATCGGGGAGCTCCTCCAAAAGCATCCATTGCTGACTCAGTCAGGATACAGCTGAGGCCAGGAACCTGTAGAGAATTATACCAAGAAGGATTACAGCAGAAGAAACTTCCGCAAAGGGCAAGGTTGAAGGATGAAAGTGGACTAGCTGGATTGCTACTCAATTTGGCACGCAGGGAACTGGCTGGAGAATTGCTTTACAGTAGCCCCATCTCACATGGCTGTTGGCTCCCTTTCAACAACTTTGCAGAGGTTTTGAAAGACTAGGTTGAAAGGTGGGCACTTCTTAATGTTAGTTAGAGCTTGGAGCAGTTCTTTTTTTGGGGGACTGCTTCCAGAATCCCCCAGACAACGCTGCGACTGATCATGCTGGTGGAAATTATGAGAGTTGTACTGCAAAAGCATAACTGTTCCAGTCTCTATGTATGATTGTTACATCATGTGGCAAATTGAGATGTGAGCATTCGACACACATTGTTCTGACCATCCTCCCACGCTGGGCTCTGTGAATAGGCTGTCTATGATAAAAATGTCTGCATGATAACCCCATCAGATATCACCATTTGGCACAACTTTGTTTCATGCATGCTGGTTACTTTGTGCAGTATGCTACACTTGGATGGCATGGAGAGGTTCACGAACAAACAATCCTAATGTAACTGGCCCAGCTACACCAGTCTTGCAGTGAAATTAAGATACTAATAAATGCTCTGCAAGCAGGTGGAGCCCATCAGACTCTTGTCTTGCCTGCATCACAGCAGCCGCTCTTTGGTGGCATCAGACCAAGGTCATGGGCAGAAACATGGCTTTGTTGTGCAATTCTATCCCTTGTGATCCTGAATTAATGCAATCATGTGGGTGTATGCACACATATATGCATGTAATCCCATCCACTACTAACACCTTTATTACTCTTTCTATAACAGTGACTATATTTGGTTATCTCGCACAAAAACATAAGCAACAGTCTTGTGGCATTTTCAGTTCTGAACAATCTATTAAGGCATAAGCCAGAGGCAGGTAGCTCTGGAAAGTTTCAGGCCGAATTCTTTGCAACGGGACTCCTCAGCAGCTGCAAAAATTAAAAAATGGCAGAAAATGGGCAAAAAAATTAAAAAGTGGCTGGTGGTCTACCTTTTTAACTACTTTTAGCTACTTTTTTTAAAGAGTATTTTTTAGATTAAACTATACAGGGGGGCCCTGTGACCAGTTTAAAAAAGACAATTCAGCATTTTGTGGAGAGGGGTTTTTTTGGTTCATTGGCTAAAAAAGAAGATGGTTAGGGGAAATCAGGGGGTCAAGACTATGAAATGGTCTTAAGTGTTACACTTTGCCCACCCTTGGCATAAGCCTTCATCCACTTTATCATATTCTTCCATTTCCCTCCTACATCCCAGGACTCTTTATATCTAACATGTGCCTGTCAGACCAAAGTGGAAGGGGGCAATGCAAAAGGGGAGCTTGATTCCCTAATTTCTAGAGCAACCATGCAAGTCTAGGGACAAGCATCACTGCTATTTTCCTAAGCCACAAATAATAGAGGACATTATAGTATCTCTCCTCCCCAACTCTGAGCTAGGATGGCTATATTGTGACTTGACATTCAAGTAGCCATAAGTCCACAAAGATGCTAATAAGCCAGCAGTGATGCTGATTATTACTTTATTCAGCACATTTCAAGTGTTCAAAGCATTTCTAATACATCTACTGTAAAGTAGGTCAGTACAGTGATCTCTGAATAATGTGGGTAAGAGGGCGGGAGCAGGGGGAGTTGAAGCTGCAAGAGTCATTTCTTCAGGGCCTCTTAGTGAGTGCCCAGCTGAGTGAGATCTGAATTGGGTACCAGCTTGTATTTTGTACCTGAATGCCACACCAGCTCAGAGGATCTCAGTTCCTTATGGACTCCTCTGCATGCCTAATATATCATGCATTCCTACCCTATCATGCTCTGTGTATTGCTCCACAGATAAGAGGCTGTCATTGCCATGTAAACACCAAGGCAGACAAGAAAGGAGGAACATTCCACAATGGGCCACACCCAGACAATCGTCTCTTTTCCCTAGCTCCTGTTTTCCACAGGAAAATGTTTGCATATAAGGGACAGAAGTGATGGCGGTGACCAAACACCCATGCAGTGTCCTTGATTCAGAGGCATAAATCTCACAGACACAAAGGTTGTTCCCAGCAAATCAAAGCTCTGGTATGGAACTTGGTTACAGGTGTATTTTCACCCTTCTTAGCCTGCTAGGGTTTCAGCGCAATCAATTCCTTAGTTCTGCTGTTCCTTCTGGCACCCAAAGCCACCCCCTTTGGTTTATCACTCAGTGACTACAATAGGTTGTTAATGCCAGAATCACCAGCACTTGTAGGAAACACCCCTCCTCGAATACCACTATGGGTCACTTTTTTCTCCCACAGCAACACTTACCTAGTGAGGGGCATGAGAAGCAGGCTGTGAGGGGGCTGCCTTCCTTTCAGCATTCACTAGACTCAAATCACCTTCTGCATCAACCTTTGAACTTCTTGGTCAGTCAGTTCCTGTTTCTCCTCTTCCTCTTCTTGTCAGGCAATTTCCCTTTGTCCACCCATCCATTTATTCAGAGGCCAGTTGCTCTTCTCCGTAGTTTTAGCCCTTTCTGTTGCATGCCCCACAGCAGGCATCCCTGCTTCCTGACTGCCAATCCTGACTGACCCCCCCAAGCATGCTTCCTGCCCCTCACATGCTATGGGTCCCCGGCCTGCCTCTGCCCTGCTCGACAGGCATCTGAGAGCAAGGGACTAAGAGTTACAAATGCCTGCAGCTGCTGTCCCCAAAAATACCCTCTGATGACATGGCTGGGCTGATAAGCGGGGGCTGGGGCTTGGCTAAGTATAGAGCCCAGCAGGGAGGAGCACAAAGACATCCCTCAGCCCTAGAGCCGAGGCAGGCACATCCCACCTCAGAGGAAGAAGGGAAAGGAAAGGGTCACTATGGCCTTGAAGCAGCTGGGAGCATCGCTCTAGGCCCCCCCCCCGCAGCTCCCTGAAATTCTGGTCCATGACAGACTAAGAGAACAGCTGGTTTAAATTGCTGGACAGGTCTGACGCCACCAGCCGGCATCCTAGGGCATGTGTTGGGCCCCAGCACTAGCCCCGACTATTCAGACTTGTGAATTGTCCTGAAAAAGGGGTTTTAATGGCACCAATAGCACCCACAGGACCTTTTCCGGCTGACAATCTGCCCTGGATTCTTCGCACAAGAAAGATTTTACTCTCCCCCACTACACTGGAATTGTATTTAATGGGTATTTAATGGAATTGTATTTAATGGGTATTTAAAATGGCAGCTATCAGCCAAGGTTGCTGCCTGGTAAATTTTAAGGGGATCATCAGGGCCCCACAAAAGGGGGCTTTGTTGGGATAAGGGCTTCAGACCATAGCCAACCCTGTTACTAGATACTTAGGAAACAGAAACGGGGCAGCACCCTCAATATTAGGAAGCAAGATATCGCAGCATATTGGAATGGCGATGTGACAAAGGAGATGGTCTTGTCAGCCAAAACGAGAAGCGAAAGGTCACAAGAAAACTTAATGGTTTCACCACTTCAACAAGTACTGAACAATTAACAGTTGTTATTTTCTCTCCCAAACAGAGTAACTTACAGTGTTTATTTTCTGTGTTGCAAACCTTATCAAAAATATACTGATGCCATTATTTTTTTTCAGAACCATTTTCAGAACCATTTGCAACTTTTTCTATTCCTTTTACATGCCTTCAGAGATTATTTTCAGTTCTTTCCTATGACCAAATTATTGTCCTCAAGCTTTCTGTTAACATACAGCTGAAAGGCAATGAATGGAATCTTAGGCAGGGGCTTAGAGGGAAGTAGAATGATCTTACCATGAGGAACAAGTAGGGGGCTAGTGCCTATATTCAGTAGAATAAATTCCCCCCTGCCTCCCACACAACTGTATTATTTTAGGCTACAGAAGAGAGACTGCATGTTTGAAAGAGGGGGAAATGAAACTCACAAAAAAAAAAAAGCTGATCAGCACATTGCTAAGATGATTTCTTTTTTCTAACACTTTTTTTTTATGCAAGGACTTATGGGAGAATCTGAACTTGCAACAAACTACCAAAAGGTGGTGGGCTCTTTCTTCATGGAAAGTGTTTAAGCAGAGATTAATAGCCACATAACTGGGATGGTAAACCAGTATGTTTACCATGTCAGCGAGCTGGACTAGATGACCTTTGAGATCCCCTCCCACTCTGTGCTTTTGTTTTCTAATACTCATTTTGTATCGTTGTACCACTGATACAGCTGAATGCATGAATTCCAACTGTAGCTGTCTTGGTGAGCATCAGGCAGATTTCTGAGGTCTGAACAGAGCACCAAGATCTTTCCTTGAATTTCTAGACAAAGTGGAAAGCTATGTAATACAAATCTATAATGACTCAAAGACAGTTTGCATATAACTGCTGTTGATCCACAGTGGATGACAGGGCATTTCCAGACTACACTATTATAGTGCTCTTATTCCACTTTCAACATCCTGTGGAATTCTGGGGTTTGTAGTTTACTGAGGCCCAAGAGCTCTCTAGCTGAGAATTCTAAATGCCCCTCCCTAAACTGCAAACCCAGGATTCCACAGGATGTTGAAAGTGGAATAATAGTGTGGAAATGGTCAGGAACTGCTTCCCTATAGTCCTTAGCATCCTTCTCTCTTATGGAATTAGATAGGCACTCAATTTGAAAAAAAGTTGGTAGAGCATGGGAGTAGTTCTGTTGCACCCAGAATACATCGAGCCCATGCATGCTTCTGTACCGTTAGTGTCCAGAGATCGTCCACACGAAATCCTCCTTCTGGTCACATTATAAACCCCTGCCAGTGGCAACCATGAAATAGATCTTGCTAGTATCCCTGCATAGTTTTGAAGTACACTGAAATCTAACCTCAACTGACAGATGCCAAGCAGCAGTACGTTCTGAATTCTTTGATACATGCTTGAAAAATTACACTCTTTGGCGTCTCCTCTCTCAATTCTTGGACAGCCATCCTAATGCCAGTGGTTGAAAGCCAAGCAGCACCATAGATTGCCTAGCATTCAGATAACTGTGAATCCTTTTTGTGTGTTTGGGTCCAAGTCACCACTTCACCAATTACAACAGTGGGGAAAGTGGGAGATCTGCATGTTGTTGGTATGTAACAATCACAGCCAGATGTTACAGGCAGAGCTTGGAAGGCTTACTCTTTTGGACTATAACTCTCAGAATCCCCCAGCACAATCTGGGGAATTCTGAGAATTACAGTCAAAAGAGTAACTTGTCATGTAAGTTTTCTAGCTGAGCAAAATACGGTTACTGTGGCTATTTAGCATACACCCCATTTGTGAGCTAGGAAGTTGCCATTTCAAAGCTCACTTCAACCATTTAAAATCATTAGGTTGCCATAAAAAACTTCTAACTTTCCCGAAGCTCCATTATTTGCAACAAGAGGGTGCTAATCTCAGCCTGGTTGTTGACACAGTTGCTGGAATTGCTTTGTGAAGCACTTTGGCTACTTGAAGTATGCTGTCTAAAAAACTAAGTACAAATACAAAGCATAAACTTACATATGTGTCTGGTCATGACATATACAAGACCGGACATCTATGCATAGCTTTTGCACCATTTCCACATAGAAGAATTCCCTGCGCTGAAAAATTACAACATCTGAAGCAGCCTTGTGGGTCAGTATGCCGTATAAACCAAAACACAGTTAATCATCAGGATACCCTCTAAGAACACAAGTATGAATTTCTCTGCTTGTCTTTAGAATTCAAAAGAAGTTAATGCAGTAACAGATCCTAACAGTGAATAAACTGGGAGGAAAGATTTGCCTTAGCAGGTGTAACTATATCTAAATATATCTGAATGGCCTTGAATACAAAGGCTGAGAGATTAGGTGGGAGTTGTAACCCGAAAACTAACTTTTCTGAGAACTAAAAAGCTCTGATCTGATTGAGCACTGGAAAGAGCAGCTTTGAGATATAGTTCAGATTTCCTTTAGCATTTTCTAATCATTCTACTGTACTCTTAACCAAACTGCACTCCCTAACTGACATTTCATAATGTGCAGAAATCTGGGCTATACAGCAAGAGGTTTTTTAATTTCCCTTATGATCTGGATCTACACTGACAGTCATTGCTTGGAGTTGATGAGATTGATCAGGCTTTGGTTCTTAGCAACTTGACTACACTGCCTCCGGGTAGATATGGGCGGTGGGGGGAGGGAAGAAACATGGAAAACCTTGCCCTCTGTGTCAGCACTGCCCAGAATTGCCACCCCAGCCACTTACTGCCCCCCTTTCTCCCTTTGAGCACCCTGCCCTGGGCCCTGTCCCCTGGGCAGCACTGTCCTTGCATTCCAGACGTCTCCTGTGTTTTGCTGCCCAGGAGATAATATTCATGGCTGGCAGACATTTGCGTCAGTGTCAGATACAGTCTCAATGCCATCGTTCCCCCAGCCTGGCTCAGCAAGGAAGGCAGGAGGCAGAAGGAGCTGGGTCAGTTGGACTCAAAGGAGAAAACTGAAGAGCCACACCACCTCACACAAGAAGAGACAGGACTTCTGCATACATGCACGTAGCCTCAAGCCAGAAACTAGCTCTTGGGCAAAAGGACACAGCCTGTGCTCTTACACACATTCAAAAAAACAAAAATCAAAAAGTAAACCCAGCCTTGCAGGTATTTTGCACATCATTCTTTTGCATATGCTGGATCAGAGGTCTTGGCACATCTTGCCCCTCATCAACTCCATGCTGATCTTATTAATCGTCCTGCTGGCTCCTGACACTGTTGCTGGCTGCAGTAAAGGAGAAGTTGACAGACAGCTCATCCTGGCCAAAGTCAAGGTGCATTTCGTGGAGTACCTTGGTCCTGTTCCACAAAATGAAAACCTCCAGGTGGGACGACAAAGGGGGCTCCACCGACGGCATGCCTCGGGGACATCAGTTGTTCAAAAATGGGAGAAAGAGGACACATCCCAAGTGATTGCCTTCCCATCCAGAGGTAAGCAAACCAATTACAGGAGGGTTGCTAGGAAAGTTAGGCACCTTAAGAACAGAACGTGGCAGAAGTTTTCATCACCTAAAGGTCATTTACAGAGATTGGGAAAATTATCTGGGACTACAGCTTCAAAAACCCCAACTATAGTCATGCTATCAGGGGATTCTGAAGGATGCAGTCCCCAAAGATAAAGATTCCAAGCTGTAATCAGAAATTGTTTCACCAATGTACTTCACAACTGACAGGCTATAGCTGCTATAATATCGCAGATGCCCCTCACTCTGCAGTTCCAGAGATTCACAGTGCTTTCGATGCCTCTCAGTCTTAGCTATTTGGCTCTGCCCCCTTCACATTTTACCTGGGATCTCCCTCATAGTTCAATATTTTCTTAATATATGTCCCTTCTTTCAGATGTGCAACCAGTTCAATCTGTGCTTATTCACAAGTTCCAGTGAGTTTAATTAGATTAATAGTGTAATCAAAAGTATGACACATTGAGTTCAGTGAAACTTACTGCCAGCTAATGTGAATTTGCATCACTGTATACGTTTCACTTAACTAAGTAAGAGATGTATATAAAAATAGGTATTCATAAGACTACACTGTGACTTTCTAATGAGCTACTGCAGACTTACAAAAGATATACATCTACTCAGAAGTAAGCCCCAGTTTTCAGCGTGAATTTTATGTGCGTTGTGCCTTCAAGTCACCTGTACTGACTCATAGAGACCCTCCCCACCTAAGAATTTCATAGGATTTTCTTAAGCAAGGAATACTCAGAGGTGGTTTTGCCAGTTCCTTCCTCTTAAATATAGCCTACAGCACCTGGTATTAATTGGCAGTCTCTCATCCAAAAACTAACCAGGGCTGACCCTGTTTAGCCTCCAAGATCAGACAAGATATGGTGTATTGGGTATTTAAGTGTGAATTATTTCCAGGTGGTTTTGCTGCCTTAGGATTTCGGAGACAGATCTGGTCTTAACCAATCAATGTAGTTAAAATCAGCATTTCTAACAATGTAGGAAATGGCATCAGGAATAAATGAAAAGAGAAAATAGAAAAGACATTTAAATAACACAAAAGAGTGGAATTACTAATTAGGGGTATGGGACTTTTAAAACTAGTTATTTTTCTCTCTCTTTTTAATGACCTGAGTAGCTCTTCTACCACAATAGCATACTGACAGCAACACGTTAAGAGAAACAAAAATAAGTTAGGCAGTATCTTTTATTGGATCTAACTTCCACTGGCATGAGAACATCCAGGCTCTCATATGATACAGCCCTCAAGTGTTTGCTTACCCTAACACCAACCAAAATTAATCAATCTAATAAAAGAGGCCACATGACCAAATTTTGTATCACTTCCCCTAGTATATTTGTCCAAATTATGCAGCTACAACATTTCAAAGGATGTGGCTAGGCCTGCAGAAACAAATTCCAAGTGTACCTAGGGCAGATGGTGGCAGCCAATTTGTTTTCAAAAAGCAATTAACAGGAGGGAAATGTGTTCCTGTTACTCAGTAAAAAGATGGGTAAGGAAAATCCAGTTTAGCCACTAGCCATGAAAACCCACTGGGTGACCTTAGGCATGTCACATATTCTCAGCCCCTGGAAAACCCTGTGACAGCATCAGCATACTTGGAAATCACTTAAAGGCACACAGGAACAACAAAATATGCCAACCACACAGCATTATTTCCTGATTGAGGCCATTCCCGCACTACACTCTTATAGCGCGATTATTCCACTTTCAACATCCTATGGAATCCCGGGGTTTGCAGTTTAGGGAGGGGCTGGCTGACCCCTCTCTAAACTGCAAACCCCAGGATTCCATAGGATGTTGAAAGTGGAATAATCACGCTATAAGAGTGTAGTGTGGAAAGAGTCCCAATCTGTAGCAGGCCTGTAGTGTTGTTGTTGTTCTTATTGTTGTGTGCCTTCAAGTTATTTCCAACTTACGATGCCCCAATGGTGAACCTATCACAGGGTTTTCTGGGGCTGAAAGTATGCAACCTGCCCAAGGTCACCCTGAGCGAACCCTGGTCTCCAAACTCAAACCACTACACCAATCTGGCTCCTTGCACATTTTGCAGTCTTACTTAATATTTTATTGTGGAGGATGAGTATCAGTTTGATTTGATTGTTGCCAGTCACTAACTGCAGTGGCACTGATGCTGCTGATAATACCCGTCCACCCAACCCAAAGTAAAAATGCATGCAGTTTATCTTAGAACAGCAAAGTGTACTCCAGGTAAGTAAATGCTTGCCTGAATACACCCAACATAAATGTTCAACAAGAACAGGAATGGGTAAAGTGTGGCGCTCCTAATTCTGTAGGACTGCGACTCCTATCAACCCTAGCGAGCATAGGCAATGGGAGTGATGTTAGGTGTTGAAGTCCAACATCTGGAAGGCTGCACTTTGCCTGATTCTGAACTAGAGCTCAGAAGCAGAACATGTTGCTGACAAGGGATATTGATATTAGGCCTTCATCATCTTGAAAATCAGCTTCTCATTTTAAAAACTTAGCTGCAGCATAGTTAATATAGGAGGACACACACCTGAGGACTTGGAAAACAGAATGCTCAGGGTCACAGACATAATGCTTTTTTGAGGGGGAGTATAAATGGCAAATAGGGACATGGAACAAACAGAACAGATACTGAGAGCTATTATCAGCTATGGCATTTTTAAAATCCTGAAGATTTAAAAACTCAGCATTGTCCTTTCTGCTTCAAACATTAGTTTGCATCAGCTTTGCTGCCCTTCTGTCTTGGAGAAACAGTGGCTCATGCCAGTGATTCTCAAGCTCTGGCCCGCAGAATGTTTTAAACTTCATCTCCCAGAAACCCTGATGCTGGCTGGGGCTTCTAGGAAGTGAAATCCAAATATCCGGTGAACTAGGATGACAAGCACTAGACAATGTGATGAGCAAAACCACCACTAACCCCTCTCATCTTTTGCAGATGTGCCATGTGGGCCACCTCAGCCTGATGAGTTTCCAGATGAGACAGGCCTTTTTACCTATGTCTTCCAGCCCTCCATGCACACCCTGAGTCGTGTAGTGACTTCAGCCCAGCTGTGGTTTTACACAGGCCCTGTGACAGTGCAGAGCAGCAGCCCCTCAGAAGCATCATCCAACAACTCCATGCCTGACGCAGAGATACTAAAGCTCTCAGAACAAGGCCAGGTCCCTGTGGCTACCATAGCAATGCCAGCTGCAGAGGGCTGGACAGTGTTCCATTTTGGAACTTCCTTCTTGCCTTACATTGCCCAGAAGATATTTGTGTTGTTTGTTCGCTGCCCTGGGTGCCCCTGTGTAGCCGATGCTGAAAAGATACCTTTCCTTGTGGCATCTACTAAACCGAAGGGCCGTGACCGTGCTCGACGTTCCTCAGTGCCTTGGTCACCAGCTTTTCTCAACTTGCTACAGCGACCTTCGGACGATGCTACAGTCCATGCTAACTGCCACCGGGCCTCCCTCAACATCTCCTTTGAAGAACTGGGTTGGGACAAGTGGATTGTGCACCCTACCAGCTTCATATTTCACTATTGCCATGGAAGCTGTTCTGACACCCACACTCTCGCACACAAGCCCAATTTCCAACTCTGCTGCGCAGCCCTGCCAAGCACCATGCACTCCCTGCGGGTCCGTACCACCTCAGATGGTGGCTACTCCTTCAAATACGAGACAGTGCCCAACATCCTCACGCAGGACTGTGCTTGCATATAGCAAAAATCCAGCTCCCAAGGACCAGTGCCTTCCTGAAACTAAATCATAGAATCATAGAAATGTAGAGTTGGAAGAGACCACACGGGACATCCAGTCCAACCCCCTGCCATGCAGGAACCCCCTCAAAGCACTGCAGGAACCCCCTCAAAGCACTGCCAGCCTCTTTTACCCAGTTCAATTCACTGTAGCACCTCAGCAAGCAAATATTCTCTTGTTGATAGGCTGATGAACAATCCCATGTCAAGGCTGTGCACAATGGACCCAGCTTTGACTACAAGATTGTGAACTCACACCAGTACCTTCCTAAGTGTTGCCTAGCCTGTGACTCACCTACCTGGTATACAGTGTTCATCAAAAATAGACATAGCCATTTGCCAAGTTTGTGGTCTTCCCAAACAGACATATCACATGTTGTTGCAGTAGCCTTTGAGGCTAGAATTGAGCATAGATATGAAAGGGTGAGGAAGAGAGGCTGCTTAATCATTTCTGTTAGTATTTATATACTCAATTTCCCTCCAAACTGCTTTCACACTGAGCAGCAGCCTTTCCCAATCTGGAGCCCTCCAAATGTGTTGGACTACAGCTTTCACCAGCCAATGCCCTTGCTGTCTGTGGTGACATCTAACACATCTTGGGAGGCTGCTTGAAGAAGGCTGTGTTATACAATCCCATCTATTTTTAGTCTAGGAAAACCAATTCTGAATAGAGAGACAACAGGGCAATAAAAGACCTCCTGACTTGCTTTTTGTCATGGGGCATAGACTCCTATAGGTCCTATATACCCCACAAACAAAGTCAGGAATCTTTATCATGATCTAGACAACCCAAAATCTTGTTGTACCCTATAAGATCCATTTCCTAGGCCTTCTGCACACAGCAAGAGACATACTCAGCAGTCCTTGCACTGGGCTCATCAAGAACCTCAGTCCAAGGAATCTTTTCTATTCAGATGTGACTGGAAACACTGGGGCAGAAAGAAGCTGTAATGTGATCAGTGTGTAGCACCTGATACCCATGGCTCCTTGGAGACAGTACAGTGAACCTATGCAGAAAACATGGAAGACCATAGCCACAAAGATCAAGAAACACAGCCCAGTTTGAGACCAGAGACTCAGTTTAGCCTGGCAGTGGTAACCAACAAGTAGCATTATTGGGCAACCATTTCAGCTGTGGGGAGAAAATTTCAGCTCACTACTAGAACTGTTGAAATTGCAAAATCGGGTGGACAACGACAAAACTCATCTTGTTCAGGATGGGATAAAGACATCTCCCAGTACTGATGTCTACAGCCATTGAATGCCAGTAATCAGAACATGGTGTGATGGTCAGAGTGTGGGAGTTCCATTGCTTTGTTAAAATTGTGTAATCAGCAGTTTAACTGTGGAAGGCTATTCAGAAACTGTTTTGAAAACACTGTATGTTAAATAGACACTGTGGTTTTTTTAAATAAAAATACCAATTTGAAAACTCAAATGATAGAGGATTCCTGAGACACTTTGTACTCACCCCAACTTAACTGACACAGTAACTTGATCAATTTTGGGGGGACCAAAACAGATTTATTCTTGGCTTCATGCATGTGAATATGTAAGTTTCTGCCCACATTAAGTCAGAACCTAAGTAGAAGCCTGTCTTTGTCTGAATTTAGGATAACTCTGGGAAGATAATACAGGCAAAGTGAGAGCTAGGCGAGAAAAACCATGTAATTTATACCTTGGCTTTGGATTATTCCCTGGCTGTAATGCAAAGTCTTGGTCAGCAGAGGGCACCAAAGTACCCAAAGCAAGCCTGGAAGAAAAGGACATTAGATTTACTAATTCCAGGTTTGTACATCATTATTTTTAAACCATCCCTTTTCTCATCAAAAAACATCAGCTAAGGCAGCAGTTCATAGCCCTCCAAATATTAGACTGCAACTTCTATGATCCCTAAACTAGCCAGCATAGGCAATGGTGAGGGATGAGAGGAATTTCAACCCAACAGCATCTGAATGCCATTGTCCAACGCCATAGTAGTGGGAGAAAGGAGACAAGGCTGATTTTTGCACAGTTCAGTGCAAACAAGACAGGGTGAGGGAGCTGAAAGTCACTATTTTCCTCTTTTGGGCTTTCACGATCAAGGCAAAAAAAAAACCTATCTGAGGCTTCTACAGCTATTTAAAGAGGGAACGTGGATGTCATATTCTATCAGGTCCACAGTCCTAAGTGTCACAATAAGGAGTTAAGAAGCCTCTCTATAGGTTCTGAGGGCACTACCCCAATCTGACAAGAAAACATCTGGCAACAATTTCTTTGCTATTTATGTGCAGAATGAATTATTCCCTTTCCATGTACTGGCATCCAAACCTGCTTTTTCAAAAGCACTATTGCTACTCGGTGTGATACAGCTGAGGAAAAGAAGTGTTCCCTGTATGTGCACTACCTCAACTTTCTTAATGCACCTAAGTTATAGCAAACTCTCACAGAAGAGTCCCCAGTCCCCAGAGTTGCTTTTCAATAAAATGATGAGTACATGAAAAAAATCTGGGTCCCTTCTTCTCTTTCTTGTGCACAGATCGTGCCCACCGCTAAATCAAATCTCTGTGGAGGTGAGGGTGGGCTATTCAAATAATTGTTTACAGGAGAAGCAAGAAACGTGGGACACTGGAGGAAGCATACTACTCACTTAAAGCCTAGCTGAATTTCCAGGTACACACCACCAGAGAAGAAAGATTGGGTAGTGTCAGCCTGCGCAGCATAAAGATGAAGCACACGTTTTCTCTCCATAAAGGTCTCCAGTTTAGTCTTTGGTACCTCCAGTTCAAAGACCTCATAAGGTCAAACAGATGTGATGCTCAAACAGAGCTCAGAAAAGTTATTTTAGGAGACTGCAGCTTCCACAATCTCCAGCCAACATGACCACTGGCCATGCTGGCTAGGGATTCTCAGAATTGTAGTCTGCCAAAAATAACTTTTCCACAGCCCCACGGTACATTTCAGATTGCTGGTGACAGAAACACGTTTGAACTGCCCTCAAACAGAACCAAACAGGTCAGTGAGAAAGTCCTAGGTCACTCTTTTCTCAAACAATCTGTACCCGTAGGAAATACTTTAAGTGAAGGGGTTCTGAAACAATTCATTCTCCCACATGAAGCCTGAGATGGTACAGCCCAGCAACAAATGACAAATGGTTCACGCTGGGAGGAGGGCTGGAAAATCCTCTATGTGCTATTGTACAGAGTTGTTCCCTGTGTGGGATCGTGAAAGAACTTGGCAGGAAGTACAGGGGTCTTGGCCTGGGCCTCTTGCTTAAAACAGTTGATTGAGGGAAAGCAATCAAGCAGCATTCCATTTTCCATTAGTATACAGGCCAAACTGCAAGAGAACTTACATCGGCCCGGCCACCTCTAGCCCTTAAATGCTCCCTTCCAAACAACACCCAGTTCCTGCTTCCTCCCCAAATTCCTTGTAACTGGGATAAGAAGGAACGCTTATGTTGCCTGGTAACACTGGTGCCCGTGAGGTCATCTGATGTATAGAACCATACACCCGCTGTTGTCTAGGCAACAAAGCAAATGGTTCCGGCCTGCTGCCTTTGCTGAGTTGGCTATGGCTACCCATCCACTGAAGGATAGTACAACAACAGCTATTATATTGCCGGGCAACTGCTCCACCCCCACCATTCCCCATCCCTGCTAATTAACAAAGTCTTCAAAAACCAACCAAGGCATCAGAATGGCACACATTTCTGTAATCCCTTCTCTGGCCCCCCTCCCCTTTCTGCTGCCAAAAGAACAGTCAGATTCTCAAGATTATTATTTTTTTAAAAACCAGTTCATTTTTACCAAATATATAGTTTCATATAAAAGAGGAACAACTTCATAACTATTCCAGTAAATTACATATATAAAAGACCACAAAAATACATACAAATGCATTTCATGTCAATCTCTGAGATGATCCAAATGTCAGGTCTCATTGCAATCCAGGAGGGAATCTAGCACCGCACCCCACAGAGGGCAGGAAGGCAGATGCTGCCTAAGAGACAGCATCTTGGAATGTAGCAGTTATTATCTTTGGCCCAGCCACCATTTGTTTTCATACTCTGGTGTTGGGGAGAGAAAAAAGCAAAAGAGGAGGTCTATTTGCACAAGATGTGTAGAGAGACCTGGAATGTTGTACACATCTTGTTCTTCTCTTGCCTGCCCCTCCCCAATATACAGTAAACTTTAACAGGAAATAAAGGGGAGGGGAGAGGTTGTAATATAGCTACCTATCCAGTCCTGCTAGAGAAAAACAAGACAAAAAATCCCTCTAAAAGAGACAAAATATTACTTCTATGACATATATAAAAGTAAAAAAATAAGTTTCCCTTTTAGACCCCTAAAAAAAAGACACACATGCACTCACATATACACAGAGTGAGACTTCTGAGGGCACCCCACTACAGCTCCACTCCCCTCACAAGGAAGGGATGTAGAGGTTCATATCCTTCCCCGTTTCTTGCCCTCAACCCACAAGGATCAGAGCACACTGTCATCCTCTCCCACCCACCCAGTCTGTCAGGCCGTTTCCAATCTTCAGGCTAGGAGCACACATTCACACGCTGCCAATTCTCCACAGACGCTTCCTGTTGTCATCTCTGCAGTTGCCCAGTGAGGCCCAGCGAGGTTCTCAAAGACCTGGACAATGGAGAAAAAACTTGTTAAGTTTCTCATCTGAATCCTTCAGGATCATCTCTCACTCCCTCACACAAGCAATCCATCTTGGAGTTTACTAATGATCCCTTTGAAGATCTCTCCTCCCTCTCCCCACTTCTTGCCGCTCTGTGGGCTTTGCACATTACAGTCAGGACTGTGGTGGCAGTCGGTCAATAATATCCTTCCTCTAGGACTCTACGAGAGCCAAAGAGACTGCCAGAAAGGGGGAGGAGACACCAAAAAACAGCCAGACGTCTACTTCTGGTTGTGAAAAACTAGAAGTTTTGTATTAAATCGTGCAAAGGGGCCCTGCAACTGTTTAACAGACAAACTGCCTCCCTCAAAATGTTTTGGAACTCCCATAATCCTCTACCACTGCCCTTCCTGGTGAAGTTCAAAACATCTGGGGGCCCAAGGGTCTTCCCTCCCCTTGCACTGAAGTCTAGTACCACTATCCCAGCACCAGTAACCAAGGAAGGCAATCACTGCGGGGGCAGAAAAAGGGCAGGCTAGGGAGGCTGAAGGGGTTGAAGTCCATCACAACAAAAAGGCTTGGGCAGACCACAGGCAGCCCTTCCACTGAAGACTCTGCTGCTCAATCCCAAAGGCCATCAGTATTCCGTATGCCTTTGTTTCATCTCAAACACCAGTGCTCTGGGCAGCTCAAACATTTCACACCATGTGAGAGGTGTACATACTAGTCAGAGTAACATCATCATCCCATCCTCTTCTAGGTGACATATTCTGTCAGAGGCTCGTTATATCTGGCGGCTAGCCATCATCTTTAGCAATGCCATTTGACTAGCTTTACCAAATGTCTGACCAAATGACACTTGGGAGATAATCCTGCTTCTGAGGAATCATCAGCAGAGCCAGCATCTCAGAGCCCGAAGGCAAACAACACTCCAATCCACACATATAGTTCTTTAACTCAACCACAATAAGCATCAGAAAAAAGAGATGTGGCCATGTGGCCAATTCTTGCCTGTCCAGAATTGAATGGATGACCTTGGCTAGGATACTAGCATTAGTCTGCAGATGTGGGGAACCTTAGGCCTTCTGAGTGTTTTGGACTTCAGCTCCACGAAGCCCCAGCCAGTGGGATCAAGGGTAAGGAGACTATGAACTGGATGCCCAAACTTCTAGGGGACCAAAGATTACCTAATCCTGCCACAGAACAAAGACTACTATGGGTCCAACATACCAGTAGTTCGTTCACAGGCTGCACCTTCCTTTTCATGTGCCAGGTTAAGGCGATTCTGTTCTGCTGCCAACCCATTAGACTCAGGACTGCTACTGCGCGAGGGGCTGGTTGTGTCCTCTGGCTGAAGGTGGAAAGCCATTTCCAAGTGCTCCTGTGCCATCCTGAGGTGCTTTCGAAGTCGCTCCAGCTCATGGCTTGGGAGGCCTGATGCAACAGCATAACGCTCAGCACCAGCTAAGTTCTCTCCACCATAAGCTATTTTGTCCTTAGCGAGGTGGCTCTTGGAGGGATCTTTCTTGAGGGAATGATAGGTAGGGGGTGCAGAAGGGTCTTTCCGAGCATACTGGGGCTTTGGAGGGACACCACTGTCCTTGTCAAGGCCACGGAGGGCATCCCGGATTCCTCCAAAGCCCAGGTGGAACAGTTCACAGACATTGAGCAGCAGGCAAAGCCCACTCACAGCATACATGATGAGGAGGAAGATGGTCTTCTCAGTGGGACGGGAGACAAAGCAGTCAACGGTGTGAGGACAAGGGCTACGGGAGCACACATACGAGGGGTTGACTTCGAAGCGGTACAGAATGTATTGCCCCAGCAGGAAGCCCACCTCAAACACTGAACGACACAGCAGCTGCAGCACATACGCTGTCATCAACCCATCCTTCTTGATGCGCCGGCGGCCGTCATGTTTCTGATCCTGTGGCTCCTTCACCTCTCTCTCTGGTTCCACCTCTTCAAAGATCATAGGATCCTCCTCACCATTGTCCTCAGCCTCTTCATAGTCACGGACAGCCCCACGCCGTACTACAGGCGCCCGGCTTTTTCGAGGCGGCTGGCGTGAAAGCCGGTGTAGCGCAAAACCCAAATACATTACAGAAGGGGTGGCTATCATGATGATCTGGAAGATCCAGAAACGGACGTGTGAGAGGGGTGCAAAGGCATCATAGCAGACATTCTCACAGCCAGGCTGTTGCGTGTTGCAGACAAACTTGCTCTGCTCATCGTAGTAGATGGACTCGCCACCCACAGCAGTCAACACAATGCGGAAGACAATCAGCACGGACAGCCACACCTTTCCCACAAAGGTAGAGTGCTGGTTGATCTCCTCAAGGAGGCGTGTCAGGAAACTCCAACTCATCTTGGCTCAGCAGCAGCCTGTAGCCAATAAATACAAGTAGGCAGAAGGTTAAACTACAGTAAATTGACTGTATGATTCCACAGTCAGTTTTTGATTCCTTGGAGTCATGGAAAAAACAGCATTTTTCTTTCTGACCCCATCTCTGAAAAGAAAAAAATCAGCAAATTGGGTGACTAAAATAGAGGTTATTTTCTTTTCAATTCTCAACTTAGCTTACTATTTCACATACATATATACATATAAACAAAGTAGTCTTATAGTGAGATTATCTAACACCATAACTATTATATCTGCTTCCTGCAGTCAGGCTTGGAGGTTCAAGAGGCTCCCATCCCCACTCTTGCTACATCCAACCCCCTGACCTCAAAGGGAAGAAATGGTTACTAATTCTGTGGCTGGCATTGTTTGGGGAATTGCCAGGAGAAAAGTGGAAACTCAGAATCCTGTGAATCCAAAAGGATTCCTCAGTAACACCCCTGCTGAAAATCCTTTCAAACCTAATGAAGGAGCTTATCAAGTTTTTGCTTGAAATTGTCTGTATCTATAGTACAAATATACAATAAGTATTACATTGCATACTTCTTAGAAACCAAGCCAAGAGTGTACAGGGCAGCCAAAGATTTTATAAAAAATTATTCCACTCTAACAGTGAAGAGGGGAATTCCCTCAGTTTTTCTACTTAAATGACCAAAAGCCCAGGAAAGAGCTGGAATGGGGAGTTTCTCAGTTTCAAGATCCTCCTCAAGCCTTCACATAAATAATCTAATCTAATCATGAAAATGAATGCCACAAAACACATGTGAATCATAACTTACTCCCCACTTTGCACACAAAATATGAACTTTCAGTGGAGTTAACTCCATAGTACCTACAACCAGATTACTACATGGTCATCATAGAGTAGCACTTCCCATATAGACATACACCCATCAACAATTCTATAGTGCATATGTAAAGCCATTTCCACACTACACACTTATAGTGCGATTATTCCACTTTCAACATCCTATGGATCCTGGGGTTTGCAGTTCCGGGAGGAGCCAGGTGCCCCCCCAAAACTGCAAACCCCAGGATTCCATAGGATGTTGCAAGTGGAATAATCGCACTATAAGAGTGTAGTGCAGAAATGGCCTAAGACAGGGATCAGACCAGTACGTGGGCAAGAGACAAGACTGGTCATGGTCTCCTGCCACTCTGAAATAATTTGCTATCAGACATTCTAGAAAAGTGCCACTGGCTCATCAGTCTTTACACATTCTACAAAGAGTCTCAGAAGTTTCTTTGATTCTCTCTTCCCACTTCTCTTCTCAAAGTTTAAAGGCCCAGCTCAAGAACTGAGAGAACCATGAATGCATCTCATTGGGGTTTTTTTGGGGGGGAGGCATATCTAGAAGTAGCTTCAGATGGTCAAATTCAGACTGGGGCTGTGGCACAAGGGAGACAGCATCTAATTCCCCACTACACTAAATCCCCATTTATGCACCCTTTCCGCAGCTTACCTTTTAGCGCTGCTGGGTTGGGGTCCTCGCACGAGAAGCCTGGGCAGGCAGTCTCTCGCAAGCCTCCTGCTTCAGCTCTGCAGCTCCTTCCTGCTCGTGCGAGAGCCCCGCCCACAACCCGCCCCTTTCTTCCGCAGTGCAGCCTGGGAGTTGGAGGCTGCACTGAGGAGAGGATGCGCGACCGGCCTGACTCGGCACAGCAGGTGAGTGCGGCTGAGGCCCATGAGTGTTGCGCAAGCACGGGTCATTGGCCTTTTCCGCACGGCACTCTTACAGCACGATTATTCCACTTTCAACCTCCTAGAGAATCCTGGGGTTTGCAGCTTCGAGAGGGGCCGGGAGTATGTCATGCAGACCGCTCCTCACATTTACGCAACGCTCCAGGGGCCCTTTCGCTTGCAAACTGCCGTGCGAAAAGGGCCCTAGAGTTACTATTTAATGCACTGCATAGCTGTATATACATAAGGTGGAGGAATGTGGAGGGAGTTATCCAGGCCCAATGCAATCTGTTTCTCTGACTACCCTCCCCTCCATGCAATCAGATTCCTTTACACACTGTGGAAGTCACATCTAGCTTGACCCTCAATGAAGACCCTCTTTATCAAATGCCCTGTTTGACCCACCTCATACATACACCACAGGAATAATGTACATACACATACTACATGGAAAATAGAAGAAAGGGGTGAGGCCACCTGTAAAGAATCAATGACGTGGGAATGGCATTCATTGGCAGAGTTTTCCCTCCCTTCTTCAGATGTTCTTTCACTGTCACATCAGCCCTGAGATCAGATCAGTGATAGCTGGGCAAAGCAGCTGCTTAAGGGAGTCAATTTAAGAGGCTTGCCTCAACTGTTGGATGGATGCCACATCCTGGTGCGCTGGGAAGGGTGTGACGCTCCAGTGAGTGCATACAATGAATATCCTGAAGCAAAAGAGGCACCCATGGAGTGGAAGCACACGTCAGTGGCAGCAGCCCTCAGGCAGATGTTTGTGTTTTGTTTACACTCTGCTCCTTCAGGATGAAAGATGGGAAGCCCTCCAACTCTCTCTATTTACTATTCCCATCAACAAATGTGAAGAATAGGTCTTCCCCCTTCCTCTATTTGAGCCCTATATGTATAATACACCTCAAAGCATGAAAGATTAGTTCATACAAAATAAGCAGAGAGACAGCTTTTATTTTAGCATTATTCAGACATGTTTTAGTCACAGCAATGCATGAAACACACTTTCTCCAAAAACCATGTTCAGCAAAGTCAGCAAAAGAATACATTTTAAAAAACTATTTATCTCCTTTATCTCATTTAAAACAAAGGCAGCTTTGGAAAGAAAGGGGAAGGATATTTTCCTATTAGCTTATATAAACTAAAGATGGGCAGTTTGTGGCATTCCAGATACTGGATAGCTACTCCCATAATCCTTCACCATTCATATACTAAGCTGGCTAAGGGAAAAATCCAACTGCAGTCCAACAACCCTTGAAGGATGCATGTTCCCCACCCTGATATAAAAAAGCACTGCAGTCATTTTCTTGGTATCTACGAAAAAACGTGATACTCAGAATCCTTTCCTACACACTTACTCAAGTGTAAGTCCTACTGAGAACAACGGAATTTGCTTCTAAGAAAATGTGTGTAATTGTACTGTAATCGTCTTTTTAAAATGGAGTTTAGGAGCACTGAGATGTCATTTGTTACTGCTGGAACAATATCACCTAGGCTTTTATTTTAAAAAACAAACCTAACATGCCTGTTGGAAACTATAAATGATTGCCTAGAAAATATTCTCTGAGCACAGACAAAATTCAAAAGCGTGTTTATCATAGATTATGGATATAAGCAGAGGCTGGATGGTCATCTGTCAGGAGTGCTTTGAAGGTGTTCCTGCATAGCAGAGGGTTGGACTGGATGGCCCATGTGGTCTCTTCCAACTCTACATTTCTATGATTCTATGATTCTATGACATCTCCCCAAAAATACTGAATTATTTTTCTAGTAAAGCAAGTAACACCAGATGAACCAGCACTTAAGTCAACCACAGCTCTCCCAGTGCCTAAATTGCCTTCAGCTGAATGCACAATGAGTAACTCTAAAACTAGTTTAACATTTTGGATATTCTACCAAATCAAGACATAGGGATACTTTAACCAGTAAAATGACCAGAAATCCAGACTTCTATCAGAGAAACTATTAACCGGAGTACGAACATCAATTTGTGTAACAGCATGGATAAATATGACCAGACCTGTAAGAAAGTGAGTAGAACACAGTATAGAACCGAGTATATACTCTGTCTTTGGCTTTCTGTCCTTCCTGGCTTGCATAACCATGAGATACCGCAACTTGTGGCCCAAGACTCTGAATTCTAGTGGAAGAGTGAGGCACACTGAAAGACTTCTGTACTAGGGCTAACTGGGACTAGTTCTACAACTAAAATAGGCAGATATGCTCAAGATCCCTAAGACTATTTTCTTTCAGGCTCCTCACTTAAGAATCACAAGAGTTTGTCCAATTTCTAACCTCCAAGGGGTCTCATGCCTCAACACAGGAATATTTTCCTCATTTCAATTCTTTATGCTTCCCTTTGTATGCCTACAAAGAGCAAATAAAAATATATTCATAATGTCCCAGTTATCAGTGCCAAGCGTGTGTAGAACTAGCCACAACTCCAATAAAAATAAATGTAAGCATGAACTCAATCCTTCTCTGCTCAGTGCTAACATAGATTTTAAAGCAAAACTAGGCAGAAAGTTGATGGGATCTACTGGTAGAACTCAGTGTGAATTACAGTAGCTTGGCAATGGTTTCTGACTCCAGCTGTTTTAACAACAGGGGCAGCAGCAAAATGACTGCTGTGCTCTCTTGCCCTAAATTATACCACTGAAATAAAGAAAGCCTGGGGTAACAAGATATGGGTCTGGGGGCAGAAGAAGGACCTATGATCTGTTACTCAATTCTGGTTTTCTGAACAAATATGTGGGCTTAAAATTCTTAATTCTCTCTCTTATATACCAGGTTCTGGTGACTGGATCTTAAGAGTTCCAGGGTTTGTTGTGGGGGTTGTTTTAAAGGCAGATCCCACAAGTCTACCTGCTCCTGTTTTAAAGGAAATACAGTACTGTGATTTCCACACACACGTTCAGCATACCCACACCAGTGCCCCCCAAGAGAAAGAAGCATAAGAGAGAATGAAATATGAGATGTAGCACTACCCTGGATAGCAGGACCAGTGTTCAGGGATTTTTGGGGCAGCTGAACAAGTGAACCTTTTGTGAATACAGCCTTAGCTTACCCAGCCTTCCAGGAGACCTGGGCTCAGGCAGTTTTGCACTCAGTCACATTTTCTGTGGTTCAGAGGAATGAATACTATGCAGGGTCTACAATTTTCCCATTCAAGGAAGCTAGCAGGTTCCCTGTACTGCTATGGCAAAGGTGAAGGGATCCTACACAGATTCTTCTGCTACTTCAAACTACAGATTTACCCTTGATAACATGGAGGGCCAAACCAAGATATTTACTGCCTTAAGTGGAACAGGAAACAGCCACTCTCTCCACTGAACCCAGCCAGGGAAGATGTTTTGGCACAAGAGGCAGAAAATCCCAGGAGTGCCTTTTCTTCTCCGGCAACATCATTACAATCACAACAAATTGAATGACTAATTTAACACAGTTCATGACATTCAAGATTTGCCGCCTGAGGCAGCCTCCTCTTTCTGCCTAATGGCAGGAGTGGCACAGGAAGTACAGGTGTTTAATGAAGAATGCAGCAGAGGAGGAGGATAATCCTAAAACTGCAGAGCCATGCTGGTTGGGGAAATGCCGCCTGGATATGCCTGGAGGGTGTTGGTTTGGGGCTGGCTAAGCTCCTCTCTTGAGGTGGTCTGGGAGAAGTAATGTAACAATAGCCATTAACAGCTAAGGTGGATCTTCTAATCCAGTGGTTCTCAACCTGTGGGTCCCCAGATGTTTGTGGACTTCAGCTCCCAGAAGCCCTAAGCATTGACGATAGTGGCTGGGGCTTCTGGGAGCTAAAGTCCACGAACATCTGGGGACCCACAGGTTGAGAACCACTGTTCTAATCCAAAGCCATCTTGGAAGCTCAGTCCACAAAAGTTAGTAAACCTCTGTAGCATCCTCAAACTCTTCCCATCCGCTCTTGTGAGAATAGGTGATGCAAGGACAGCCCGCAAGGAAGTGGGGAAGAATAATTTCTCTCCAATTAACAAAAAGTTTCTTCTCCAGGAAGGGTGGAATGGGGGGCAGGCTCCCCAATGAGAATTCTGCCCTTCCAAATGAAATATTCACTTCAGCCCCCAAATTTCTAGCACTGCAGTAACTTAAAACCTCAGTTGAGCATTTGGAAATACAGTTTAGGCATTTAAACAGGCAGACAAAGTTACCAAGAAAATGTGAATATAGCAAATCTAAGAGTTTTAGGTGTGAACAGTTAATGTTTCACTCCGTACAGTGGAACAAATTTGGGGACAGAAAGATAATTCATTCACAGGGCAGAATTCTTATTTAGAAGGCAATACTTCCAGAAAGCCAGCACGGTGTAGTGGTCTGAGTGCTGGATTATGACTCTGAAGACCAGGGTTCAATTCCTTGCTCAGCCACAGAGACCCACTGGGTGACCCTGGGTGGATCACGCACTCTCAGCCCAGAAAATCCCATGATAGGTTTCCCTCAGGGTCACCACAGGTTGGAAAGGGCTTGAAGGCACACAACAACAACAAGACTCTCATTTTGCCCTCCCCCATAGTTACACCCTGGTCCTGTAACATGCAAGTCCACGCTGAAAGAGAATGAGACAGATTCAGCCTAAAGGTTTTACAAGAGGCAGGGCAAAACGATTCTCCTCTGTTTAGCTCTCCCCAAATTTCAAACAAGAAGCAGAGGAGTTGGCTCAGCTCCACTGCCTGACATTAAAGGGTAGCTACTCAGTATAACCAAGTTCCCCCAAGCTCATTCACCATTTATCTAGAAACAAACTTTTGCTACCATTTAGCTCATCCACATATTGGACTGGAACACTTATCATCCCCCACCACTTCTGTGGATGATGGGAGTCCGGAGGGCCACACAATTCCCATCCCTCACTCACACAGTTCTAATAAGCCAAATAACTTGATCTGCATTATGCTAGAGTCCTAGTATCATCCCCATCAGACACAAACCTGGAATCCAGGAGCAGCACCCACAGGGAGCCAGGTTTGCTTTGGAGAATGGAACAACTGGCGGCTCACATTCTGCCAAAGGGTAAAAGAAGCCCCTTCCAGACAACCCAGTTCTGCCAGAGACACGAAATCCCACGCATGAACTTGCTCTTCAGGCTCTATATCTACCCCATAACCTTGGAAAAGTTACTTTGGGGCACGGCAACTCTCACAATCTCCCAGTAAGCACCACCTAATGGGGACAGCTGGTAACTAACAACTGGTTCATCAGCCCTGCTGGCTGAAGATTCCGGGAGCACTGGTCCAAAAGTGTAACTTTTCCAATCCCGGTTACATGCTCCTCATTACCATAATGTCCCAGCCACTTCTTGGCAAGCTGACACCAATTTCAGCTCCCTAACAAACTTGTCCACGCATGAGCCCAGAGGCCACTCCACCGGCACACAGCCAGACCTTTGGAGAATCACTTGCTTGTATCTTGCCTCCCAAACCCAAACCTGGTACTGGTCTCAGGGGCGACTGGATACGATAAAAAAGTAAGCCTGAGTCTAGCATGTCATATACAAAAATGCCATCCTTGGCTCACAACTTTGGGAAATATAAAGTAATCAAATCGACCCAACACGGACGTCGGCTAATCTTGGTTAAACATCTTTGTTTGTAGGTGCGATAACTCCATTTCAGCACATGCGACTGTAACGAAAGGGAGGGGAACAGAGACGGGGCGGTGAATAGACCCCGGAGGCGTAGACTTGGAGCGGAGGACGTCGCGAGGTTAAACAGGACAGCATTTACACAAAGAAGCCCAACTCCCCAAAATGCATAACGTCAGAACCCCCTTAAATCCAGCCCTTCCCGCCGCCGCGGCCGCCAAACCCGAAGGTGGGTGGGCTTTGAAGCCCTCCCGCCACAGCGACCTAAGACGGGGGGCGGAGAGGCCCCGAGCGAGGGTCTGCTCGTCCCCAGCGCACTACGAAACCCCCCACCTGCCTCCCTCCAAAAACTACTTCGGTCTCCCCCTCCCCTCCCTCTTTGCAAGCGGCACGATTTCCGAAGCCTCCACGCAAGTGGCGGAGACCCCTCCCCCGCCGGCCACCCCACTCTGACCCCGCACCCCGAAGCAGCCCGCCCGCGCGCCATCCCACTCACCCGGCGACCCTCCGGCGGCGCTCACAAAGCCTCCGGCCCCGCTGCGCTCCCTCGGCTCCCGCCCGCGCGCCCGCCCGAACAAAGGGGCCCTCCCCAGGCACCGCCCCCTCGCCCGCCCCTCCGGCCACGCCTCGGGAGCGACCCCCGCCCCCCGCCCTCCTCGCCCCTACGGCGAGCCCCGGGCTGGGTAACGAGGAGCCCGCGCCTCCCGCGGCGGGCGCCTACCGGCGAGCCAGACGCACCCGGGCAGGCGGCGCGCGCGGCACCGGGGGCTGTTTCGGGTCCTCCTGCACCAAAGCCCCAGAAAACGCCCTCGGAAGCTCCCGGCTGCGCCGCGCCGGGTCGGGCTGGAAGTCGCGTCCCTCCCGGAGGTCCCAACTTGGGCGCGGGGATTGCGACACTTTAAAAGAAGGAGGCACACTGGGAGTGAATCACCCCAACGTCTACCAAAGTGGAATCTATCCCGGGGGGGGGGGAGTCACGCCAGAGGGAGTCATTACAATAAATACGCGAAAGTCAGATTATTTAATCAAATGATTAAAATGTCTTGTCATTGGAATGTTATTTGGGATTCCCTCAAGACGCATATCCTTTCCAACCGAGGAATTCCTTTCCCTATGCCTCACAGGAGAAAGTTGTATAGCCCAGTAAGCTCCTTTGCTCCCCAGCCTCACCAGGTCAATGGGCTCCGGGCGGGCGTTGCGCTGCGTCTGAGAGTAGCGCCGGATCCTATTGTCAGAGAGGCGACGACGCAAGCTCAACTTCCCACCCAGCAAAACTCGTCGCTCTGCTCCGCCGCAAGGCGAGGACGCCACCCTCGCCAGGATGCTGCTTGAAGTACTGGGGCCAGACGGTGCCTGCTCCTCTTCCCGCTGCAGCCACTGGCGGAGCAAAACGCGGGCTCATGCAGGGTTAATTTGATTGGGCAGTTTGGCTCAGCGTCTACGTTTCAAATCTGGGCTTGCTTCGGAAAAGGGTGAAGCAACAAAAGTACCTATGTGCCTGAACAGAGTGATTTCTGTGCATTGATGCCTAGTTTTAGAAGCCCTCAAAGGTATGTTTGGGATCAAGAAGGGGATTCCAAATGGTTAGCCCCTGAACTCATGGAGGCGGAGGGCTAAACTGCTGAATCTACTTCTCCGCAGCCTGGAGGTATCCAGTAACTTACCAGGTCCCGCGCAAGAGTGCAGGGTTGCAATCAGAAAAGACAAGGTGGACAACAGGTGGCTACCAAACACTGCTTTTCCCTCGGATCTAACCTGATACTCTATGGACCGGCTGCCCACTGCGCAAAACCCTGGGGCCTGCAGCCCAGGGACACTGTGTGACCCCAGGCCCCTTTGGTTTTACCCATGAATTGCAAAGAGACTGAGATGTCCCTCTGGAGCAGGCGTATGGTTAGCTAAGCACCCTCAATCTGCACATTTTGGAGGAAAAGAACCCCATAATTCTGCATGTTGCTGGGCCATCGATAAAGTAATAAAGAACTCTACCGACCTTGAGTCAGGGTGTACTTAGACGCAGGAGTATGAGAACACTGCCCCGCAATAAGCATTCTGTCCCCCCTTTAAATTTTTCCTGCAATCCCCAAATATCTAGCATTGCACTGCGTTAAATTTTTAAATCGAATACTTAGAAATAGTTTAGGCATCCAAAGAAAAGAGACAGGGAAAGCGACCAATGCAAATTTGCACAGCAAGAATAGTCGTTCTAAGTGTTAGTATTTTTTGTTTTGCCATGATAGAAATTTGGAGACTGAAGGAAAACATTTTTGCAGGGAGGCAAATTCTTATTTGGAAGGACAATGCCCTCACTCCTGCCCCTCTGGCAACATCCTGCCTGGAGTTCTGTTCTCCAAGGTCTGCTCGACCAATTTAGAGACCACTAGGCTTGGATACCGTGGGGAAGCTGAAAAAAAAGCATGATTGCACGGCTTGTGCTGGTGTGATGCCAGGCAGGTTTACTGCAGAACTTGGAAAATTAACTTTTGCAAAAATGAACTTAACAGGCAGAAAGCCCTCTTTAACCCGGCTCAGAACATTCTCTTAAGACTGCTGAGTTAGGAGTGGCTTAAGTATGTCTCTGTAGTCTTCATTCTTAAACGTTTCTTTCCAAGGTAAGAACCCACTTGAACTGTGGCCAACTCCCCACTAAATTACATTGAGGCCCATTCGTGGAATTGCTCTGATCTCATACCTTTTCCCTGCTAGACACGGGGAATGCATACTTGGCGACCTGTAGGAAGGGAAGCTGTAAATTTAAACACAGAAATATCTACTATTTTTCATTACTCCTTTCCAGTTCAAGGACTGTCCTCTCTCCCTCTTCCCCTGTCATACCCTCCCAAGCACGCGTATTTCAAATTCAAACCTCTTCCTTCCACTTTGTAGATTTCTCCATAAATGTGAAAGACAGATAAATCATTGCCTCACACAAGTGGCCTGGAAAAGTACAAGGCCTTAAAAAAAAACAAGAGAACAAAAATGCAACTGCAAAATCTACAGCATATTATGTGACAGTCCTTTTTTAATTAATCCAAACTTTAATACAGAAGCACTCAGAAAAACACTGTTACTAGGATTGCACAGCAGTAAAAAACACTCGGTCACTTAATGAGGATATAAAGCAGAGGTTGCCCCCCAGCTTTTCAAGACACCTAGTATGTCCCGTTTGGTAACCCTGTAACATTCCAGCAACCTCAAGCGCATTTACTGACCGCAAGGAGATTGACTGTGAAGCAGGATATATTCTCAGTCCCCACACTTAATTCCATGTGATAGGTTTGCCTTAGGATCACAGTAAATGACTGGAAGGCACACAACAACAAAGATATGATATCTTTGCTGGTAGACTTTTTTTTTTTAAGGGCAGCATTAGGTTGCCAGAACAGAGGATAATGATTAGATGTCAAACACCAAAACATGGAAATTAACTTTGAATTTGTACTTCCCAATTTTTACTGTATTTCAGGTGCATTATACATTTTTGTTACTTGAGGGCTTGGTTTGGTTGGTGTCCGCTGCTAACTCATCAGATGAATTCTTTCCATAATTCTCAAAGAGGCAGCCATGTTAATTTGTTGCAGTAAAAATAACAGAGTCCTGTGTCACCCCAAAGACTAACAAAATTATTCTAAATTTTCCAGATTCAAGCCAGCTTCATGGACACAGCTGTGTATAATGTACATATACCTGAAATTCTAGAAAACGAGCGTCTTACAAAACTCACAAGAGTTCATGGTATAATTAATATCTCACAATATAACTGATTTGTTAATCTTTAAGAGTTCACAGACATCTTTGTTATAGTCTTTCTACAGGTTTTGTTTTTGTTGTTGTTTTTATTTTTTTGCTTTGGATGTTGTTGGTTTGATTACTCCAGGGTAGAGTAGGTAGAGTAAGAAGTTGACCCAGGCAACTCATGAAAGAGCAGAAAATTATTAGTTGTTTTATTTATCAGTGCTATATTTTTCTCTTAGGTAGAGGTACTTGTTGGATTTTCTGTATCAAGCACCCAGAATAACATGACCAACCTTGGGTTTTATGCACTTTAATCTGTGGGAGATGTCAAGCAGCAGCATTTTTTTAGCCACTGCTAGATTTCATCTTTGACACTACTAGATTATTTCCAAGGTGGGAGGCATGGCTGGCCAGCAAGCATGACGGATGTCTAGAAGAAGAGCTGGGCTTGATCCTGTGGATTTTTGTTAAACAAGAGCAAGCACAACTTTATTAAATAACAAGAAATCTGGGATTTGTGTCTTTTAAATAAACTGTCAGATAACATGAGAGCAAATAAGGGACAGATCAGCCATAACACTTATAGGAAGGTGAGATCCATTTATTGAGTTTGATTATGCTCAATGAGAAACAGTGAGACCACCTCCATCCTATTTCAAGTTCTGCTCGGACGTTTAGACAGCAGACTGTAGCATCACAGGGAATGAGCCTTCTGGAGCCTGCGCAGCACCTTAACCCTTCAGTTTCTTATGTGGAATTTTACTCAAGTTAGTGAAAATGTTCTATTTCTGATTGGTTAAATGTATAATAAATAGTCGGAACATCCTAAGATCATGGAATATGGACTTAATTGGTAAGATGAAAGTGAACTATAGCCCTTCATACATAATTGGACTACAGCTCCCATTGTCCCTGATCATTGGCAGTCCTAATAAGGCTGAGAGGAGTCCAATAAGACCTGGAAGACCACAGGATTTCCTTCCCTGTTTCATGGGCTTGGAATTAGCTATTTGCACACAAGGTAGATCTCAGAATCACTTCCAAATTGTTCTTTGGAACAGTTTAGAACCAGAATGGTGTTGAAGTTTAAAAAAATAAGATCAGTTGGGTTATATACAACCTAAGGCTGACGGGGGGGGATTAGCTAATTTGAAGTGTGCTGGAAGTCAGATCTACAAATATCATGGACCACCAAAATGACACATAAATGGTCCAAGAGCAAAGCAACCCTGAACCCTCTCTAGAAGCCAAAATAACTAAATTGAGCTTATTTTACTTTGGAAATGTCATGGAACAGCACAGTTCATTGAAAAAAATTATAATGTCCAGTCAAGTAGAGGGCAATAAAGGAAGTTACAGCTCTGAGTCTGCAAGATCTGAGAAGGATGACTGGGTTCACAAACCTCTCATATTCACAAGAGCTGCCAAAAAAACAGCTGACTTAACAGCAGGTAACAACAGAATCCTTCTTGGTGCCAGTGTTGCAACAGCAGCACAATGAGACATTCCCCTATCACTTATAGTTCTTTGAGCTGGCCAAAACCACCTCCAGAGAGAATCCCAGCCCTCAAGAGCAGGCTGTTGGGTTACACAAAGAGCTACAGTTAGAAGGGGCAATCACATCTGCTCTTGCTGTTCCACTAGTGTAAGTCCAGTTTTGGCTCCTGCCCTAGCAAATACAAATTGTTCCAACTATTTTTCTATAAATATATTATGAATAGTATTTTCCTCCTCTAGTTGACAGCCAACAAAATTCTTTAGAAACTCCTAAAAGGAATCTTTAAAAAATCCCAGAATCCAGTTTTTAAAAAAACTGTTTCAAACACTTAATGCCATGTGGAAGAGCACTGTTTCGGCTGCCTGCCAGAAGTTTAAAAGCAACGGGGCCTGCTTAATGTCTTTGGATAGGCAGTTCCACAGTTGAGGTACTGCTACAGAGAAAGTATATCCACCAACCTAACTTCATGAGGTGTTGTGAAACACAGCAGGACTTCCTCTGAAGATCTCAAATATCCTGCAGGCTCATATGAGAGGAGGTGGTCTCTCAGATACCTTGGCCCCAAGTTGTTCAGGGCTTTGTAGGTCAACACCAACACCTTAAATTGAGCTTGGAAGCTAACTGAAAGGCCGTGCAGTTCTTGAAAAAGTGGTGTTATGTGGTCTTTAAAATGCACACCTGACACCAAGGCCCTTTCAGCACAAGATGGCCTTACCGGGTTGTTACGTTGTAATATCGGGTTAGGTATTACCGCTATAGGGATGTTCTGTGCTGCACCAATCTGGTTTAATTTGAGTTTCATCAGGACTGCTGCTGGTGTACATTCTGCATTACAGCGTCCTTGGCCACTCCTCTTGAATGCCTTTACCCCGCCTTCACTCTGCCCCATCTTCCCTGATTGGTGTGTTGTTGTTGTTGTTTGGAGCGCCTTCTATCTATGTAATTATGTCGACCCATGATATAGTAGCGGCTGCCATTTCCTCACTCCTCGTGTGTGCACTCCTGCTTTGCCTTCCTTTCCCCATTGTCTGTGCAGGTATGGAACTGGACCATATATTCCTTATTTGCATTATAGCTCTTCAGATGCATATCCTGGTTCTCAGCTCTGCAATTGTGCTCTTATGAAGAGAACGAGATCATGAGCAGAGAAAGTCTAAGCCCTTGTTGTCTGTCTGCTGCCACATCTGACAATGCCACCACCTCATTTCTGCTGTCGTTGCTTCAGATGATATCGATGAACCAGCAACCGCCTCTCTGTGCCCTTATGCAGTCTGCTGGATGAGAAGCCTTCCGCGGCCAAGGAGATGGTGGATAAGGGAGTGTATGCGATGTTCTTGGTGGACAAAGGAGGTTTTGGAAACGTGGGACAACAAAATGTGGCTACACCACTTTCGTATGACCTGGGGCACTCTTCTTGAAATTGCAGAGCATCTGCGCCCTCACCTTGAGGAATCAGCCACTTTGATGAGGCTTCCAGTTCCTGTAGAGAAATGAGTTGACATAGCAGTTTGGTGGCTAACTACCCCCTCATATACAGGAAGACAGCCAACACCTTTGGCCTTGGAATTTCTACTGTTGCTGAGATTACTGTTGAAGTCTGTCTGGCGATAGAGCATGTACTACTTCCATTGACCATTTGTTTGGACAACTACTGCAAGGTGGGTTCTTACTTGCCCCCTCCCCCAAACACAGGAAATGCTACCCGGTGTCATTCAGAAGCATGGGTTATTATGTTGCGTAAGAGTTAACCCTGATAATACATGCTGCATGATACACCTATGCTGATAGTAGGTGTTGTGGTGATGTGTGCTGAACATACAAGTTTGATGTGGGAGAGATTAAAAATTGGCTATGCTGAAAATGCTACTTAAATGTGTGAAATGTAAAAAGCTTAGGCTTTGCAGAAATGTTGGTCATAACAATTTCTGAGGTGACAGAGCTCTGATTGCTCTGAAATACCTACTTAATGGTTTATCCTCTTTCCTCCCACCCACAGATCCTGGAAGGCTTCCAGGAATTGGGACTGCCAGAGTGTGTTGGCACAGTAGACGGAACACACATTCCTGTGTGTCCCCCAAAAGGAAGAGTGGATGAATTCATAAAATGGAAGGATTTGTTCTCCATCCTGCTGCAGGGTACTACAGATCATTCTGGGAGATTTCTGGACATTGAGCTGGGATATATGGGGAGCATACATGACGCACATATCTTCCGCCACTCTGCCCTGTGGCAGGCAATGGAAGCAGGCATTTTTGTTCCCAGAAACCCCACTGACACCATAAACGGGGCAAAGGTTGGCCTACTCATCCTTGCAGATGGTGCCCACCCCCTTTGCCATTGGCTGATGAAGCTTTATGAGGGTCATTTGAATGCCCAACAAATTGCCTTCAATCGTTGCCATAATGTTGTAGAGCGTGCCTTTGGAAGGCTGAAGCCAGATGGGGCTGCCTCTCAGCTCCACTAACAGTTTCCAAAGAAAATTACCTGCCATTGGCCTCTGCCTGCATGGTTCTCCACAATATATGCAAATCCAAGGGTCACATTCTACACCCTGACTTGAGACCACCGCCACTTGTGAACATTATTCCTGCTGATGTCCCTTATGAGGCAACTGGGGGTAGGAGGCTTAGGCAGGGTGAGAGGAGCTATTGCAAGGAGCATTGTTGGCTAGACTTACTCTGTCTTATTCTCTCAGTGGATGGAATGCCCTCCCCGTTCAGCAGTAGTCCCTAATCATATGATGCTGTTCTTTGTTTCCTGTTTGACCAATTAAACATGTTCAATTGTAAATTTCAATGTACTATTGTAATTTTTCCAGTAAAGAAGCTTTGTTTGTCAGTATGAGTGTTCTCTGTGTGTTGTGATGTGCAGTCAGGAAAGCTTCCCACTCTTTGTACGCTGTAGATACTGAGGTTTCGCCTGCCTTCAGCCACTTTTGCAATAGACTGTTATACTGCCATTATTCCACTCCCTGTAATTCCTAAATGGGATTACAACAATCTGGTGGGGAAGTACCATGACAGCTACATAAATGCTCTCGCTTCTCTGCTAAGTCAATGGGAAATACTGGTTTCCAAAACCAACATACATTGCAAACTTTTAGTCCTGCTCTGTCAAAATGTTGGATGCTGGAAACAGCAGCATAGAGAGGGCAGGTTACGTTTCTGAACTGCAGGAAAAAAAATGTAGACTAACTGGCTGACACTGAAACCTTTATAACATACCAAGGGCAACATGTGTGGAAAGCCTCACATCTTTGATTTTTAACATTGAAATGAAGTGAAAACTGTAATTAAGTATTACTATGAAATAATCTGGAAAAGACCTCCTGCTGTAGTTGCAAGGAATTTCAATACATGCCTTTACATTCAGCTATGGCTCTCCCCTGCTGTAGTTGCAAGGAATTTCAATACATACCTTTATATTCAGCTATGGCTCTCCATTTTTATCAAAGTATTACACAACACATTTTGCAAGTAACATAACCTTCTTTGTAACAGTACAACAGAGATTGCTCCAAGAAGAAGGAGCCTACTATCTCCATCCCTATCTTGCCATCCTAGGGGCTATAATGCTCAAGTTGCTTTTTTGGACATACCAGCTTCCCTGCTCTGTGCCCTCCCTGTGACTTCACCGTTTAGGCACAGCCACACTTTCACGGGGAATTTCAGAAGCTTGACCCATTGAAGTGGATAGAGAGACATCACGGTTTCTGGAAACTGGTCTGGTATTTTCTAGCAGCCTCTCCAAGGAGTCTATCATAGAGGAGATTGCCCTGTTGCTTACTTGGAGGAGTGACAGAACCTGTTGCCTCTCCTCTGCACAACCAATCAAATCTCAATTCATGTTGTCCACTAACTCTTGGAAAATCTTGTTCCGGTTGTCTAGCTTGCCCATAAGTGTGTTGATCTCCTCCCTGTGGGATTCACGGTTGATCTGATGTTGCTCCCTAGATGAAGCATCCTCCTCTCTTATCTGCTCCACCATTGCTACAATTATGGCTTCTCCTCTTCTTCCATACTGGTCTTGAGCCCATGCATGCCTGAGTCTTGAATGGGGGGAAAGGGACGCCATGCCAATGCTGGCGGGAGTACTGGACTCATCTTCCTGAGGCCCTGGAAACAGATGGTACAGAAAGGTGGTTTACCTGAGATGTGCAGGCTCACATCTGCCCATGGCAAGGGATGAAACTACAAAGGTCCTTACGCTCCGAGGTTACGGGGAGGAACTCCCCTACACAGGAACATTTGGTGTCCTACAAAGAGTAAATCGTATACAGTCTAACAGGCTGTCCCTTTCTAGTCTTTATTGTTGTTATATCCTCAGAAGCTAATTCATCATTGTTCTCCAAAAGCTCATCATTGCCTGTGGTGGACAAATAGGAGCTGTTAGGCACACTTCCTTAGTGCGCTACTATTCCAAAGTCAGAACCTCTAATGTGAAACTTTCTTACCCTCCCTTCCCCACCAATCTTACCTAATGTGCATTCCTGGGTTCGAACAGGTCAGCAGAGTTCCCATCTTCCTCCCTCGCTTCCAACTGCAGGGGAAAGATATGGCTATCATATCTATAGCCAAGGAAGAAAATTCCCACTCCCCCTTGCTATAATCCTGAGTCCTGCGTATTTCACCTCACCAGCCCCTCCTCTATGCCCCTTTGCCGTGCTTGCATTGTTACCAGAGAAGGTGGGAGATCTATCCTGGTGCTGTGAGACTGTGCTCCTGCACAGTGGTGGATGGGCCCGCACATACTTTTCCAGTGCTCCCCTGTACTCTGATTTTGAGGCTACAGCACATGCACTTCACACTCACACCCCCTTTCAGTATACAATGTAGATCCCCATAGAAGGGACAGGTTTTCTTCAGTCTCCTGTGAGTGAATTCCAGGCACCCACCCGGTGATATTCGAGACACATCAACTTCGTCTTTGAGTGGCATTCTTCCACCATCGGACAATGACCTCTTCTCAACTCCCTTGCCACGTCAACAAAAATATCTATATTTCTGTGGTTTGACTTCAACTCCACTTGCACATTCTCCTCCCCGCAAACAGCTAATAAATCCACAATCTCCACTTTCCACCATGCCCTTCCTCTCTTGACCTGGCTGCTTCAGTTTCCTCCTCCATCTTTCTGCCAAAAGAAAACACAACATAAGAACATAAGAATGACTAGGTGCATAGTGATGATGTAATTGCGTAAGACATTTGCTTGACCCAATAGGAATGCTGCCGAACTATCACGTCGTTTTGTTTCTGAATGGTCGAGTTGTTGTCGGGCAGAAACATGGCCCCCCTAGCATTCTTTGCTGGGAAAGGTTTATATGGGTTGTGGGTTTTTTCCTTCTTTTGAGTGTGGTGTGCTTGATGATACTTGGGTGTTTGTTGGTGCCTAGTGTTTGGTGTTTGCTGCTGTGCGTGTTGTGTGTGTTTGCCTCTGTATGCTTGCATTCCTACGTTGCTTTCAGTTTAATCTACTCTTTCTGTCTGTAGTGCTGACTTTTTCGTTTATTTGTCTGTGTGAATTGTGTCCTTGGTGTTTCTGGCTTTCCTTTCCCTTTTTCGTGTTTTTGCTTGTCAGTGTGAGTGGATTCCTGCGTGGTTGTGCCCTGACTTTCATTTCCCTGATTGTGTGCCTGTACAGAATGCCAAGGGAGGGAACTTTGTAGACCTTCCAGGAGGTCAGGGCAATGCTCACAGTGGTGGCAGAGAGCCCTGGATTGGAGATGCTCATGAAGAGTACCCCAATGCCGAGCTGGCACTTTTATGAGAACATTGCGTCAGCCCTCACTGGAAGAGGCTTCCAAAGAATGGTAGACCAGGTGATTTCAAAATTCAAGAACCTGAAATGTCAGTTCTTTGATGTTATGGAGGCTTTTGAAGAACATCCTCCAAGGAGAATCTGGCCCCCCTTCTTTTTGACAATGCACAAACTGTGGAGGGTGGCTGGAAGGCCTCACTGGTGTGAAAGACATAAGCATGGCAAGTTCCTTGCTGTGGCAGCCCTCCTGCCATTCTATTACTTTGTTCTTTCTCTGCTGTGTGCTTGCGGATGTGTGTGCTGCACACAGGCATGGTGTCAGCAGAGGTGCCTTTCACTTGTGTTTCCCTGCACATCTCTCAACAGGCAGGCGGGTACGGTCCACAGATGGCCAGGCAGAACTGGGAGAACAGGAAGGTAAGGGATGTGAAGAGATTAGCCCATTTTAAAAAGGTTCTAGGAGGAAGCAAAAAAAAAAAACAACCCTACCAACAATATGCTGTCCAAACCCATGGCTGTGGTAGTGTCCATGACTTGGGTGTCGTAAGTCCACTTTCAAAACAATTTGATACAACGTTGCAGCCATCCCCTCCTTTTTCAGAGACAATGCCGGAAGAAGGGGCTGTAGCTCAATTAGAACCCGCCTTGGAAGAACCCATACATGAAGTGGGTGAGTAAAATCATGACCTCTATGTGGCATGTGAATGCATTATCTTTGTTAATTCTCCATTTCTAATATTGATTTTTTACTTTGTGGCTAGTTGAACTAGCACCCAAATGGAAGGGGCTGAAAATTCAACAGTCTTGTATATCACATTTGCATTCCTCCACAGCGGCAGAGCCCATGTCCACCATAAATATCTGCTCCTCCTCCCCAGACCTCGAAATGGAGGCTGCAGCAGGAGCTGAAGAAAGCTCTCCCTCTCCTGTGGCTGGCCTTATGCTCTGTAAGTGCAAGAGCATGTCTCCCAGCCATGTGGCAATGAAATAATTACTTCACTGCTGACACCTTAGAAAAAAACAAAAGACCAAAACTCTCTATGTTGTTGCTGAACATTCACAGCTTCCAGAGGAGGTGGAGGAGGAGAAAGACGCATCAGGGCCTTCATCAGGGGGTGAGTTCTGAGGGCGTGGGGCTCCTCTGCCAACAGTTCCAAGGGTTGGGCAGGGAAGCTGCATGTGGGTTGCCACCAAAGCAAAGGTAGGTGGCCACCTGTAACGAACCACACCTTTCTTTCTGCAGCCGTATGTAAACCAACGACAGAGGAGGAGCGTTCATCTGCCAGCAGTGAGGTTCTCCTGCAACACATGCAGGACATGGAAGACCATATTATTGGGCACTGTGAGTACAATGATTTCTAAAGGCGTTTCTCCTCCTTCCTACAGTAACCTACTAAGGTTTTCATGTCACCTTGTGCACCTCGCTGACTCCCTGTATCAATTATTTTTTTCTCTAGGCAACAACCTCCATCACTCTGTGGAGAATTCTTTGTTGGGGTTATCCATGGAGGTGATAAACCTCTGAACAGCATTCACTAACTTTTTGGAGAGGGTGGAGACCACCTTAACTCAGGGTGTAGCCACAAAAATGGGCAACCTGTGCATGGAAATGACCTGCCGAATTGACGAGCTGCAGCGTGCTTTCCTGCAGGGTGCTGCTGTGGTGGTGTTGGCTGTACAGGGTGCACGCAGCCCTAGATAGTCATTTGGGTTGGTTTTGGGGAAGGGAGGGGTTTCAGTTTACTACCGCTCATTTGAGGTGGATGCAAAATGTTTGCTTGTTACTATTATTATTATTGTTATTACAGTTGTTGTTGTTGTTGTTATCCCCTTCAATGCTCCTGACAAATGTCTGTCTTATGTTCTGTATTCCTGTTTATGTTCTCTATTCTTTTTTTCAACCCAAGTACTGGTTATTAAAAAAAATGGTTAAAACATGTCTTTAAGCTTTCTTTTTGGTACTGTTACCCTGTTTTCTGGGGGCCCCGGGAGGGACACCTAAATGTGCTCTCAATTTTACTAGTTGGGGAAATTAGCCAAGAGCACAAGCTAGCATTACGAGAGGCAGGGCAACGCAGTGGAATCTTCTACCCAATGTCTACAGGGTCAGGCCAAGCCAAGAAGCACACCAGGTTATAAGAATAATCATGATCTTTATTAAAGTACAGACAAACAGTGTATGCAACACAATCATACAGAGAATTAGAGAAAATAAAGGTTTGAGTGGGACAGAGGGAATTTTAAGAGGGATTGTTGATTTGGGTGATACTACACCTGTCCTGAAGCCCGGGTAGATCACTGCGAAAGTTCGAAGGTGCATAGTCTCAGTACGTGGGACTGAGAGGACAGCTCGCCAAGCACAGCGGCAGCAAGGCGGGATGGAAGTCGGGAGCGATCCAAAGAAAGTCTTGGAATCAGGGGTTTTTATAGGCAGAAATGTGACCACAGGCTATTCCGTACTTGGGGAAAACAATGAGTTTGGGACTGGAAACAAAGCCTCTGAAAGGTCAGAATTTAGCATGATTGAGTTAAGTCCGAATTGACAAGGAGTAGCCAGTATGTAAACACAAGGTGCTTGACAGTTGAGAGTTCAACTTGCCAAGTTGCCTGCTCGGAGCAGGGAGTTCTTTCGTGGGTTGCGTGCATACATAATTGCGCACTTGCCTTTGGGGTCTCCTGAAGCGTCGGGACGGCCATTTCTGGCCAGCCTGTATAGTGTGGAATATTACAGCGATTATCGGCCGTGCCTGTCTTGCGAGCTTGTCCGGTGGCCTCGCAGACACGTGGAGAGGGGTGGTGGAAGAGAGCCGAATTATTGATATCAAAAGGATATCTAGTGTCCCAAGCTTGGGTTAGGAATTGTGGTGACAGTACTGCATCTCCCATTGTCCCTGGCCATGGAAGCAGAGGCAAAGGGTGATGGTGGAGGCAATGCAGGATGTTTTCAGTGCTCTTGGGGAGGCCCAGGGGAGGGGAGTACTTCTTTTGAGTACTGTGACTCCCATTGTCCCTGGCTGTAGGAGCAAGGGCAAGCTGTATATTTTTCTTGGGAAGGACGTTTTAGGGAGACATGTGTGGTTGCAGAAAGCCATTAGCCCCTACCACCGTACCTGATGATGATGGACCTTGAGTTCCCACAAGCTACCCTTGCTTCCTCTTCAAATGGTGTTCTTTCCTCCCCATACACATAGCAGAGAACATAGGAAGAGAAAGCCCCTCAGTGGTTGTTTGCCACCATTTCTGTTGTCTTTTCAGGAACATTACTGAGGGGGAATAGTTAAGAAAAATGTTGATACAATGGTTAACGCAATAAATCATCATTATCCTTACAGCTACATACATGGGAAGGTGGAAGACCCCTTCCCACATCATTCGCTGGCAAAACGCTTACCAGAATTCACCCCGCTTTTCCTCCACATTCACCGCATGGAGTATGAAATGGTGACATTCTCTGTACTTGTGGGTGGGGACAAGGTTCAAACTTGGGAATGCCCGCAAACCCCCTAGTGCCGCCTCTGAAACCGTGATGATGCGCTATAATTTTCTGCATTAAGCTGGCTGACGGGATTACAGCAATATTGGCGCTACAAAATGGATTTTTTCCATAGGTAGAAAACTGCATTCTTACAACGCTTAGCAATTAAATGGCTACAGAATGATGATGATGTCGTGCGGATTCACAGGACCCTAACCGGCTGCAACCTGCTTCACTTTCGCTTTAGCAACTTCATGCGGAAAGGGCCCAAGTCTGCTTGCTGAATTTTGCACTAGCTACAGCGTCTGAACATTTTTCAAGGACAGCCCCATGTGGAGCACATTATAATAGTCCGATAGGGAGGTAAGTGAAGTTTGAACCACTGTGTCCAGATGTTCATAGAGCAATTATCAAGATAAACTAGGAAGGAGGAAGTCTTCCTTTATACTGTCCTGTGTTTCTTTGAGCAAAGGCAGGATAAACAGGTAAAACAGAATTAACACCCTGAATTTGTTTACAGTTCTCATTGCTACGTTCCCTGAAAAAAATAATACAAACTCTCAATGGGAGAAAGAAAACAGGGAAATTGATGGCTATCAAAACCTAGTTAGTAGGTCGGACAGGCCGTTTCTCTAACCTCATTAAACTTCATTTTTATTTTTGTTTTAATTTAATAGTAACAAAACATAAAAAGTTCATGAAATATCTTCAGAGACAGTGTCTTGGGAACTTATAACCCTATAATAAAAGGAAGTGGGCATTTTGTGTAAAATATGAGTGAGAGGGAACGCTTTCCCTTTTTAAAAAATCAACACCACTGTGCTTTTAGGACTCAGTGGGAAAATTTCTTGCAAAAAAGCTCTGAAAAATGGTGAAGGAGTATTCCTGGGCAAGACACTGGCTTTGACCGAAAGTTGACATGTTTGAAGAATGGTAAAGGCAGATTCCAACTTAAAAGAATTCATCAGGTGGTTCAACTGTTGTCTGTGGCTTAAATATAAACAAAGGCTTTTGAGCACATTACTTGTATTTATTATTTCGTCAGTGCAAGAATGTGCATGTTATCACATGACCACTATTTCTTAATAGCTACTGTTAAGGTAATCATCTTTGTTTATACTTTCTATATTTCCTTTCCCTCTAAGAGCACTGATTATAATTTTCCACCCACAAGAATTAGCAAGAGATTTTATCTCCTTTGGCTTGATCTGAGACAAAGAGAGGTTTTTCTAAAAAAAACATACAACAGACAATAAATCAGCTGAGCTATGCAAGGATTTTACTACCAAACTACTGTTTTATCAATTACTCTTGTTAAAATAAGGGACGCTGTTGACCAAATAATTTTTCTTAATCTTTTAAGGTACGCCAAGACTTTTGTTAATTTTCCTCATACAAGAAGGTGTTATAGAATATTCTTAGCTATAGGGGTTAAAATAGCACTATATATAGTTTGTAGTACAAACTGGAGAGGGAGGCATGAAGACAATATTAAATTCTTTTACTGAAAAGTGCCCCAATAAGTAAAGAAGAAGTGGAGAGAGTAATTGATCATTTGAAAGGAAGAAAATTACCTGGGCAAGATGGTTTAACAGGCAATTTTTATAAATATTTTAAAAAAGAAGTAACTCCTCATTTAGTAAGGCTTTATAATGAGATGCTAGAAAAACAAGATATACCTAATTCTTGGAAAACAGCTGAAATAATTTCAATTTTAAAACCTAATAAGGATGAGACAAACCCAGAAAGCTACCACCCTATAACATTAGCTAAGCAAGATTATAACATTTTTGCAAAGATATTGGTGAACAGACTGAAAAAATTTCTACCAGTACTAATAAAAGAAGGTCAGTATGGATTCATTAAAGGGAGAGTAATTGGCGCTCTTATTAGAAATATAATTAATATAATTTATCATGCAAAACAGAAAAAAAAGGTGGGGATATTGAAACTGGATTTATATAAAGCCTTTGATTCAATAAATCATGTATATTTATATAATGTTTGTAAGAAATTTAGATTAAGAATGAAATTTGGAAATCCAGTAAGAGAATTATAGAAAGATAATGAGGCACAATAAAATGTTAGTGGAAATAACTCAAGGGTAATTAAATTGAGAAATGGTACAAAACAAGGATGCCCATTATCCCCAATGTTATTTATAATAGCAATTGATCTACTAGCTAATATTATTAAAAAGGAAGAAGGAATGAAAGGCAATGTAATAGGTAAGGAAGAAATAAAAATAAATTTACTTGCTGACAATGCACTAATTATTACAGAACAGCCTATCAAACGATTAAAAGGTTGTCAGATATAACTGATAATTTTGAAAATGTCTCAAGACTTAAAATTAATATAGATAAATCAGAAATAATATTTATAAATACAGGTTATGAGGAACAAAAGCAAATTCAGAAGGTAACAGGTTTACAGTTAGGAGTGAAGAAAATGAAATACCTTTATATATAAAGAACTACAAATATAAATAATATGGTTCAAGGGAATTATAACCAAGTACGGAAGAAAATAAATAAACAAGTATGTAAATAGGATAAGAAATATTGGAATAACCTAATATGGATTAGAGCATTTAAAATGATGCTTCTCCCTAAATTATTATTTCTTTTTCAAACAATTCCACAAGAAGTACCAATAAGGATATTAAGAAATAGTGATAGGAAAATAAGAGAATGGATATTAAAGAAAAAGAAGAGTAGGATTTCTAATACACTATTATATACTCATCAAGAAGTAGGAGGGTGGGGACTTCCCTGTCTGGAAAAATATTTTTAGGCTTTCCAAATGTTAAGAATATTAGATTTTGAATATGATATACAAAAAAGTGGTTTAGGATAGAGCAGAAGTTAAATGACCTGGAATATAAATCAGAGTTAAAAATAAGAAAAGGAGAAAATTAAAATTAACAAAGGACCCTTTCGGACAATGTGGCAAATATGGCAAAAATGGGGGAAGAAATTGAAGATTAAAATTACTATTGGCACTCTTTAAAATATTTGAATAAAGAAGGAGAAGCTGGTAAAGGAATAGTATTAAGGAAACTGAGGAGTAGTGGATAATAGGTGACCTATCTGATAATCTAGGTAAATGGATAGAGATAAAAGAAACATTAGATTTAATAGGTAATCAATATTGGCTTCAGTTAAATGGTATATATAACATTTTACAGGAAATAATATCTATAAAAGATAACCAAAATCTATTAAAGGAAATATTGAAGAAAAGACAGGAAGGCAGAAAAGGGTTAGGTGGCAAGATATATAGGATGTTATTGAATAATCAGTATAAACTTATAGAAGGTTTGTTAGGAGTTTGAGGTAAGGACATCCAGCTCAATAAGAAAGAAATGGAACAATGGCTACAGGAAATCAAAATTATCAAAAATAATAAGGTTAGAGAACAACAGATAAAAGTCATAGCAAGATGGTATAGAACACCACAACAGTTATCATATATTATTAAAAATGTATCACCTGCCTGTTGGCATGAGTGTGGGAGTAAAAGACATATATTCATATGTGGTGGGAGTGTGCCAAGGTGCAAAGTTTTTGGAAAGAAATAGAAGAAATACATAAAATAATTGGGGGGGATTTCAATTAAATAAAGAAATATAGATAACTTGTAATGTTAGGAATATAGGATTAAGGAAGGAACAAAATATTTAATTAAACAATTAATTATAGCAGCACAAGCAGTGATTGCATGTGGATGGAAAGAAAAAGAAAAATGGAATTGTAATGGATGGGTGCAGTACATACTGGAATATATGATGTTTGATTACATAATGGAAAAAAGAAAGGTATATTTTGGTCAAAGGAAAAGAGGAGGTCTGGTTTAGTAATTGGAGATTAATGAAGGAGTTTGTTCAGGAAAGAGAGGAGTATGAGAAAGTAAAGGAAACAGTTTAAAATGATTTTCCACATGAGAAAAAAAAGGAAATTAATAAACTACATGGTTCCCTGGGTAGGTGGGGAGGGGGCAAAAAAAGAAGGAAATACTATATGTATATAAGTGCTTAGTTCAGTAGTTCTCAACCTGTGGGTCCCCAGATGTTTGTGGACTTCAGCTCCCAGAAGCCCTGAGCATTGACCATAGTGGCTGGGGCTTCTGTGAGCTGAAGTCCACAAACATCTGGGGACCACAGGTTGAGAACCACTGGCTTAGTTAAATGCTGGGTATACTATCATGATATGGTGTGTATAACTTTTTGTTTTGTAAGATATTTTACATTAATAAACTCAAATATACAAAAAAATTCTTTTACTGAAAAGGAAGGTTTATGTGATGAGTGCAATCCAATACAGATGTAAATCCTATCAAGTTCAGTTAGACTTAACTCTTAAATGTGTATAGCAGCTTTCCTGCACCCAGCAAACTCTAGTTCTATTAAGACTACAACTGCCATTATCCTACCCAAAGAAGCTGTAGTCTGAACACATTTGGAGTGCACTTGGTTAGGGATAGCAAGGCTTGTGGATAAAATTACAACCTTCGAATCCCTCCACCTAAATGTCCTCCCAATTTTTTGGATTATAGCTTTTGTCTATCCCGGACAGCAAGCACAGCTGTCAGAGGTCATAGTAGTCTAAAACATCTGGTAACCACCAAGTAGGGGGAAGTAGTTTTAAGTTAAAATATCTACAAAGAGAGAGAGACAAAAGGGATTTGTACTACTTCTCAACAACAGTGTCTTTAGGTTATGATTTGAGAGCACTGGAACCCATGCTATGCCACAATAATGCAACTTTCTGATTGAAATATGAGGAACTGTGATTTTCCTGTATTGGATGCACATGCAAAGAGGGGAGGGCAGGAGAGTAAGGATTGTTTGAATCCCCCTACACCTGCTAAATAAACTGAGGAGAAAACATTTATGTCTTTACAACATCGCCGTGGAAGAATATCTTCTGCATCTAAATCGATTGATCACTCTTATGTGTTTCTGTGAAGGTTCAAATAATCTGTGAAATCTTAGAAGCAAACATAATCTCTCTGTCTATCTACGTCTACATTTTACACAGGGGGTTGCTGCCCAGTTACTCACAGAAGCACAGTCTGCCTAAAAATAACAGGAACATAACTGGGGGAGGGGGGAGAGAGAAAGTAGTGCTGTGTGTGTGTTCTTCACTCTCCTTGGTTGCAATGTGGCACTTACTCACTGTTGTTCACAACAAAACTTTGAATTTCCTTCTGCTGTTAAGTGGGTCTTGCCAGCTCTTGAATGTGAGAAGCTGACTTGAGACACTGCAGTGACCTGCCATATTGTTGTTGTTCACTATAAGCATTCAAATGGACTCCGACTTATAAAGCACCTGTATTTATTCAGAAGAGGCTTGCCATTGCCTTCCTCAGAGGCTGAGAGAGAGTGGCTTGCCCATGTTCACCCAGTGTTTCCCTGGCTGAGCAGGAATTCAGACCTTGTTTTCTCACAGAGTTCTAGGTCAGCACTATACCATGCTGTCTCTGACCTGCCATTTAGGCATGATTTTATCTATAGCTAATTTTGCCTTCCTTGCTCTCTTTTAGAAAAAGCTGGAGTTCTTGTCTGAAGAACTTTTTGAGACTAACTCAAACTGGGAGTTCACTTAGGAGCTCTCAGGATCCTGGGGATGAGATTAGCACATGGAGATTTAGAGCTGTCATCCCCCCAGAATGTCTCTCCAGACAGCCAGGGGATTCCTATCCTGTTCCTTTTTTGGTGTTAGAAAGAATCAGGAAAGATTATCTGCTCTACTTCTGAATTTTTAAAAACTGCATCTCTCAGAATCTCTCAGCCAGCATGGTAACTGGGTGAAGACTTTGGGAATCTGTAGTCCAAACCAGTAACTTCTACACTGCCTCTGAGGACTCAAGACTGTTTGTTTGCTGGTTGCTGCACGCATTGCACTCATGGGAGAGAAGGAGGAAACTGATAGAACTCGTGGCAATGGACAAGTTCAGAGCGTTTGCTTCCTGGCAAAATTTGGCAACAGTTGCGGTCAATCAAGGGTGGATGACTCAACATCCGTCAGGTTCATGATGCCGTGCAGACAGGCCCCTGAGGAAGAGAACACCCTCCCTCTAATCTTTTCCACTGGGCTAGGGAAGAAAAAGGATTGGCTTTTGGCAATCCTCACTTGGGGAAAGTGAAAGACCAATGGAAAGAATGAATGGCCTGTTCTGACACAGAAGAGGTATGCAATAAAGGGGAGGAAAGGGCAGGAGGAGTGGGGTGGGAGGGAGGAGGGTGGAAACACCATACGCAAAAAAGGAAGTGACATCTTACTCCCAGGCAGGCAAATGTCTCAGGCAGAGCTTGGAAGAGTTACTTCTGGGAATGGCAACTCCCAGCATAGCTTCAGTAGTAGCCACATACCAAGAAGGACCATAAGGAGACCTTTCCCCTGCCAACCTGGTGTTCTTCTGAGGGGGAAAAATTCTACATTTCCTAGGATTCCCCAGCCAGCATGGTCATTAGCAGCAGGACCTGGATTCAGCATTCCTTCCTCCTGTCTATTCTTCCTCTGCTTTAAAGTCACCCCAACAACTCCTCAGGACCAGTCTAAGAGATTTTGTTCCCTGAGGTTGCATATCACACTTCCCCCTCCATTCTATGTACAGAAGGAGCCTGAACTGGACCTTGGATACTAACATTAGGATAGGGTCCTCGATCACACCAGACGGCAGCAAGCCAGTTTCAGAGGCATAGCACAGGTTGTACAGCTCACACAGCAATGTCCTCTGAGAGAACGGAAAAGCCCAGGGACTCAGAAGGAACAACTAGAGGCAGCCACTGTTGCCCTCAAGCATCTGCCACCTGAGATGGTGGCTTCACTCTGCCTAGTGCAAGAGAATGGCTTAAAGCCAATGTGCTAAGACTTCATTGTGTCCAGTCAGATTATCACGCTCTTCCTTCTGCCCAGCCCTCCTATAGAGCAATCAGAAAGGGCCCAGCCTATAGCCATTCTAGGCTGCATCAGTGGGACCATGGTGTCTATATCAATGACAGCGGTAGTGCCACTCTTTTCTGCTTTAGTTGCCCTCCCTTATTATAAAAAAAGAGGAACAAATGTAGCTTTCATTCCAGTGACTGCTGCAGAAGCATTTCCAAAAGGCAGTAACCACTCTTGTGGCGTCATGGTAGTGATTCAGTGTGTCATCACCACCCAAGCCTACCCCTTCCTACAACCCACACAAAGTTATCATAAGTAACACTATGAATAAAAATAACTCTTACGATTGAAATGGGACTTGATAGGAATGAGTTCAGCTGCCAGATTTTCTCTGAGCCAGTCAGATGGACTCATCAGACACCAAGGCCTGACTTGGGGTGTTGATTTCCAGATTATGTTGGACTCCAACTCCCATCATTCCTTATCACTAGTAGTGCTCACTAGGATTGATGGGAGTTGCAGACTGATGACATCTGAATGATCACAAGTTGCCCACATCTGGACTGAACCCCAGCCTTTCTTCATTATGTGAATCCCTTGGATTGGTAACATGCAGGAGTCATTCTGTAGTCTACCCATTCACTCCCACTCTCAGTGGATATTTTCCTGACCAGTTCTGTACTAACCGACCATCACTTTTGTACAATGTGTATCATACTTAATAAAATAAACCCCAAAACAAGCTATTTTAGGCTTTAAAATAATAAAAGCACACACCATTTCTGCACTACACTCTTATAGCGTGATTATTCCACTTTCAACATCCTATGGAATCCTGGGGTTTGCAGTTTCGGGAGGAGCTGCCAGAGAAATGGCGAGAGAAATGTGCCCTCATATTGACCGAGGTCCTCAATATTCAGACACGTGATTCAGCAGTGGTAACAGCCTTCCATATCCCTGAAAATCCTGTGGTTAGTATTAACAGGACAAAAATGAACGTCAAATTTACAAACAAAACAGACTACAGTACAAAACTAATTCATATTTAGCCTGGCCACGTTTCGAGTGCAAATGCTTCAAACTTGACAGTTTTTAAAGAAGAACAATGTCTAGACACAATGTCTGTTCCATACATAAAAGTAGTTTTAAATTTATTGAGTTTATTAAGCAAGCGTACTTACACAAGCAGCTGAGAAGAATCAGTCCGGAGGGCAGGCACAGGCTCCAAATGGAGCAATGGACATTCTCTGGATGTTGATGTCAATGCAGTTTGGCTCACTGCTGAATTCCTACTTCCTTCCCTTTGAGCATAAAGAAAGCGTTTGGAAAGACATGAAGTATACTATGTATCTGCATTTTATTCTGTGTATTTTTTTTTAACAATCACATTGTTGGTCAGGTCATATTTTCAATTCAATCACAATTCCAGAGTTAAAACTAAAACCTCAACTCATTCAGTTTGGATCAATCAACAGCAACTTGTAGATATTCTAACTATTGCTCTTGAGGGACAGAACACACGCACAAAACCATGAACAGAGAGATACATACAGTCAAATAAAACAAACCATATCCTGAGGTGTAGCTTTGCGGGGGGATGAGATATTGCCTTCCAATTTAGAATTCTGTCCCCTCTGCCCATTAAATTTTCCTTCCATCCTAAGAGTTCTACCATTGCAAAGTGAGACATTGAAAACTGACCACAGCTAGAACTTCTAATGTTTGCTGTGTTTGTGTTTCTTTTGTGACTTTTCCTATCCTTTTTCTTTGGAACTCAAATTTTATTTCTGAAGTTTTAAGTTAATGCAATACTAGAAGTCTGGGGAATGAAGGAAATTTTTATTCTGAAGTGAAGAAATCTTCTTTGACTTGAGTGCATTGCCCCCCTACATCTACACCCATGTTCCTGTCTCCTGTTTGTCTCTTACTGCTTTTTCTTCTCAAAAGTTCTTTATATTCTTCTTCCAACCACCTTGAGATTAGGCTGAGATTTAGTGACTGTGATCGTTAAGGCTGAATGAAGACTTGAATTCAGGTCTGTCCCATCCTAGTCTAATATGCTACTCCAGTATTCTAACCTCTCCGCTGCACCATCTGCAACGCAGCTTCCAACTTTGATTAAACGAAAGCTTTTAGTTAAAAAAAATGACAGCTTGTAAGCAAGCAAAACTGAGGTGCTTCTGGCTTAAGGCAATCAGGTCAAAGGATCACTATTAATTCTGAATTTAAAGCAGTGTTAACCTCACCAATGATCCTAAAAAGTCCCCAAAACGGATTACATAATTGTAATAAAAAGCTGTTCCTGCTTTCAGATTTACAACCTAAATGACATGACACAAAAAGAGGAGGGGATTGGGTGGGAAAATAGAAGGGGTCTGTGCAGGCACCAATTCCAAGTGTTACAAAGTTCTTCGAGGTCCATTTAGAAAACATCTAAAAGAGAGTTGGAGTCAAAAGCAGAGTTGATGATGGTTCTAAACCTTTCCTTACACTACAGATTGATGAAATGGTCATTTCTGGGCAGTAATGTGGATTCAAGTCGATTGACTCAAACTCAGGTCAGACTTAAGTCATTTCAGTGACTTGACTGGGACTTGTCTCATGAGTTGTGTATTTTTAGTAACTGATTTGCTGCCCTTGTTTCAGTAACATAACATGTTCATCCAGAGACCTTACAGTTTTGAACAACACTTCCAATCTCTTTTTGCCTACTGGCTACATGATGATCTGTCTCAAGCCCAAAGTGTGAGTGCATTTCTCTGAGGGGAATAGCAAATAGGTTAAGCAACAGGTTTGAGGAAGGGTTGAGGTCTGCTCAGCAGCCTGTCTCTGCTGCATCTAGGAGCTTTCTAAAACTTTTCCTAAGAGCAGAAAGCAAGACTTGTCCCCAGAGCACAGGGCATGTTTTTCAGAGAACAGAAAATGTGTTAGGTAGTGGGCTGGAGAAGGAAGGATCCTTCCTTCCTTTTGAAGCTTCAGTAATGGGGAATAAGAAGGAACTTATTCCTTACTTCCAAGAAAGCTTCCAGCTTCGCAAATGGGACATAAGAAGGGTTCTACTCCCCACTTCCGAAGCTACAGACTCTTGTATGCCAATTGACACAAAAACCTCCACGAACAGGAAGGGAGAGTAAAAAGGATCCTATTCTCCACTGTCAGAGCTGCAGGTGACAAAATGGCAAATGCAGAGGACCAGCTGTACTTAAATTGTTAAAGCTGGTTTAATCTGACTCTGTCCGGAAATTCTGGAATATAGGCTGGGGTATAAAGTTGGCTCCCAGACTTGAAACTTGACTTGAAAGTATTTTGCAAGGGCTTGAGACTTGGAGTGAAAGACTTCAACACATCACTGCTTCCAGGTATAGCATCTGATATCATATGTTATCCACATCTCTGCCCACGTGATTCATATAAAAGTATAAACTGCTTTTATCCATTTTCCTCTCTGTGCAGGTCACCAAAGAAGCCCCAGCATAAGTTACAATGTGTATCCCTAAATGCTGAAAGAGGCCACTCACATTCTCAAAAAGATACTGTGTTCTAGAAGAAAGAAACCATTAGGACAGAACAGGTCATGTTGTAGTTGTTGTGTGCCCTCAGCTCATTTCTGACTTATGGAGCCCCTAAGGTGAACCTATCACGGGGTCTTCTTGGCCAGATGGGAAGAGAGGGGATTGCTACTGTCTTCCTCTTGAGCCTCAGAGAGCATGACTGGGGTTTCCATGGCTGAGGGGGGATTTGAATTCTGGTTCCCAGACTCCTAGCCCAACTCTCAAACCATACTGGCTCTCAAAACAGGCCATCCGCACCACAAAAGCAAAACTGCATACTTTCTGTGGGCAAGCCATTGTCTCCTATTTGATTTCTTTCTTTCTTTTGTTTATATCAGGCTTTTCTCTGCTGAACAGCAGCTTCCAATTAAACAGCAAAAATACAATTAAACGTTAAAAGAATATAAGCATAAAGAGTTGAAAATACAGTTTTAAGAACAAAAGAGTACCATACCCTTCCAGCAAAAAAGGCCCTTCTCTCTGCAGCATAGACGTCAGTTGCCAAACGTTCCCCCCACCCCTCAACAGGCACAGCCAGGGAAGCACCAGTCACGAAACATTTTGTTTTGATTTAGTTAACCAGGTTCATCCAGTTTGACCTTTTATTTTTTTTAAAAAAAACATAAGCTTGTTAAAAAGCAAACATCTGATAAGCCCAAACCTATGTGGCAGCCTTTTATCACCTGCTTGGTGCCTTTGTTGAAACAATCACAGAAATCCCCTTATCTGTGAAATGTGCCCATGGCTATCACCAGAGATGAAAATGCAAAACACTCACAGCAGGAAGAGAAGAAACGCCATCACCATTCTTCTTATCTTTTCCACAGGCACAGTAAAATCCATCTGTGCAAACTGGACAATCTCAGTTAATTTTATTGGATTTTATTTTATTGGAATTATGAATTTTGTGAGAAGGGTAAAAAGTATCCCAGGCTTTAGTTTTGTGGTAACACTTCAGAAGAGTCCTCATTCCCTGTTCAAGAGACCAACATCTCTTATCTTTCCCGTCTACCTTCCTCTTATCTCCCCAACGATTCCAGCACCCACAAGGCTGTGCATATGAAGGAGCCATAAAAGTTTGCACTAACTCCCATCTTCTTTTCTTATTTGTTCCCAAGGCAAATGGATCTTTTTACTCTCATTTGTTTTCTGTCAGAAAATCCCACTGTTTTTCTGTTGTTGTATGCCTTCAAGTCATTTCTAACTTATGGCAACCCTAAGGTGAACCTATCATAGGGTTTTCTGGACTGAAATATGTGCTGAAGGTCACCCAGTGGGTTTCCATGGCTGAGTGAGGATTCGAACCCTGGTTTCCAGAGTCATAGTCCAATGCTCACACCACTGCATCACACTGCCTCTCTAAAAGGGTTGTGTCAGAATTGTCAGAACTTCCTTCCAACGTCTGTTGTGGTTGTTACATGCCTTTAAGTGATTCCTGCTTATGGTGATCCTATCCTAAGGTTTCCTTGGTAAGATTTAATTGGAGGAAGTTTGGCATTGCCTTCCTCTGAGGGTGAGAGATGATGACAACAGCAACTTGCTCAAGATCACCCAGTAGGTTTCCATAGATGAGCTAGGATTTCAACTCTGGTCTTCTGGAGTCCTAGTCCAACATTCAAACATTTTAACCACGCTGGTTTTCATACCATTCCTTTCCAAAATGTCCTCACAAATTCCACCATATCCATTCCTTCTCCTGTTTAAATCATCCTGGGACTTTTAAAATCTCCCCTCCTCCCTCTCTCTGTTACTAACTACACACAAACTTATTTTTGGATGATATTTGCCTTCCCCTTAAAGAGGCAATTCACCCATACACATACTGCTTTTTATGCATTTTCCGTGTATAAGTAAGAAACCAGGAATATCAGAGAACTGGAGTTAACAACACTTCATGTCTTACTGAGGAGTTGTACATGCTAAACACAGGAGTGCGAATCCTGTGGCCATCTATGTTTTTGCACTCTGATTCCCATCAGTCCCAGCGAAGGTCCAGAAAATCTCCTTGGCATGTGTTTCTTCCTCCTCCTCCCCAACTACTTTTACAGGCTTATTTTGTTCCCTTCTCCTGACATTTCCACAGCTCTAGCCAGCTTGGTTAATGGTCAAGAATGATGAGAGTTGTAGTCCAGTATTTGGAGGACTACAAGTTCCCCACTTTCTGTGCTACAACAGCAGTTCCTGCATATGTCATGTATGTTTGCTATGAGGAGGAGGTGCACATTACAGAGAGTTAAAACCATAAAACAACTGAAAGAGGCTGCTTGCTCTCCCTTCCAAAGAATGCTGACAGCTGTGCTCTCTATTTTCCTGTAGAATAAACAAAAACATTATTTAATATAGCCCTGGAGAATGGGATGGGGGACACTTAAAAATAAAGTGTGTTAACTCTGCCTTAACAGAGCCACTGTAGCTTAGTGGTTTGGGCACTGGACTGTGATTCTGGAGGCCAGGGTTCAGAACCCCACTGAGCCATGAACACCCACTGGGTGACCTTGGGCAAGTCACACACTCTCAGCCTCAGAGGAAGACAAAGGCAAACCCCCTCGGTATAAATATTGCCGTGGAAAACTCTGTGATAGTTTTGCCTGAGGGTTGTCCTATGTCAGAAATTACTTGAAGGCACACAACAAAGTTGTTCTACATTTTAAAATGTCAGCAAGACACAGGGTAGAAAAATGCAATTGGGTGGTACAGCCCATTTCTAGAACCAGTCCACTGTACTGGGTTGATTTGATGAGGGCTGACAAGATCTTTACTCAGACAGTGAGCTCATTGTATGGATCTTGACTTAATTCTTTTAGGCTTAACCTAACTCACAGGGAGGCTGTGATAAAGTTGGGGGCAATCAGAAACTCTTGCTGTCCTAAGCTCCTTGGACAAAGGGTGATGTAAATCAGGTATTACCAGATAGATCACTACACACCCTAAAGCTGACATAACTCCAAATTTATGTTTACACAAAATCCTGTGATGGTGTTCAAGGGGAATCAAGGAATGATCAGCTTACTGGTCATTATGTTCTCTCCATTAATGCTAAATTCCACCTTGCCTGGCAGCAGTTCCAGCACAGCACTGTAACAGCAAAACAGCCATTTTAAGTAAAAACCCAAGATTATGGCTTCTCCCCACCGTCCCAGCCCCCTCTATGCTGGAGGACAGAATACAAGCCAAATCACTTGGCAATCTCCCACACAACACAACAACGGGAGTGCAATCCCAACACAGTGAAGAAACAGTTTACATGTTGAAACAGATGCCAGTGGCTATCATACTCTCTCCTCATGTCTTTAGAGCAGGGGTGGGAATTGAACTGCCCCTCCAGATGTTGTCAGCGTACAGCTCCTAGCAGCCTTGGCCAGCAGTGATGAATGAGGAGGGCTGGAGTTCAACAACACCTGGAAGACCATGTAAGTCCCAACCCTGTGAGCAAAGAGTGCACATAACAGCCTGCGTAGAGAGACGTATTTCGCATCATCAGAGCACTTATTTTCCAAAGCTTGGAAACATGACCTTTGGGGCTATAATTCCTAGAGTCCTCCAGCTGGAGAATTATGGAATGTTTTCAAGCTCTGTTCTTTTCACTGAACACCAAACAGCTGGGGGAGAAGAAATTATTATCTTTTTGCTTAGTACATCAGACGGATGGCTACACAGAGAGTGGTGCAGCAGAGCTAGGATACACTGCATCAAAGCACTGGGATTTGACATTTTGATTAGCAGGGACTATGATAGCAAATAATCACTTCAGACTTCTGTTCCTTCTTGAACTTAGTTGCAATTCTCATAGTAGCTGCAGGAAAATGCCCCTCTCCAAAAGAAAAAAAAAATATTGGGAGCTGTTTTCTGGCTTTAATGCAAAGCAGTGTGGCTGGCTTCTTGTTGAACAGGAAATTACAATGCATTAGCTTTACAAAAGACATTCTCCTGGTAGAAATGAAAAACAGGAAAGTGTTGATTTTGAGACAAACACTTTCTCCAGAGCACAGGGGCAGGCAAAGTACAGCCCTTCAGATACTGTTGGACTACAAGTGGTATTTCTCACCACTAACTGTGCTGGCCAGGATTGGTGGGCCTTGCAGTCCAGCAACATCTGGGGGAGGCATGATTTCTGCCTTTGCTCTAGTGCTTAGAAAGAAACTTCTGGGAAATCTTGGGCTGGTGGCCCTAGTTGCTTGAGACATGTTCTGTCCCCTCTTCCCTGTACAGTTTCCTTCCTCCAGCCAAGGGCCATCGTGCCAACCACCTCATGGTCCTTTTGATGGCAATCAACAACTTAAGTTGGCTTCAACTTATGACAACCCTAACAATGAGAGGCTTCAAAGTCAATCTGTTATCAACAGCTCTGCTCCTTTGCCAACACTCTATTCAGCTGATATTAACATACTGAATATTATGCTGTGCACAGCTGGGTTTTTTGGGGTGGGTAGTTATGAATCAACAGAGTTCCTTGTATTTATGGGTTCTCGCTGGGCATGTCTATTATGAGTGCCTGCGCTTCAGAAATTACTGCTACACTACTGGGCAGGAAGCCACATAGGAACATCCAGAAAGAATCTCATTTGTCCTGCAACTGTTGATTATACATACAAGTGAGGAGGATATCTCCATGGTGTGTATTGGGAAAGTGTAACCATACTTTATTTGTAATACCATTTCAGTCTACTCAGAGTGAGAAAAGTCAACTCTCTTACCCATGACCAAGGAGAATCTATGGATTCTGATCACAGAGTACTGATTTAGATGAACCAATGATCTGATTTGGTTAAAGATACCATGTATGGAATTATCCGATCTACACTAATTATGCAACTACTCCTACATGTTTCTTGTCTCTGCTTGTCTGTATGTTTCCATGAACCCTGGAGGCTTGGGTTGGGAGCATCTACATCCTTACACACTTCTATCTAAGATGTAAACAAAGCACACTCTATTATGACTGCAGAGACAGACTTACTCTCTAGTCTTTTTAAAGCAAACATCACTAGCTTCCCTCAGCCCAAATAATCGCAGCATCTTTCAGAAGTTGAAATTTCTACTTGTTTCAATTTTTGACTTTTTAAAAATATTTGAGTTACAACCTGGAATTGAAACGGATTTAATTGGCATTGTTCCTATATAATGTACTATACACATAATTCTCAACACTGTGAATGTGCAAATATTTTTATTCAGCCACAAAAGCTTTAAATAAACAAAAGCAAACTGGCCCCTTGTTCATTGGACAGGTATTTATCCCACCCCCCACCAATATCTTTGGCAGCAATTACAGTTGCAAGTCTTCTTGAAAAAGTCTTTATCAGCTTTGTGCATCTAGATCTAGAGTAATTTTTGCCCATCCTTCTTGGCAAAATTGTTCCTGCTTTGTCAAGTTGTACAGTGGTTGTTAATGAACAGCAGCTTTGAAGTCTTGCCACACACTTCTTCAAGACACTATATCTACCAGCATCTTATGCTATTTGCCAGTAAAGCTAATCCTTGCTCTCCGATCAGTATTGTATATCATATTTCTTTCTCTGAATAGGGACTTGCACAAAGATCTGGTTGTGGCATATGCTCATTGATTGCTCAGGGAATCTACAGCCTGTTGATCCAGCCTGTGGAAAGTTACAAGCCTGCATGTGCTGGTTAGGAGAGGATAATTTGATTTCTCTTTTACTGTAGGCTCTCAAAAGTGATACAGCAAGTGGACCAGCAAAGATCAGACAGGAGTGTCCCTAAAACCCAAGAAAAAGCTTTATGATAGTTGTTCCTGCTCTGCCACTGACAAATTAGTCAACTGATAGACCAAGAAGATAGCTCAGACATTTTAAACCTTCTTGAATTATGAACGTTTTCTGATCATTTCTATTAAAGCCAGCTCCCAAATGTGTTCTAAGAGCCAGGCAGTTTGCTTCAAAACCTTTGAGTTTGGTATGTTTGCACTAAGTATATCTTTACAACATCCTGAGAATGAAAGAAAATCAAAGGAAAGGGGGTAGATGAGTTCTCTTATCTCATTTGTTCTTCTAATGAGAGTGTGCAATTACTCCTCCACTGTACACTTCTTCACAGCTGGCTGAAGACTAGGTGCTCAAGATGTTGTGGTAGAACCCCTGAACATTCAGCTGTGGAACAGCTGGTTTATATTGGGGTTGCTGGGCAAGAAACCCTGAGAATTTGCATAAACTTGGATTAGAAACTGGAAACATTTTAAAGCAAGGGGAGACCAGAATTTTGAAGCAGCACCACGATTTGCTGCCTGAGTTTACACACTGCTACAATTAAACAAAAAAATGGAAGGGACATGGGAGAGGGAAGGCTTCATGACTTTTGTAGGCCCAACTGATGACCCAGTATAGCACAGTAAACCACAAACAATACTGTGAACCACAGTGATTCATCCCTTACCACCTCTCAATTAGACTATTATAATGTGCTCTACATGGGGATGGCCTTGAAAAGCATTTAGAAGCTGCAGCTTGTGCAAAATGCAGCTGCCAGACTGGTGTCAGGTGTGCATTTTAGAGACAGTTAAACACCAGTCCTCCAAGAACTTCACTGGCTTCCACTTTGCTTCTGAACTTAATTCGCCATGCTGGTGTTAACCTACAAAGCCCTAGATGACTCGTGACCAAGTTATCTGAAAGACTGCCTCCCCCACATGAGCCTTCCAGAAATTTGAGATCTTCAGAGGAGAATGTCCCAACACCTTGTGAAGTTGAGTTGGTGGGTACACGTAACAGGGTTTTCTCTGTAGCAGCACCTTGACTGTGGAATTACCTAGCCAAGGAAGTTGGGCTGACCTCATCTCTTTTCAGCTTCCGGGCACCCAAAACAGTGCTGTTCTGCATGGCATTCAGTGTTTGAAACTGATGTTTTAACCATTTCTAAACTGGATTCTAAGCTTGCTTTCAGGCTGCTTCTAGGATTTTTCAGAGTATTTTACTGCATTTTTACAATGTTTTTATCTTTGTATTAATTGGTTTTTATTTGTCTGTCGCCTTTGGAGTCCTTGTGGGATGGATGGAAATACAGCAATGCTTGAAATAAATAAGCAATAGTGCAGGAATAAAATAAATAATATAGGAAACCTTAATTCACATTCTGTTTAAAGATTACTGAATAGCCTTTTGGAAATCATTCTAAAATCTAACTTCCTTCACCTTGCAGGGTTTTTATGAAAATTGTCTAGACATTTGCGGAATGAGAGGGTGCCAGTCCAGCAAATAAAGCAGAACAGTTCCTCACTCAGCTAGAAAGGGCAGTAGTGGTTGTGCCTTTAGAAGTCAGCTAGCAGAAGATTTAGGCCGGAGGTGGGCAACTACCATGAGATAGTTGGCTGTTATCAGCACCTCATGGGAGCCTAAATGGTCATGAAGTTCCATTTCTGTCCTCCACTTCTTTATTTGGGGGTTTAAAAAATTCAGACAAAAATGGCCAGTAAGACTTGCCCAAAGCCTCTCTGGGACACACCTGGACATTTCATTTTCTTTAGGGGCCCTTTGTGCATGCACCCCACAACTTGTTTCAGATCTGAACAAAGATTTTTCCCAAACACAGAGAGGTGGGACTAAAAACCTCCTAAATGCAGCAAAATGGCCAATTCTGTTGCCATTTGGGGACTGAAATTCCGAGGGGTGAGAGAACATTGGGACTCTTGGGTACACAAAGGGGATTGAGGAACAAACATAAGGAACACACACACACACACACACTCCATTTAGAATGTGATAAACAAAATCCTTGTACACCAACAGCAGGTAAAATATTTCTCCTTCACAGGCTGACACATAATAACCTGAATTACTCAAGAGTGACTGAAGGTGGGTTGGGGCCTTGAGGAGTACTAAGCATTTATGCTGTGCAAAGGCGAAGAAGATCTGGGCCTCAACACACTGGGTGTTTCCTCCAAGCAGATATGCTCCATGGCAGACCACAGAGACATCTGCCCTAGCAGTTGGCCTTTTTCAGCATCTTCTCAGACTCCACAAAAACCTCAATTCTTGTAATATTGCTGCAACTGCTTCAGTTCTCTATTAGCTGGGGCTGCTGATCAAGACATGCTTTGTTCTTTAGAATGCAGAAGGTCAGCTAACTGGTCATGCAACATACTGGGATGATTTTGTGCTCCAGGGTATGTTGCTGGAGGAACAGTTCACATTTTTTGCCAGGAAATCTTCCAAGACTGATCCAGGATGAAATTTGAGTTCTCTGCTTAACATGAACACAAAGGACAGAATGCTCAGAAGGGGGGAGGAGGGGGAAAGGGGAACAAGAGGAAATTTTGGATGGAGGTTGCATCATTCTATACTGTTTCTTGGTCTGAGTAACAGAATGTCTCCAACATATCTCTGTCTTGTTCTGCCACCTAGTTGAAACGCCCGGAAACAAGGTAGCAGCAGCCTTCAAGAGCTTAATATAAGTTGTAAAGACAAGTTTCTCAAAGGAATATAAAACATAATTAGTTTATCCACTTTAGTGTCTGTGCTAGGAAAATAAGGATCATGACCAAATTTGCTGCTCCACTATCTTCTAGAGCTCAGAAATGTTACTTCTTTTGGACTCTTAACACCCACACCCCACTGATGGAGGCTGGGAGATTCTGGAAATTATAGTCTGGAAAAGCAGTTTTCCAAGTACTATTCCTTCGATTCATCTCCCAATGGTGTTCTTGGAGTACGGACTCAGGAATCACTGCAGACCCACCTTAGCCCCCCAAGACTTTTATCTAGACCCTTCACTTCACATTAAAACTAAAAATCAGGGTTTCTTTTACATATGCATCAGAAGAAGAGCAGCAGCATTTATTGCTTGCAAAATCTGAACTGTATAGAAGGAGTATGTTAGTTGAGAAAAAGAAAAAGGCTAATAAAAACACTTTTATTAGACAACAAAAATAAAAGTCTCACAGTTAAAACTGAGATTTGTCTTGCCCAGGGAAGGCTACAGTTTCCAGTGATTCATACTCCAAGAACCTGAATTCCCTCTGCATCCACAGGAACAAAGTATACAAGAGTTCTCAATTCCCATCTAGCAACTAAGACCACCCTTGGAAAAGTTAGCCCTGCACAGGAACACAGATTCCAATATATGTTCTTGATGATTTTGGAAAGCAAGGCCCTCACTGCCAAATAAGCAGGGAGAGCTCCCAGTCTCTTGAACTAGAACCATAAGCGTTCAATTCTGTGCACAATCTAGAACTTTGTATGACCTGCAGCCAAAATCTCCAACAGCTGCTACCCAGGAGAAAGTGACGAGTGCATGTGGAATGGCTGTAGATAGCTGAGGATTGCCCTGGAAAGTCCAAGGTGGCTCCTACAGTCCAACAGGAGGTGATCTGTGTTACTGTCTATTGCTGGCTCACTTCCTGTTCCACAGGAAGTGACCTACACAATCATTACAGAGACCTTGCAACCAGCCAAGTGTATGTGCTGTCAAAACACGGAAGGGAATCACACTATCCTGCTGTAGTTACCAGACATTGCTGGGACTTCCCAACAGTGGCAGAAAAATTCAAAACTATTTTGTGCAGCAGGGGTGTGGAAGTAGTCCAAGAACTGCCTTTCAGTCCAGCAGGGACAGAAATAATCCAGTCAGATTTTCCTTAATTCACTCCAGCACCTCAAGCACAGTCTTCCGGAGAGCAATTGAGAACATCTCTTCCCAGGGCACACGCAACCACTCTACCAACTCAGCCAGCAGGTCTGGACACCCTGTTCGCAAGTGCCAAGTGCTCTCCACTTTTAGGACCTGCAGAGGAAGAGGGCAAAATTCAAATTATCAGGGAGTAGACTTCTACAGATGCCACAGGATGCAAAGTGAGAAATAAATGGGTCCTATAAGAAATCAAGCCTGAGCGCTTCCTAGAAGCCAAAATGACTGTCATTCTTTGGCCATATCATGAGATGACATAACTCATTAGAAAAGATGATAATGCTCAACAAAGTGGGAGGCAGCAGAAAAAGAACACCACCACATTACAGATGGACAGGTTCAATCATGGAAACCACAGCCCTGAGCTTGCAGGACTTGAGCAGGGCTGCTAATAACATGGTGTCTTGGAGGTTTTTCTCATTCATAGGGACGAAATCATTACTGTAAAGTCAGCTTCAACTTAACAGCAAGACATATTCTGTGATTAATTTAACTAAATTTAGCTGGCATCAAGTGCAATTGTACTTTCATCCAGACTGTAATCTGGCATGACTGCAGCCCACAATGCACAGATTTAATTAAAGGAATGAAGAGAAACAGACATGCAACAATGCTCATGGCTCTCCAAACAGCACTTGTCGTCTTCTGTTCATGCATTCAGTATATCAGAGGAAAGCCTCTTGACTCTTCTACTTACCTCATCATAAAGCTGTATTTTTACATCACAAGGGGAGAAACGGTAAAGCACAACACCACTGATGCTACTGATTGCTTCACTCTCCTTCAGGTGGAAGCTATTCTTTGGCTCAGCACCACTGTCTGAACCAGAGGAGGATGAGACTTTTTGCCACTGGTGATCTTCTTCCACCAAGAAAATATTACTACGGGTGCTAAGCAAGGTCACAGGAAAGGCAGAAGCCCCTAGGAAGAAAAGAGTTGTACACACTGCTTATGAAACAACACAACAGCAAGCACACAATTATCTCTTATTGTGGCTGGAGAAACAACAACTCCTCCAAAAACTTTCCATACCTTGAATGAGATATGCCAACAGGTAGAAGAAGGGTCTGGCTGAGCCACCTGCAGCTTCTTTTGCTAGGTCCTTGTCAATCAGTGGCCTAGGACACAGGCACAAAGGATTGGAGTGAGACTGCCAGAATATCCACTTTCAGTTCAGTGACTACCACCATGCCACCCTGAACACACCCATTCAGGACTGATTTAAAAAGCCTAGCAGCTTCAAGTCTGTTCAGGAAGTGATGGGAGAATTCTGAGTAATATAAGGCATTTCCAGATAGGGCTAGGAGGGAATCCTGCAGGTCACGCTGGAGAGTTGCTGCCACTCAGCATACAGGGCTTGATGAACCATGAGTGTTCTGACTCAGTATAAGTCAGCATCCAATGTCCTCAGTTGCCATCCCCCTCCTTTGCCATTCTACCTGGCTTGCAGAACTTGAATCTCTCATGGCATCTCCCAAACATCATGCCACCACCAACTGTAGGGCAAAACCTCATTTATACTGTACAAATGCAACAAGCCTCTTACCATAATGAATGCTGGGGGTTCATTTCCAGAACAGTAACATCTGGGATGTTTCTCCTGCTTTTGGCTGGCAATTCCTGAGTGAGATCTGGAAAGGACATTGATGGAAGTTATTACAGGAATGAGCTAGAAGAAGGGTCTGAACTATTCACATTTTTCAGAACTAAACTTTCAGTCAAGAAGGGGCAACTATTGTGACAAAGCTGTGGGCTGCCAACAAAGAAAAGTCTTCCTTCACAATGACCCTAATGGAAGCCTCAGCTCACAGCACACAAGGATCAGAGTAGCCAATCCTGAGGAAGAATTAAAAGCCACTAAACTATGTACAATGAAACAGCAGGAAGGACAAACAAGAAAATGTCACACTGATTTAGCTTTGGGCCCAAACTCAGCACAACTGTACCACCTACCAGCACCTGGCTGGCTGGCTGGCTGGCTCTGTATCTCAAGCCACTTTTAGTCTGACAACTTTTTCATCCCTGTGACAGAAAATCAGAGGAAAAAGCCAGATCTTCTAATCATCCTTCAGACTTTTTGATACGTGTGTATTCCATCTCAAGGTAAGGGAAGATTGTGCATACATAGAAATAGTCCAGTACCCCCTCTTACGTGTCAGGCACTGGAGGAATCGCCGGCAGCGGCTCTGGTTGCGAAGCAGTAGGACGTAGGAGGCAGGAGGATTCACAAACTCCACATGCAAACTCTGGTGGCACAGTCCTACCTCTAGGCAAGAAAGGTTAGATAGGCAGTGACAGTCTTCCTTCTTCAACCAGTCTGATGGCTGTCCCCTAGTACAGATAAAACATTATGAGCCTCGACATATAAAGATGGGGAACCCACACTATCCAGATGGATAAGGAAAGAGATCAAGAATGCAGGGTGATTCATCTGAGAGGAAGCAGCATTGAGAAGGGATAAGACTGTAGTTGGTGAGGAGCAGAATGCCTGCTCCAATATAACCTGCCCTTACAGTGAGGTTGCCTTTCAAAATTTTCCTGCAAGTCCTCCACCATCTAAGGCAGTGATGGAAAAGTGTGGCCCACAGGCTGCATGCAGCTCCCCCAAAGTTTTTTTGTAGGCCCCTGGGCACCTCAGCACCTCAAGACATTTTTAAGGAAAATGTTTGGACAAAAATGCCCCTCTACACTCCCTTGGGGTGTGCAGGAGGCAATTTTGCCACATCCCCTCCCCCAATCTTTTCGGGCCCAGAAGAAGGCTTTTTTTCTCTGAGTGGAAACTGACCTTTACCCAAAAGCACAGGGTGAACAATGGAGAGTGGTGGAACTGACCAGTGTCCAATCTAGAATAGCACTGTGTGCATGTCTAATTATTTTCATCCCTCTCCTAAGTATAATATATCCAAGACATGTTATGACAGGAAGCTAAGCAGAAATGAGAACTGCCCCAATATAGCATGTCTCACCTTATCTCCCCTTTAACCTCCAACACATGAAGTCGGACATCTGAACCAACCAGGAGTGCCTGGAACTCCCCCGGCCGACCGTTTTTTACTACAGCCACCTAGAAAGAGCATGGCAGAAGATGGCCTCTTCTCAGAGAGACATGGTACCCCCCAAAAAACACTGCTATTCAAATCGTTATGCCACAACAAGGCCAGATCTGACTGAGCATAAAATGTCAAAGTCATGGAGATCTGTTTCCCATACCTTGAGAAAGCATTTGAATTCTTCTGCCTTGTCAAACACCTCCATATCCAAATAAAGCTTTAGACGATGGTCCACAGAAAAGAAATCCCGCATACTTAACAGACTGTTGATTGCTGGTTGTGGGGGAAGCAACAAAGTTAGTGGGGTTAAGCACTCAACAGCATCATTTGAACTTTCATCTGGGAGAGCACAATCATCAACCTAACAGGCCTGAGTCTTCTGCAATTACATTACACTTTCATCACAACCAAAGCTTAAAATATTTCTCAATACAGATAATGAGATCCAATGCTTGAATCACGTGGGATCCATTCAGCTACAGCTGACAAAAAGTTTTTTTTAAGCCCTCCCTCTTCTGGAGTGTGCATACTGGGGCTGATACTGCACAAGCCAGATAAACCACTAGAAATATCAGGAGCAACTGACTTCCATTCAGAAGTCTGCTAAGGGACTGCACACAGACTACCACAAAACTCCCTTTTCATATTATGCAGCTATGTTATGAACTGTTCCAGGGTGACTGTCCTCACTCTCACACGTTGAGCACTTAGGAATGTCTTAGATATACCAATAGTAATTTTTTTAATTCAAAAGGGTAGCACTGCTACATTAACTAAAGAAAGAATTATCATATTCAACTAATTTCTTTTTAGCTCCTGCTTAAACTCTCCCCTATTTAACACTCTGAAGCAGTCTTCTGTCTCCTACTTACCATCACAATTCCTTCCCCCTGTGTTCCTCCACCTTACAAGCCTCCCTACAAACCTCTCCGCTATCCCTCTCTGTTTTTCTGCTTTGCAGAACTGTCTTGCACCACACTGCCCCATTGTTTCCTTCAGTCTCTATAATTTATCAACACTAAAATACCACTTTTTGATCATCACAGTGAAATAAGAAATACAACACACGGCATTCTCTCCTAACAGTTTAAATACCAAGGGCCTTTCTTTCCACACATGAGGCAGAAAACCAAATTTGTAGCTGAACGAATTCTGGCTTACTGATAAACAAAACACTACTCATGGTATGCTTCTGTCTGCATATTCAGCACTTTCCACTCCACCACATCCCAGATGGGCACTGGTCCTTGGAATGTCAGATCAAGGTAAGCAGTGTGACAAAATTATGATTAAATGGTTGCAACTGGTTAGAAAACCCGGAACCGATTCCACCCTAATCTGTGGTACCTGTGCAGGACCCCAAGAAATTCCCTACAGAGATGGCAACAAGCCAGGAGTAGGGGACAATTTGGAATTCCTTCAAGAACCCACACACCACCTGTTATGGAGGCTAGAATTTAACCAGTTTTTTGGCTGCTGTCACATCCTTTCAGCACTACTAATGCAAGTGCAGCTGTCACTAAAACTTCAGCAATGATTTGCATGTCCATCAGCAAGACCTTTGGCTGCATTCAAAGTGTCAACTGAAAATCATTAAAAGGAACTTAAAATCCTAACCATACAACACTCCTAACAATCAGCAAGTGGAGCTCTTGCCTTATTCCTGCTGCAAAATATTCCTCTATTTACAGCATAAGTAGGCCACCTGGTTGATATGCTCTATGGTTAAAAAAATCTAATTTCTGGATAGGGAAGGCTTCCTATCTCTCCACCACTGCAATGCACAGTCCCTTCTGCCTCAGACCCCTGCCTATGCCAAGGCCCACTCTTGTAGCAGCTGTCTCAAACTACTTACGGGGACTCAGGTTCCAGTGTTCCTCATGCTCGGAGCTCAAGGAGAGCTGAGAAGGGGTGGGTCCACGAGACGTACTATAATGATAGCTCCCCATCAAGCTCCCTCCATTGGTATCTGTGTGGCTGAAGGAAGAATAACGGCTCTTGGCATTCAAATCCCTCTTGCTTGCATCAGCCCCTTCAGAGCTGCGGGAACTGGAATGTGCAGTGCTACTGTGGTCACCACTCAGCTCTTGAATCTGGGTACTGGAGCTGTTTCCAGTTTCAGAGTTATTATCTTCTCCAATATAGAACTTTCCTGATTCTGCCTCCTGCTGGCTTTCATCGAGGCCAACTTGAGGCAGCAAGAGGGTGCTGGGACGTTTTTCGCAGGGTAAGATGACCACATGGTCACTAGAGCAGCTGGGGCAGATTATGGGCTCACTGGAAGCAGCCGTCACATCTGAAAAAGGAAAAAAAGATAGCAAAGCCACATCTGGGTGCCACAGTCCTTAAACTGAGTAATTCAAGCACCTGTCAGGACCCAAAGTCTAAAGAAGTTTCAAGGCTAGTGTGTTACCCCATCCTTTTTCCTTAAGAGAGTTTCCACACCCATCTCTTGACCCCCTGGTCTCGAACACTTCTGTCAACAGTTGACTAATTATGCCACAAATTGTGTTATAAATCTTTGACATCCAGTGTTTACAATCTGTTCTGAACTAACACTGACTTTTTTCAGTGATAAAATCAATAGTGGCCAACAGCTTCCCTCTCCTAAAAACAATTTGCTCAAATAGCCCAGACAATGACTCTTGTCAAGAATCCAACACTCTATCCCATAAAAACAGAGCAAAAATACTAATGTATTTCCAACATTATTCAGAAACTTAAACAGATTTTAAGATTCTAGAACACCTAATGTTGGATGTAGTTATGACTAAAGACTAATCCAGCTCAACTAAACATTCAAAGTTTGCATATTCTTTAGAGGTTAAGAATATTTTGTGACAACAAAGTCCAGGAATCCAGCCTAGTAATCCAGTTTAGATATCTATTATTCAGGGAAACTAGATTACAAATGGTCTACAGCAGAATTATTTTACACCCCTACTAGCCCCTACTAGCACCATATAGAGACTTAACAATCAAATAATTGTTATTCACATTTTACTGTTAGATAGGAGAGGTAAAAAAAGAGATATTACTTTCATAAACCTAGAAAGTAAGCTACAACTTAAAAGGCATCGTTCAAGCCAAAACCTCACTAGACAATCTCTCTAGGCCACCTCTCTTGCCAAAGTTCCAGCAGCCGGACTTTGTAATTGGATGTAAGATTTTAGCTAACACCTCATACCTTGTTCAAAAAAAGTAGTAGTTTCTTCAGCAGGGACTGCACTCTGCCACTCAAGCAGCAGGCACCCTGGAAATTCCTGTTTGCATCTCAAACACTGGAGCTTTGGGCCGCCCTTCTCCTGACTTCTGTTGTTCTCGTTTTTCTCCAGGATAGGTGTCAACACTCTGAGCAATTCCTGAAAACAGCAGTAGGAAATGGGCAGAGTGGCATGAAGAAACAACAAACACCTCCACTATTCTGAACACCTTGCATCCTCATGTAAGAGTGAATATCACAAACAGCCCTGCCCCCCTTAGCTATGGATAGGGAGGACAAGAAGGAAGAGGGCACAGAAGTAAGCACTGATCTTTCTTCACAGCTGACCAGCAAAAAAACCAAGACAGACAGGAAAAAGTACTTCTTCAGGCCAGGCATAATTTCTGGAATCTGCTGCCTCAAGATGGGATGTCCACCTCTAGCTCAGAAAGCAGTCAGAAAAATCAGCAAAGGACTCACAGCAGTTGCTAAAAGTCATAACGGCTACATGAATCTCCAGGTTCCAAGACATCATCCCCCAAACTTCAGCAGATGGGGGAGAACAGTGGGAAGGGTTCTTGCCCTGCTTGTGGGCTTTCCAGCTGTCTTGTTGACCACCGTGAGAAGCATGACGCTGGGCTATGGTGGATGACTTCACTAATCCAACAGTGCTGATCCTAAAACATCAGAGATCTAGCAGCCTCATCTCAGAAACAATACAACGTGATATTTTCTCCCTTCTTCTCTACTGGTTTGAGTAGCCAAGGTCCTCACTGCACTATAAAACTACATTGGCCACTCCTCCATTCTATTCCAGTATGACCATGTTCTTACCTGTACACAGATCTCAGGTTGGTCATCCAGCACTACATAGCGACGCTTCTGGCGGTCTTTGCAGATGTAGCTGAAATGCAATGTGAGAACGGGAAAGACACGCTCCAGATCCTGGAAGGAAGAAGAAAACAAATTACAGATGCCAAATGAAACCAACCTTGCCCCCCCACACCCCATCATTTGGCATTGTAATGAACAAGACATGGCTTAAGCTGAAGGAGCACTCACTTGTAAGGCCAGCAGTTACAATCAGTCACTGTTCCTAATGCAAAGTATGTGCAACCCTGCACAAAAAGACACCCGAACATATCCATGAGCTAGCCTAAGTTCTTTGTTTATTGTCAATTATGCAGAACCAAGAACATGATTTATTTTCTTCTACTGATCACAGGAAGGTGCAAAAAGCTACAGAAAGCCATCAAGTTCCATCTTAACCACTGGACATCCTGCTTGATTGACTTTCCTGTGGCTTGTGAGATTTCATTCAAGCACTGTCTACATACTCCCAAGCTCATCTTCCCATCCATACTGACAAGCAACTTGGCTCACACAGAAAAGCAACCTTCTCAATATGCTAAGTTCTGCACCTAGTGTCTAGAAAATACTGCATGGCTAAATCCAGTCACAGAATAGAAGCAGCTATGGAGACTATGTCCTAAGAAAGGTGTGGGCAATTTTTGTCAGGGCTGAAGGAAAAACTTTTCTTTCCAGCACCTGCCATAGGCCACACAGTGCCCTAAAGTGGAAAAAAAAGATGTAAAAATATTTAAACAACAAACAAAACAGAACTGAAGATGACTGGATGTGCACCTCTAGTTTTGATTTTTGCCCCTTGTGGGATATGCATTTGTAAGATTTCTCCCCTCAGTCCCACTGCTTCTCTAAACTCAGAATTACTGTACTCAAAGGCCTCTTATTTTTACATTTTCTCCCTATGACACTAGGGGACATTGGACAGTGGCAGGAAGGCCACAGGCTGCTGTCAGTGCAGCTAGTTGTTTCCTTTGTTGGATCAACAGTGAATATTCAGTGAAAGAACAGGTTGCTTACCTGTAACTGTGGTTCTTCGAGTGGTCATCTGTGTCCTCATACATTAGGGGCTTTTGCGCCTGCGTGGTAGCGTTCGGAAGATTCTAGAGCTCGTTAGCTTTGGCGGGAACCCCTCCCCCACGCCTGTGCTGAGCATGCTCGTCCCGCCAACTAACGGTCTCTCCTCAGTTCTGGTCCGCCGAAGCAGATGGGACCTGAAAAAGAGGGGAAGGCAGGGCGGGGATGTATGAGGGCACAGATGACCACTCGAAGAAACACAGTTACAGGTAAGCAACCTGTTCTTCTTCTTCGTGGTCTCTGTGCCTCATACATTAGGAGACTGTATAGCTTACCAGTAGGATGGTGGGTCAGGTCCCAGATCCTAGAGCACAGAAGACAGCACAGCACGTCCAAACCAGGCATCTCTCCTGGACCGGCAGTCAAGCCTGTAGTGGCGCACGAAGGTCGATGGCTGGGACCAGGTTGCCACATGGCAGAGTTCCGACAGGTCGACGCCTCTCAGGAGGGCAGCAGATGTCGCCACGGCCCTGGTGGAGTGGGCCCGAAGCAGGTCTGGCGGAGGCTTCTTGGCAAGCTCATACGCCAGGTGAATAGTCTGCACCACCCACTTAGAGAAGCGCTGGGTGGATACCTTGTGGCCTCTCCGGCGCCTGCCATAACAGACAAACAGGTGGGGTGTCTGTCTGTAGGCCACAGTCCTGTCTTTGTAAAAGGTCAGCGCCCGACAAACGTCCAGGGAGAGGAGGGACCACTCCAGAGGTGTTGTAGGGTCAGGGTAGAAGGCTGGCAGGATGATGTCCTGGCTCAGATGGAAGCTGGACACCACCTTTGGCAGGAAGGAGATGTCAGGCCGGAGGACCACCTTGTCCCAATGAAAGACCAAGTATGGTTCATCGCACCGTAGCGCCGTCAACTCTCCCGCCCGCCTGGCAGAGGTGACGGCCACTAGGAACGCGGTCTTCATCCCGAGCAGCCTGTCGTCCGTTGTGGCCATGGGCTCGAAGGGCGGCCTCGTCAGCTGGGACAGCACCAATGACAGCGACCACAGCGGTAGCGGCGGCGATACCGCTGGGTACAGGTGCTGTAGGCCCTTCAGGAACTGCTTGACAGTACCGTCCCTGAAGAGCGCGGCCAACAGGGATCGTGGTGGCTGGTATGCCATGATCGCGGCGAGGTAGACCTTGAGCAACGGGAAGGCCAGGCCCTGTTGCCGGAGATGAAGGAGGAAGTGGAGCACGGTACGCAGGGTGACAGGCGATAACGGCTCTCGACATTCCTCGGCGAAGGCCACGAAGCGCTGCCACTTGTAGTGGTAGTTCCTTCGCGTGGACTCCTTCCTGGCCGCGGTCAAGACATTCCCGATGGTCGGGTCGTCTAGGGCGATATCCTCCAGGCATGGAGGGCCAACACCGGCAGGTCCAGGTGCAACACCAGTCTGTCAGAGTGGGACAGCAGGTCCGGTACCGTGGGAAACCTGAGAGTCCTGCCCCGGGCGGTTTCGATCAGGGGTCCGAACCAGTGCTGCCTCAGCCAATACGGTGCCACGAGGATCGCGTCCGCCCGGTCCGTGATGATCTTCGCGATCACGCGGCCCAGGAGTGGGAATGGAGGAAAGACGTAGATCAGCCCTTCGTCCCACGGAAACTGGAACGCGTCGCCAATGGAGTGGCAATCGTGGCTGGCCCTCGAGCAGAACAGGCGGCACTTCGCGTTCTGGTTGGTCGCGAAGAGGTCGATGGTCGGCTCGCCCCATCGGTCCCGAAGCATCCGGAAAGCCTCATCGGACAGGGACCACTCGTGGTGGGAAGTGGTGTCCCTGCTGAGAGCGTCGGCTGTGGTGTTCTCCTGCCCCGCCAGGTGAACCGCCACAAGGTGTATCCGGAGCGGGACGCACCAGTTCCAGAGGTCGAGGGCGATGCCCAGCAGCGTGGTGGAGTGCATCCCTCCCTGCCTGTTCACGTAGCAGACCGCCATCGTGTTGTCAGTGAGGATCAACACCGTGCGGCCCGTGACCAGGTGTCGGAACGCTCTCAGGGCCTTGTGGATCGCCAGCAGCTCAAGAGAGTTGATGTGGAGGAACAGCTTGTTGTCCATCCACCGGCCTCGGACCCGGAGATCTCCGGTGTGCGCTCCCCAGTCGAAGAGCGAGGCATCTGTCGTTACTGTGACCGACGGCCTGGGTTCGCGGAACGGCATGCCTGACAGGAGGTTCCTGTACGACTGCCACCACAGGAGTGATCGGTGTACCTGTTGGGGCAGGCGGTATCGGCGGCGCTGGTCGTCCCAGAGTGGATCGAAGGCCCTGACGAACCAGTGCTGGAGCGGCCTTGCGCGTAACCTGGAAAGGTAAGTTACGGCGGTGGTCGAGGCCATATAGCCGAGGAGCTGTTGGATCCTCCTCGCTGACATTGTTGAGGCCTCGAAGGCAGCGGACACCGCCCGACGAAGCGTCCACGCCCTTTCGTCCTGTAGGAAGGCCCTCGTCGATACCGAGTCGAGGGTCGCCCCGATGAAGTCGAGGACCCAGGTGGGCTCGAGATGGGACTTCTTGGGGTTGACCCTGAGTCCGAGCCGAGTGAGAAGAGACAAAGTCCGATGAATGTCCCTGTACAGTTTCTGTTTGCAGGACGCCACCAATAGCCAATCGTCCAGGTAAGGGTAGACGGAGACGCCCTTCGTCCGCAGGAAGGACACGACCGGAGCCATGCACTTGGTGAACACCCGCAGTGCGGTGGAAAGTCCGAACGGCAGCACCCGGTACTGGTAGCTGGTGCCGTCGATCGCGAACCGAAGGTATCTCCTGTGCTGCAGGTGGATCGAGATGTGGAAATAGGCGTCTTTGAGGTCTATGGACGCAAACCAGTCCCCTCGGCGAAGGAAGGGGAGGATCGACGGCAGCGTGACCATCTTGAACCTCTTGGGGCGGATGTATTCGTTCACCCCTCGGAGGTCTAGGATGGGCCGCAGGGATCCGTCCACCTTCGGCACCGTGAAGTACCTCGAGTAGAAGCCGGTGGTCCTGGCTGAAGGCGGGAGCCTCTCGATCGCTCCCTTCTCGAGGAGGGACTGGACCTCTTCCAGTAGAGCCGAGCTGGCTGGGGTGGAGTAGTAGACACCCCGTGGCGGAATATTCTGGAACTCGATGGCGTACCCCAGGCGGACGATGGTAAGTACCCAGGAGTCCGCAGTGATCTCCTGCCAGCAGTCGAGGTGCCTGGCCAGGCTCGGGTGGAGGAACAGTTCTACCGGAAGGGCGAAGGATGGCACGGGTGGAGTCCTGCGAAGGCCATCAAAACTGGGACTTAGCTCCGGAGGACGACTTCTTGGATGACGAAGATGGGCGTCGTCTGGGAAGCCTCCTCGAAGCCGAAGATGTCGATGGCCTCGACGCGGTCGACCGCGGGGACCGCAGCTGGTACGCCGATGATGATGAGGACCTTCTCCACGTAGGCCTCGGCTGGAAAGAGCGGCGAGACTGGGCAGGCTGGTTGATGCCCATCTTCTTCGCTGTCAGCCGGGCCTTGACGACGTGATCCATGGCCTCGTCGGTGGAGGTGTGGAAGAGCCCTTCGCCGTCGAACAGAAGGTCTTCAATCCGTCGACGGCTGTCCTCTTGAAGCCCAGAGGACCGGAGCCATGCGTGGCGTCGGAAGGCTACGGCACCGACCATCACCCTCGAGGTAGCCTCCACGGCGTGCCTCGAGGTGGCGATCTGCTGTGTAGCCACCGCAACGGCTTCGCCAAAGATCTGTGTGGCTGAGGCGCGTGACTCCTCCGGCAGGTCAGCGAGGAGTGGAGCGAGTCGGTCAAAGAGGTTCCGATGGTAGGCCGCGAGGCATGCCATCGTGTTCACCGTCCTGGCCACCAGGGACGATGCCGAATAGAACCTTCGGCCGAAGGCATCGAGCTTCCGTCCTTCACGGTCCGGAGGAGTGAATGCGCCCGATTGCCTCCTTTCGTTTGAGCCGACTCGACCACAATAGAGTTCGGTACAGGATGATTGAAGAGGAACTCCGCGTTCTCCTTCTGGGTCCTGTAGAGATGCTCTAGCCTATGTGGGATAGGCTATGCTGATGCCAGCTTCGCCCACAGCTGCTTCAACGCTTTCACCAGGGTTGGTAGGAATGGCAGTGGTGCGGCCGATGGTGGACAGGCTCCCAAGTACTGGAAGACCGGGTCCTGGGCTTGTGGAGCAGGTTTGGTCACCTTTAGGCCAAGGGCTGCGGCCATCCGGAGGAGGATCGCAGAAAACTGGCGTACGTCCTCCGGTGCAGACTCCGGGCCTGGCTCCCCGAACCCCAGCGGTGGGGATTCGTGAGAAGAAGGGGTGGACTCAGCAGACTTGGAGTCCGAGTCGTAAGAGTCGCCGGATGGTGATGACGACCTCTCTCCTTCTCCTCGGCCGGCCTACGGACCGGAGGTGCCAGGGTGACTGCTGGAGCTGCAGGCTGCATCGGTACCGGTGCAGCCGATGTCATGGCCGGTATCGGAGTCACCTGCAGGGGCACGACCGCGGACCTAGGACGGTGTGCCGCCTGCGTGGTAGAAGTCGCAGCTACCACCAGCTGGGCCACAGTGGGCTGTGGCGTCGGGCGGGTAGCTGTGGCTGTCGTCCGCGGGGGTGGAGAAACAGCCCTGTAGTGGGGTGAGGGCTCCCGGGACCGACGGTGACTCGGTGAACGATGCAGTGGTAATCTTTCATAGTGGGGGTAGTGAGCCTCCCACGGTGGCGAGCAAGACCGGCGATGAGGTGACCAGTACCTTGGATCTGGATGGTACTGGTCCCTGTATGACGGCAAGTAAGAATAGTATGAGCTGGCCAGCTCGTGCCACACCTGCTCCTGGGTGTACCTTCCTAGGTAGGCAGGAGAGTAGGCGCTCTCGCCCGAGCGACGTCTCTCCAGGCGCATCTCCCGATATCGCGGGGATGGAGGCCTGGCCCGCTGCTCCGGTGAGCGGGACTGGTTGCGTTGAGAGGCTGGGCGCTGCCTGACCACAGCCTCCTCTCGGCGTTCTGCCAAGGGTGGATGGCGACTCGGCGGAGTGATCTCTGCAATCAGCTCGGGCGGTTGAGGGGGCGAGGCCTGCACGACCTGCTCCTCGTCCCACACCTCGAGGATTTCCTCTTCCTCCAGAGGCTCCTCTTCCTCAGGGAGCTCCATCGGTTGAGGTTCCTTGGCGGGCTGGGTGGGTAGTGGAGTCGGGGGTCGCACCACCGTCGGTGAAGAGCGCCGCTTCTCCTTTCTCTTCTTCTTCTCCCCCACGACCTCGGTGGCGGGGCGCTTCTTCTGGGCCGCGGTAAGCGGCCTGGGGGAGGAGGAGGTCAGCAAGCCCACAGGGTCCTCTCGTGCCCGAGTTGCCGAGATCTTCGGTATCCTCGGCAACTTCATTATCAGTACCGAGCCCGGTACCGATACCAATGAGGTCGAGGGCACGGCAGCCGCCACTGCTGCCGAAGAAGAAGAAGAGGGCGAGCGTTTCTCGGCCATTGTCTCGGGTCTCTGGACGCGAAAAGATTCCTCCCAACAGTGGAATTTAAGCCTTGCCGCCCTGTTACGGAGAGTCTGGTGCGTAAACTCTCTGCAAATAGGGCAGGACTGAACATTGTGCCCCTCACCCAAACAAATCAGGCACTTAGAGTGTCGGTCGGAGAGAGCGACCTTCCTTCCACAGGAGGCACAGCGTTTGAAGAGAGCCAACATAAACCGGAGGCAAGGCAAAGAAAGCAAGAGTCCGAGAACGCCAAACACAGTCTGAGATCCGAAATCGTCGTCAGAAGCCAGAAAAGGGTCAAAACCGATCGAGAAAGTACAAAGCCAAGTCCGAAATCCGAGAGGGGTAGTCAAAAAGCCAAATCCAAAGTCAAAAAACACCAAAAGCACAATAGAAAAGCAAGCCAACAAGCAGAACCTTCTGTACGCTGAGGCAGACAAGAAAGAACTGAGGAGAGACCGTTAGTCGGCGGGAGGAGCATGCACAGCACCGGCGTGGGGGGAGTTCCCGCCAAAGCTAACGAGCTCTAGAATCTTCCGAACACTACCGCGCAGGCGCAAAAGCTCCTAATGTATGAGACACTCTCCATATAGTGAAAGATAATTGTACTGGTGCTCATACTTTTGAATAATCTCAAAGCAAACGAGCAGACTACAGCTAAGCAGTGATAAACTGCACCACACAGTGGTCAGACTACTAGAAATCCTCTTCCCCATAGAAACAGTTGCAACTCACCATCCTTTTCCAGGGAATCTCTGAGGTCTCTACTTTCTCAAGACTTTGAAGCTCCAGCCTGTGTAGAACCCTGGCTGCTTTCAGCTCTACCTCCATGACATGCTGGGCAGTGATTCGCAGGAAGATCCAGTCTGGTTCTGGGTCACAATCACCTTCTATTTGGCTTACCAACACTGGCTGGCAGAGGTCCACTGTCAACACAAACACAAGTATTAGCCTAGGTCTGCTTCAACCTCTAGAGCCCTAGCAATCATGAAGGTCTTCAAAACTCCGTATCTTTAAAGAGTATACTGTAGCTACAAGAACAGCAGTGTTGCACAGAATGCAGAAATACAAAAGGCAAGTGACTGAAAGAGTTAACAGGCACAGATCCAACACTTTTTAAGTAAATTATCTTGTAGCACAGACCTGCCTCTTCAAGAAAAGTTTAAAAACCCACCACAGCCTCACATCTTTGTTGCTCTCTAAAAAAGGAAACCAGAGACGACTCTTCTGCTGTGTCCTTTGACTTAATTATCTCCTTTACTGTCAAACTGAGCACTGTCTTTAACAGGCATTTCCAAGACCAAAACCTGAGGAGTCAGTCACCTTGTTTATGTGCCACTCTGGTGACAGGGGAGGTCAGCCAATCATACTTGCCCATCCCTTCTGATGCAAATCATAAGCAAAAGAGACTAGACTCCCTTTAATTTTTGTTATCACTCCTCTGACCATCTGAGGGCGCTGTACATTAAGGAGAGCAGCTTAACATGGGTTAGCAGGTTTTATTCATTTATTTTTTTACTCATGTATCTGCCTGCCTTTCCTTGTTTTCTCACTATATTCTGTAATATGTATTTTCCAATATGGATTTGAAATTTTAGATGGAGTTTAACAAAACTCCAAGGGAGACTTCCCCTCCTATCCCTCAGCTCACTTGATCCATGCTCCTGAGCTTTAAGCCACAAGGAAGCGAAAAGGGAGAAGATAGGCTGGGGTCTGGAACATAAAGTTGGCAATATTCTTTACTCCTGAGAAAGGAAGCATAGTGACTCCTGACTTAGGCTTACCCTGTGTGTGATGGCACCTCCAAAAAAAGGTTAGATCATGCACCAGTTGGCAATGGAACAAACATGGCTTCTTCATTGCAATCATGATGAAAGTAAAGGAATTTTCTTGCTGAATCTCATCATACTCCAGAAATGTTGGAATTGGGATATCATGAACCTAGACTGAAATCCCAGTTCAATAGACCATCACTCTCAGACTAAGTCTCTTCCCACTATTATTTAGGGGACACATAGTCACTATGAACTCCTTGAGGAAAAAAATATAATGAATCATGCTAGCAGATTCAGAAGAAACATCCTAAATCACAGCAAGACATGAAGAGATTCATCACCACTTCTGCAAAAACACAATGAACCAGACTAATTCTACTTAAGTGCATCAAACACTAGGCATTCAGCTGGTGGTGAGTGGGAGAAAGGAAACACAGAACCAGGAACAAACTGGTTTATAACAACAACAACAACAACAACAACAACAACAACAACAACAACAACAACAACAACAGGCTTCTGATGCCCTGGTTTATTAAAGAAGAACCAGAATATTCAAAAGGCAAATAAGACCAGATCTCTTTCGTTAAAAAGGACTGCATTTGTCCTTCAATGTGATCCACACCACAAATACACAATGCATCATATTTTTATACAAGATAGAAATTTCTGTGATTTGCCATCAGCTTCCATATTTTTCTGGTTGTGAACGTGGCTTTTAACTTAGCTTATTTGGCAAGACACAGGATTTTGCCATCATCAGTTAGGGAAATAATGGAAGTTGCGACTATAGATGTGAAGAAAGAAATATCTGCATTCCAGGAAGCAGCACAGGACTGGAATCTCCATCTAGGCAACAATCCAACACCACTGGGGTGCTTAACATCATTTATTCCAAGAGGATTAAGATACACTCAACTCTGTGCTAGACTACAGCTCTGTTTTATGAGATTTTGACAGGAACCATGTTCAGCTTCTCACATTCTTCCTCTAACAAGGGGCTGACATAAGATTTTATAAGAAATCTGAGGGGTATCATTTCATTAAGTGCGTCCTAAATTCTCCTATAGAAGTGTCACAGGCATGATGCTCTGATGATATCCAAGCAGATTTCTAGGTGAGCTACCTATTCTAAAGAACACAGAATTACTTAGGCAAGCTCAAGCATTCACAGACTTGGTTCAGCTGGGAACAGGTTTCAGCAAGCATTCAGGCAAACAGTTCAAGACATGACACAAATAAGCTGGAAGCAAGCTAGCACTAGAAATATTAGAGATAGCACACTCATTGGTCCACAGGTGGAGCCATCTTTGAAACCTTTGAGCTAACCCTACGCAGAGTGTAAAAGCCCACAGCCTTCACTTACCCATGGAAATGGAAAGTGGCCCAGGAGGAACACCATTTACCTTCCAGTTTTTCCTCCTGTTCTTTATCTTCTTTAGCTGCCAGCCCATCCATGTCTGCTGTTGGTTTGAGGCCTTCTACCACATTTTCAGCCTGCAGCATGTCCGGGTCCTTTCCCTCAGCGGGATCAAGAATCTTCTGCTCCGGCACTCGGCCCTCACTCTGCTCAGAGGCCCCACTTGTACTGTCTGGAGAGTCTACTGTGGGGCTGCCAGAAGGGGTAACAAGCCCAGCCTGTCCATCTGTTTCCAGGTGCCGCCGATACTGTAGCCAGTGTGCACCAAAGCGATCCCGGAAGCTGTCCATACGCTCCATCTCTGCCTGATGCTGCCGAACTATACCTGTGGGTAGGGAGATACCCACAAATGTGCAAAGTTCTTCATGCACTCCCAATTGCAGGTTATAGTCCACTGTAATTTACATCTTACCTGCTGAAAGGGGTAACACTCTGTTTTCATGTTCTGTATCACTGGGCTCTGAAATGCTGGCCCTGCGCACTTTAACCTTCCCCTGAAAGAGAGACAATCTGATTGTCAAGGTTTGGAAGTGACTCTCTCAGGCTCTTCGCTGATAGAGTTCTCATAATACTATCACAATTACTTTCTACTTCTAGAAAAAAGGCCTTATCATGAGGTGTTTGAGGTTCTGGTCTGATTTCAGGTTGTAATCAGAAACAACAGCATATCTGAGGACTTTCCCCCCCATCTCTATCACTTTCTAAAAAACAGCAGGAACAGGTTTCCAGGATGCTGCACAAGCTTTATTAGTTTTATTATTAGAGATTTTACAGCACACTATGTATGTTCCTACAAGAGTACAAAGTTAAAGGTTCCTCCCACTCTTCTAGCAGGTTAGCATAAGTTATCACATGTCACCAATGACAGAACAGCCTTTTCAATCCCTCTCTCCCTCCCACCAGTGCCTACTCTGAAACCCAAATACTCCCAGTGGCAGGACCACCTTAGTTCTCCTCTGTGGGGGAAATCTTGCAAATCTGCTGTCTCCAGGGGACTGGCTGTCACTTTGGTCTGCAGCACAAGAGCTTTCCAGGGCACTGCGGTCCGTCAAGGCCCTCTCTGAGGCTGGGGTGTAGAGTGGTTGAACAACAGTCTGATTCAGTTTTGAGTGATTCTGAAAGGCAGAACAAGCCCTAAAGAGGTAAGGTTGCCTATTCAAGGGCTTCTTCCTATTCTCTTAACCTTTCTTTTTTGAAAGGTAGCCTGGAAGTGCCATTTTGGCAGTTCTATGTGTTGGTATAAAGCCATCACATAGGAAGGAGAAGTCAAAGGAGGCTATCTAGATTTTTTTAGTTGTTTTAAAAATTTTAAGTCTTTAGCAAAATGGACAACTATACATTCATTGTTTACAAATGTTTCAATATAAGTAGTCAAAAGTGATAATCAGTTCATATTTAGAAGGGATTTCTCCAAATATTTAATAAATATCTTGAGAGGTCTGTATGTTGTTTCAAGTCTTGAGTGCATGACTAATGAAGTGATATCAAACAGTTAAAGATATATATTTGTTTTAGTGAGCAAAAATTATGACTGGCTTTCTGTTATTTTAGGACACACCTAAGATGAGATCACTTGCAGTAGAAAATGGTTGTGTTTTTTTTCTCCTTAATATTACAACCCCTTGAAAACTGCAGTAGTCTATTCTTCTACTCACCCGCAGGTCAGAGACAGACAATGGCTCCTCATCAAGAAGGAACTGATATAAGAACAAAACATGATCAGGACATTATCAGCATCCCCATCTCTTTGTCACTCTGTAACAAACGCTCCAGAAAGGCTGTTTACCACAAATGGATATAGAAATTGCAGACAAAAATAAGAGACCACAATTCCTGAGTTCGGCAAAAGGATGCAGCCTCTCACTCTTGAGAGTGGAAAGAAACTATGGCAAACAGGTAGTGTAGGAGCAGGTGGCAGATAAATCACCTACATTCCTTGGCTGAGATCCTACAGCATAAATCCCTTCATGCAGATCTAGGCACTGATTTTGCTACTTGATCCTTGTGTTGAATGGAAAAGTTGTGCAGCCAAACATACAACTGAAGGAATTATTGCCACCATTTTCACCAGGGACAGATGGACATGTGTCAGATGAGAATATACAGCTGCATGATCTTGAACTAAATATGAATGTGCACATCAGACAAAGAAGCCAAATCACTTCCACTGGGGAATTTACACATGTATATGAAACCAACAGGATTCAAGCCCTTGTCTCAAATAAGTTGGTGGATAAATCCCACAGTCAGTAAGCCTACAAGTTCCAACATGAGCAGAAAATCAGGTGTTCCAGTCTGCCAACTCTATGTTCTGGATAATACAAGCTACAGTTCTCAGCCACAGAATATACACATACAATCAGAATAGGGAAGAAAATGCTCATGGAACTTGTTGTTGTAAGACAGAGACAGCAATTTCTAGAAGTTATAGGGAAACACTGGCATTACCTTACCACGAAATGTGCCAAATAGCATTTTTTTCCCTTTATAACAAGATTTCCGCTGCCCACATTATTTTGTTTAAAAGGAAAAGTGGCCCTTTTTTGCCACCTTCATGGCAAATTAGACAGAAGCTACATTCTGGACAATCCTTTTGTAAAGATACCATAAAAAAAATTATAATGTTTCCAGGACACAGTTTGCAGAAGACAGAACAATGTATATTAATTTTAAAAAATTGCCCTGATAACTCTGGGCTCTCAGAAAAAAGCAACAAGCAACTAATATTTTTTTATCTTTTGTTTCTTTGACTATTCTTTGAATAATATATCCCTCTACCATGTCATAAACTGCTTTTGAAACTGCCCTCAGTTACCAAAGCAGTTTGCCACAAGGGACAGCTGACAGACACAAAAGATCTCTAATCAGAACCCACTTCAGCAAATGGAATTAAGTTTAATGGAGCATTCTCTTCTCTCCTACCAAGTTCAATGGAGCAGTTTCTTCTCTCCTATCGCGACTTCAGCAGTAAGCAGTATTCACCACAAGAGGGAGCAACACAGACACTTTGAGACTGTCAGTTCTGCTTCTAGTAGGCACTGGCATTCAACTGATAATTTGTTTTGGGGAATGGAGTACAGACTGCTGTTAGAGCATACATTTAGTCAATAGAGGGTTCCTGGTTCCTTCTAGTTACAAAGATCAGGTAGCCAGGTATACAACAGATCTCTACCTAAGATTCTGCAGAACCCTTTCCATTCAGTGCAGACAATACCTTCCTATATGAACAAACAGAAAACTACTGTACTACATGATAGACTATGTTCCCAAATCTTTGTTTTGAGCTTGGGGAGCTGGGAGAACCTCTACATTCCATGGAGAACAGGATTACACACAACGGTCGTGAGGGTCTCAGGCTCTGCCACTGTGTATTGACTGACAAATTCTGGCTTAAATCCAATTGTTAATACCAACTAAAATAGACTCATTGAATCAACAGAAATTTGGTAAGCCAACATTTATGCAAATCCAACTAATTTAGCAACTCTATTCTTGGTGGGACAAACAATTGGATTCAGGCGCACATCTCTTCTGTGGTCTTTCTTCCCTTTGATTATTCGGAAATATTACACACAAAACGTTATGGCATGCCTGAATAAGCATACTTTACTCCTAGGTTGAAGTAAAGTAGAAATAGATGGTATAACCTTCTATAACTGCCACATATTTGACAGAACTGTGTCAGTTAGGGTGGTACAAAACAGTGAAAATGGGAAAACTTTTCTTTTATGATCCACTGCAGCCAACAAAAATGTATGCAGAGCAACAGTCTACAGTACACCTTCAAAGGTGGTTGGAGAAGAATATTGTGGCTCAAGTGCGAGGTGCAATCCCCCACTGTTAATAACTATACAGTTTACTTTCAGTTTGGGGTACTTAAATTGAATAGACCAGGAGTGAGAACTGTACACTACTCCAAACATTGGTGGCCTTCAAATTCTAGCATTTCTCACTATTGGCTATGCTGGCCAGGGGATACTGCAACATGCAGCCCAACACCACCTGGAAGGCCTACTCATTCTCTGACTGGATCGCTGGACAATGCTGACCCTTAGGAGTTATGCTTATTGGAGGTGAGGTGAACTTCCACGCTTACTATATATACTCACATTGCAGGAAATAGTTCTAGGAGACAAGTGCCTTATGGTAGCCAGTCGATGATTCTGATCGAACCATAAAGGATTCCCCTCCAGGTGCAACTGTGGGGAAAAAAAGAATGAGGGGTTGGTACAAAATGTGAATGTTCATTCTTGAATTGCCTGGAGGAGCAATCCACAAACTGTTGGGTTATTCCCTGCGTGGCAACACATGAAGCAGAAGTAAAAAATTCTTTCCTGTTACGACTACTGAGCCCACTCCCTTCATGTTAGCTTCATCCCAAAGCCTGCCTCAGTCCTATATGTGTATCTCTGTCTGTATCGCCTCACTTATTTATCTGCGTGTGTGTGTGTATGTGTGTGTGTGTGTGAGTATGTGTACTAATGCAGCCACCTTTTCGGAGGGAGTGGATTGCTCCTCCAAGCCACAAACTTGCAATGCATCCAAGCCCCCCGGTGACTTGGCAGCATAGCTGCCGAGAATTTACATTACTGACTGCAGGACAGTTCACTCAAAAGATGTCTGTGTTGGCTTACACTTATCTATTTTATAATCTACTATATAAAAGTAAAAGTTTGTATGTTTTGTGAGTTTGTCTGTTTGTCTGTGTCAGGCAGGCGAAGACCTCATATGATTGTCTGACTGTGATGATTCTATGGAATCCTGGGTTGGCAGTTCAGGGAGGGGCCTTTAGAATTCTCAGCAAGAGAGCTCAGGCCAGTTGCTATGGAGATGAGACCAAGCAGCAAGAAGGAAGGCAGTGTCTTCCCTCAGGAACCCAACCTCTGTATACTAATAACTCTGAATGCAGATTGGATTGGGAAATACGGGGAAAAGTTACACGTATTGGACAAGACAAATTGGAGAATTAGAGGCACAGGATCTCAAATCTGTGTATTTCAAATGCATCTAATACCTAAGGTAAAGTAATTCCTAAGATATTTCTAACAAGAATTACCTATGAGAAAATAAAATCCTGGGCAACGCTGGGTAAATATACTAGTGTCTTATAAATGTGGATGGCTCCTTCCATTTCAATGCATTTCACATGTCCTCTAGTGATGCTGAATCTACATATGCAGCAGTGGTTGATATGGACAATGTAGAATGTGGCTCTGCATTTTGTGGTCTCAGTACTTTTGCTGAATCATAACAGAGAAATATGTATGTCCTTAACCACTGTGCAAACAATATTTTAGATGCTTTATTTCCCAATGTTTGAGGGCTGAAGGAGACAAATAATGCCTCTGATTGCCAGATACACTTAGTCCTGTTTATGTTCTTCTTCACAGCCTGCCTTACATCCAGCATGTGGTACTTTTTTTTCTAGTGGGCAGAAATTTGATAAACAGCTGGACTGATGAAGCCCTTTGTTTAATCAACACTTAAAAAAAAAGCCAGGTCAAGTGTCAAAAGTTACTTTGTAGTGATCCTATTGACACAAACTTGGATGTATTGACAACACAGCTAAAACTCTGACAGTCTCCTAGCTGGCGTAATAGCCACTAGAAAAACTACCTTAAAAATTAACAATCTCAAAGTCGTCTCATAGATTGGCTCAAATGTAGGTTTCGTTAATCTGTTGAACTCTAGATTTAGGTTCCAACTATGTAATGTTCGTGCGGCTTTTAAGGTTGCTGCCCTTACAAACTTCTTAACATGAGGATAGAAAGAACCCAACATTTTGGTTTTAGTATTGTAGCTAATGTTGCCACTAGATGCCAGTGCTTTTTGAGGAAATCTAAATTCGAAGTGAAAACCATAGGTGTCTTGCTAGTAAGGAGCTACAACACTACTGTGGCCTGCCGTGAGTATTTTCATTAACGCTCTCTGAATTTTTGGAATTGGCAGAAAAATGTACAATACTCCTGGTAGCCAGGATACTGCCAGCTTATCATGCTGTCCCATGTTTTTATTTCCACTGAGTGAAAAAAAACTTCAACAAATCCTGTAATTTCTATTGCCTAGCTGGAAAGATTCATATCCATTGTAATCACTATCATTTTCTACAGATAAAAAAGCACGTCCCTGTTTAGGTGTTGCTTCTGAGTCCACCATGGTAAATCTTTTTTCAAATTCCAAGGAAGGTTCACCTCATAATGTGAATTATTTGTTATCAACAACTGATGTGGTCTCAAAATTCATTGGAGAATTCTCATTTGCAGTCTTGCACACAGAACCAACTTTCTTCTTTTTGTGTGTTGTCCATTATTAAACTGTTTTTATATTTTACAGCTCTCTGTGTGTATACAGAAAAAAACACATCTTGCTAACTAGGTAGGAAACAAAAAAAAAACGGATGTGAAGGAAGAAGAGTCAGTGGTCATAACAGAAAAGAATTCTGGACTCCTGCTTCATCTGATGGCACATCCCAGCAATTTGTGGATTGTTCCTCTGTACCATCCTGAGAATGCCTCTGTTTCATTTTTAAAAACTATCACTATAAACTGCTAAAATCCTCTCTCATGCTCATTTTTTAGCACTGCAACAGTACTGTACTGCTATGAAATTATTTTGTTTCCTACCAAAAAGTTCTGGGTGGCCTTCAAAATTTTCCCCCTCACAACAATCCTATGAAGTATGTTAGTCTAAGAGATCGAAGCACGCCCAAAGCCATGCCTGAGTGGACATCTGAAGTCTGGTGTCTCAAGTCCTACAACCACCATAACATTTGGCTAGCCTCTGGCATAATCTCTTCCCAAATAGTGACTTCCTACCCATGTGGGGTGTTACATGTTATACAACTGTGATAGTGATAGGCACCTATCAGCTCGTGCCCTTAAGTCGTTGCCAGCAAAACAAAAAGTCTCCAGAGTTTTTAAGAGTATTCAAGCCATACACAAAACCTGCTGCATCGATCTGCCCAAATCCCTAATCAGAATGACTGCTTACTCTTCTCAAGTTGTGCAGCAAGGACAATGGCGCCAACAGAGAGTGCTCCAACACTAAGTTATAGGCAATGTCCAAATGCTGAAGGTTTGATAGCTGTTCCACACCTGCAAGGAAGAAGCCAGGTAAGGTCAGAACCTTTCTCATCAAACTGTAGTCTCCTGCCTCTAATCCACTTTGACCCTGGATCATGAAGTTCCCAGAATACTTTTCACATTTGTCTATAAAGTCTTACCATTAATGCTATCAAGCTGATTGTACCGAAGGATCAGGGTCACCAATTTAGCCCGGCTGTACAGCCCAAGATCAGGTATCTTAGTTAGGAAATTATAGGCCACATTTAAGTATTCCAGTTCTGTCAACGCCTGTTGAAGAAAGGTAGCAGATTTCAACATTATTTATCAATACTTTCCTCTCTGTTACACTTTGGTCTTCTGTACCACGCAGAACACCCTTAAAAGCACATTACGTGATGAAACACAAGCTAATACTGGCCAAGCAAAACAGCAGAGCTCAGAACACTCTGGCTCATGACAGCACAAAGATTAGAGTTCTTGCCATCACTTTCTTTATCTTAAAATGTTCAGAAGAATAAGCCAGCATGGCACATGACCTAAACTCTCTCCTTGCCCAAACAAGCACATGACAACCACATGAGCGCCATACACAGAAGTCACAGTGGCAGTAACCTCATAGCAACAGGAAGCAGCACCCAAGGAAAGATGACAATTCCCACAACAGACAGCTTCCCACCTGAAAAGCATTTACTGTAACTGCTAGCTTGCCTGCCAATATTTTGCATTTTTTATCCTGAAGCTGCCTTCCAAATCCTGATAAAGAGGCAGGATACTGGTTTTAAACACAAGCAAAAGCTTTGGGGCACAGAAACACTTGAACTAGAAAACACCCACATTAGGGGAGCATGGGTGGATGCAATGAGGAAGCCCTTCCATATAAACAGCTCTTTAAAAACCAACATAGGTGTTAAGGCTAGTGGGGTGGGGAGGGTCTGAGTTGCCTACCAAGAAAAAAGTTAAATATAAAGCAAATTCAGTTTTATTACATGCTGCTTTAGAAAAAGGCATGTTTTCCTGATAGATTCACAAGCAAATCCTAACTGCAGCAATAAAGTACCCTATTCAACTATGTTGTTTACGTTAAAATTCTTCAGCAGAAAAGGCAATCTCTAATCCTTGCTCTTCTGTCCACTACAATCAAGGTATCTCTACTATATGTTAAATGTTGCAAGGGGGTAATCCTACACAAACAGCAGAACAAAAGAATCAGTCATCCAGCAGCCGCAAAGAAATGTCCCTCGGAGGAGTCAAGGATGTTGGGAATAGGGAGAGCTGGACTCTGAACTGTTGCTACTTTGGGCTTCATAGAACCTTTGAGCAGAGAACAATAGAGGGCTGCTACAAACTTGTCAGGCAATATAGTCTGAGAGCAAATACTGTTGAAGACACTACAAAGAACTTTTATAATTGACTGGTTTCCATTGATAAGATATACTGAACACATTACAATACCATACTTGTTTATGAAATAACATTTTTGTCGTAGATTTTAAATAATCTTCTGCAACTAGACCCCTTGTAAAGTTTTGTTTTCGTAATGTTTATTATAAATAATGCTGGTTATTACAGTTTTGCCTTGTAAATGGTTGTATACATGATATGTCATAACTTATTCTAAAAAAGCATATCAGGAACTAGTTTTAACTTTCATGCTCACAAACCAGCAACTTTACCCAGGTTGGCCTTTTATTCAAGTGCTCTGTCACAGGTATACTGGAAGACACAGCTGAGGAACAATTACTTTTGTCAGGATGGTCAAAGAAGATGCCACTAAGTAAACTTTGTCTTGGGGAGTTTCATTCTGTCAGTCCACTACTTTCCCTTTCATATTCATATGAAACTACTGGGTGAGTAGACATGCTCTGTTGTTGTTGTTACTAGTATTAATTCATTATATAACACTGTCAATATATGTGGCACTTTACAAGAGTGGTATACAATTTTGACAATTTCCTGCCCTCAGGCTTACAGTCTAAAAACATGACACACAAAGGAGGAGGGGGTGGCAATGGAGAAGGGAGTTAATTCACTGCAACTGAATTACTGAATACCAAAGTTAGGACCGTCCATGCTATTGTTTTTCCAGTTTCTACATACAGTTGTGAAAGCTGGACAGTGAAGAAAGCTGATAAGAAGAAAATCAACTCTCTTGAAATGTGATGCTGGAGAATAGTCTTACGGATACCCTGGACTGCTAAGAAGACATCTGGATGGGTCCTAGAGCAAATCAAACATGAATTCTCCCTCGAAACCAAGATGACTAAATCTGAGACTGTCGTACTTTGGTCATGTCATGAGTAGACATGACACACTAGAAAAGACAATGCTGCTTGGTAAGGTAGAAAGCAGTAGGAAAAGGTGAAGACGGCACTGTAGATGGAGAGACTCAATCAAAGGAGCCATGGCCCTGAGTCTGCAAAGCCTGAGCAGGGCCACTGATGACAGGGTGACCTGGAGGTCTCTCATCTGCATGGTCATCATAAGTCAAAGTTGACTTGACATCAGTTAAGAGCAATAAAGTTGGGAAAGGGGCTAAGTCCAGCAGATTCTGATTGCTATTCTCTCCCTTTCAGGACACAGCATCGACAATTGGGATGGAGGAAGGGCCTTTCCTCATTCTCTGGGCCTAGACCTGCTGGAGCTATGCCTGCCTGTTCTACTCTACCTCCACGGTCACATGAGCGGCAGCTGGAGGGCCTTTCCTCAGCTGCTGGACCTGGGTATACTGGAGCCCTGCTACCTGCTCTTCTCCCCCTCAACAGCAAGATGTTTCCCAAAATGTACCTGTCTTTTAGTTTTCAGGAAATAATAAAAATGTTCTTTAAGATGGCATTTATACATTTTTTTTTAATATTGCAGATGATAAATCTAAGACAGACAATTACTTTGTATATGAACTGGAGTTTGTGTTATACAGATGAGATACAGATTACAATAAAAAGCAAACATATTCCTTATTGTAGTTAAAATGCTATGTATGCTATTGTAGTTAAAATGCTATGTGATAAAAACCTTTGATTCTCTCTCAGCAAGTTAGCGTGGCACAAAATTCACACATCTTCAGAAATTCAAGGTTGTGTCCTTTTTGGTTGCGCTTTTTCCATACTTTAAAAAGGGAACCTCAATAAGCTGAGGGGCAGGGGCCAGAAAGAGAATCTATCAAATTTAAGCAAATAAAGGAGAACTATATGCACTATTGTTAACACAAATTTCTCTGCTGGGACTTTTTATTTAGGTCACAGACATGTATCCCTCACACCTATAATTATGTGAGCAACTAATAAGGAGAGGCATTCCAAGTATTTAATGACTGCCCTTGTAAACAAAACAGACGAGTGATGGCTAAATTTTTAGGCTTTTTTCTTTTTCTAAACAGAAAGGGGCAAGTCTGAAGCAACCCAAAGAGCAAAGCTCTTTTGTCATTTAAGCCTGCATAATGACACTACCTCAGTTTCCATCTTGCCAGCAGAAAAGGCTATCCTGTCACCACATTTTTTTTTCATATACCAGTGAAGTAAATGTTACTGAAACTGTCAGGAAAAGAAGCAGAAGAGATAAGCATTACTATAGAGGAAGAGAACATGGGGAAAAAACTCTTAAGTCGAATAGTGAGAAACAGTGGGATGATGACTTTGACTGAGTAAGAACTGGGGAGTTTGGTTTAGGCTTTTGAAGGCAGTAATTTCAGGAGGGTAGTAGTAACCAAGAAACATACAGGAAGCCAACAGCAGATATATTCCTGCAGAAAACAGAACTCTAGCCTTTCACATCAGAAATGGCATTTCATATCAGAAACAGCATTCACCCCATCAGAGCCCATCTGTGACTTCACTAGACCGAGCCTACAATGAAAAGTGTTCCCAAATGAAAGATGTTCCTTTCTCACAAAAACAGAAGCACAATGGATGCCATAAGATGGACTGCTTGCAAAGAGTTTGGTCAGTAACACGAGCGAAGGGAACATTTTACTAACTAGCTACAACGAGCTTCAAAAGTATGGCACTTAACTATCCTACAGATACTTACCGTCAAGTAGCGCTCACAGTCCTGGATGAGATTATGACTAATATCCAAAGCCTTCAAAGCATTCAGCAATTGCTTATCAGAAACAAGAAAGAGTAAGAGATTAGTGACAACCAAGGCAAAACCATAGAACACACTGTCCCCAAAAAGAGGTCAAAAGCTACGGCACAACCGTTCTAAACCCATATCTTCACTATACCTCATTATCAGCAAGAAGAAATAAGACTGCTAGAAATAAACATACTATCATCCTCTGTTACAGTATTCTGTCTAGAAGGCTTCTGTTCTCATCTCCCACTCCCTCACTAGCTTCCTCCAACATACCAGTGAATCATCCAAGTTTGTAATGGAATTATAGCTGAAGTTGACTGTCTGTAATTCCAACCAAGGAAGTGCAGAACTAAGGTCCCCTCCACATTCAGAGAAGATCTCCTGCAGGAATAAAGGCAAGTAAATGACAAGTCAATAAGGCAGATCTGACCCTAGCACGGTTCTCAGGATCTTGCCCTTTAGGGTTGTCAGCATCTGAACTAGCTCCCAAAGTTGAACCTTGAATGTTAGTTTGAACAACAGCAAAAATTAACTAACGCTCATGCCTATATCCATGCTGTGATTGAAAAACAAGTTCCTAGCTAATTTCGCTAGCCAATTATTGCATAGCAAGCAAAGATACAAGAGCCAGCTAGCTGGCAATCCTACACTGTTCTTAGATTTTGTACAAGAGATCCCTGATTTTTTATTTTTTTTAAAAAATTGATTAAAAACTATTCCTAACCCATGGTTATGGTTTATAGTTTCCCCAGCAATTCTTTGTGGGGAGGAGGCCTACTGACCAAGCACCAGCATTTTGCCTCAAGGTGGAACAAGTTTTACACTGGGCATCACCTTCCAACATCTGTTTCATTGAAAGATTTGCCTTCTAATCTGACCATGTATGTTGAATAACTATGAAGTTCTGCCCGCTTGTGGCCTGGTCGTTCACAAACAGGACAGCTTGTGACACATATCATACTTCTAGATTCTGGACCACTCTCTAGAGAAAATAGCAATTCCCATCAAAACAAGGAGGCTGTTCTAGCTCTGTTGTAATTACAGAATCTGATATATAACATCTCCTGTATTCAAACCCAGGATTTTAATTTGTATTCACTTAAGGGACAGACAATGACAGGTCAATGGAACCACAATCATGTAATTTAATTATTGACATCCTCTGAGGGTCAGGACGGTTACTGTTCAGATGAGAGAAAGCCCCACTGTAACAATTCATTTCATAACAGTGGTGGTGAGTGGTGGGGACCCTTCAGTCCTGGGGATGAAAGAGGCTTTTTGAGGAAACCACACCTGCTTCCCCATGACACCACTGTTCGCTGACCCTCTAGTTTCTGTACAGGCTTTATTCCCCATTCTGAAAGAACCTTCAGCTAAAATATGATAGTATTACTGTGTCTATTATTTTGCCTACCTCTGGTAGCAGCCTTCTGGCTAAAAAGGGTTTCTTACCCTTATTTTACCAAGATGGAGCACCAAATGTCTAATAAAATGATGTGCACCCATGTCTATCTCCCAAAACCTTAAGGAAAAAATGGAACAGCAACAGTCTATGGGGTATACCAAATGATGGCTTGGGCTATATAGTATGTTGTCAAGCAGCAGGCTACAAACCACCCAGTGCTAAAAAGTCCAAAAGGACTGAGTCTGTGTCTCTAATTATGAGTTATGCAATCATTGTATGCATGTTTTTCTTAAAAAAAGTAGGCAGTCAGATCAGTGGTAGGAATCAACAATTTGAAGACGTTTGGGAGCAGTGAGGTGAGGGAAATGAGAGTCATTTAATGCTTTTCTCCTTTGCTTATTAAAACTTTTTGCCTACGGGTGAACAAGATGCCAAAAGCGATTTTAGTAAGAAAATAAAAAGGTCATCAGAGAATGAAGTGCATATGCCCCCTTCCACCCACACAAAGTTCTGTTCCAGTGAAAAGTTTCCCACTGCTTCTTTTGATAAAAAACCCCAACTAAGCCCCAAGTATAGTTGAAGGAAAGAACAGAGTCAACCATTCTGTCTCTGAAAAGGGAAAAAGCTACCCAATGTGCATCTCTACTTACTTTTAGGGAGCCCACACATTTGGAACAGGTCAAAGCCTCCAACTGGGAATAGATAAACCGCAAACCTTGCAGACAGTGTAAAGGTACAGACTTCAGCTAGAAAAAGTGGAAAGTATGTGTTAGATTTTTTTTTAAAAAAAAAATCTATCCTGAAACCCAAACTACTGGCTATAGTATGACTGAGGGCTGTTTATGGGATTTTGCAGATTTGCTCACAGTTCTGAAAGCTGCACCTCCCACATCAAAGATCTACAGTAAATTTAAGAAGTGGTTCTTTAGACTGCAGTGAAAGCAAAATAATATTGGTTAATTAACATGACAAAACTTTACTCATGTAATTTCCACTACAGCCTGATTTATCACTCTGTATTTGCTGCAGACAGTACATCTTCTCATGCTCCTGCTAAAAACAGACCAAGTCATTACCCACCCTCTAATGTAGAGGATTCCTATAAGACCACTCACCTCTAAACGTCTCAAAGATTTGAAAGGGGAAATCTTCACAGCAGCTGGTAGAGCATAATCAGGAACATGAATGAGCTAAAAGGAAGAAAGAATATTAATAGTGGTCAACATCATAATTCCATCCCACCAACATAAAAGGGTCACTATTAAAAGTCTGTACCACTCCCAATAGGCCATTCTCATTCTTTACTAAGGTTCCAGATAGCAGCCAGCCCAGTCCTCAACTATTTCTTCAAGCTCAAATTACACACCCTGAGGGCAGATGTGAAAACTGCAAGTGAAGTAATGAACTATTACCAGACACTGCTGGATATGCTAAACATATAGTTACTGAAATTCCAGTACTAAGTGTCCAATGAAGTGATATGCAACATGCTAAGAAACAGATGCACAGGTCATCAGAAAATCAGTTTCATTAAGAGTTTGCTTTTTATATGGAAATAATACTGTCTAGAGCAGGGGTGAGCAACTGTGGGAGACTGGGGGGCATAGAATCATAGAAATGTAGAGTTGGAAGAGACCACAAGGGCCATCCAGTCCAACCCCCTGCCATGCAAGAACACCCTCAAAGCACTCCCAACAAGTGGCCATCCAGCCTCCGCTTAAAAACCTCCAACGAAGGAGACTCTACCACACTCCGTGGCAGCACATTCCACTGCTGGACAGCCCTGACCGTCAGGAAATTCCTCCTGAGGTTCAGGTGGAATCTCCCCTCCTGCAGCTTGCATCCATTGCTCCTTATCCTGTCTCAAGAGCAGGAGAAAACAAGCCCACTCCCTCCTCGACATGACATCCCTTCAAATATTTAAACATGGCTATCATGTCCCCTCTCAACCTTCTCTTCTGCAGACTAAACATACCCAGCTCTCTAAGTCTGTCCTCATAGGGCATGGCTTCCAGGCCCCTCACCATTTTGGTTGCCCTCCTCTGGACCTGCTCCAGCTTATCCATATCCTTCTTGAACTGGGGTGCCCAGAACTGGACACGGTATTCCAGATGAGGTCTAACCAAAGCAGAATAAAGTGGTACCAATACCTCCCTCGATCTAGACACCATACTCCTATTGATGCAACCAAGAATTGCGTTGGATTTCTTGGCTGCCGCATCACACTGCTGACTCATGTTCAGCTTGTAGTCTATTAAGACTCCTAGATCCCTTTCACACGTACTGTTAGCCAGCCACGTGTCCCCCACCCTATATTTCTGCATACCATTTTTTCTGCCTAAGTGTAGGACCTTACATTTCTCTCTGTTGAAATTCATTTTGTTAGCCTTGGCCCAGCTCTCCAATCTGTCCAGGTCATTTTGAATTTTGATCCTGTCATCAGGCGTATTAGCAACCCCTCCCAATTTGGTGTCATCTGCAAATCTGATCAGCGTGCCCTCTATTCCTTCATCCAAGTCATTAATGAAGATATTGAACAGCACTGGGCCCAGGACAGAACCCTGTGGCACCCCGCTAGTCACTTCTCTCCAGGATGAGAATCTGCCATTGGTGACCACCCTTTGGGTACATATTACCCTCCTTACCTGCTTCAGCAAAAATAAATAAACTTTTCCTCAACGACCCTTTATGGAACATGATTTTTGGGCCATCCTGGGCCCTTAGAAGGTATTTTGGGACATGTTGAGGCAGATTTTTTTTTAAAAAAAAATCTGCAAATTTTTGTTTTGACTCTTGGAAAGCCCAGAGAGGCTCCAAACACGTGGAAATGCCGCCTACATTCTCTTACAGCTCATTTTTGAGCATTCTGAAAATAAGAAATGTTGACCCCAGGGAGAGCCTAGGGACCACAAAATGGCTCAGGGGGTCACACATGGCCCAGGGGCTGCACTTTGCTCATCCTTGGTGTAAAATAATGCCTTCCTAAGCATTACCAGGTACAGTAAAACCCATTCCACACTCATGATATTCTAGATAGTGGCCTTCACATTGTTTCTCACTTACAGCAACCCCTTCATGGGGTTTTCTGAGGGAAAGAGTGCATGACACATGCAAGATCACCCAGTGGGTTTTCTTGGCCATTGAACAGGGAATTGAACCCTAGTCTCCAGCGCCATAATCCAATGCTCAAGCCCCTACCCAACGTCAGCCCAAATGGTACTAAACACAAGTCTCCAGAAGACAAAAGCATCAGTCAGCAGTCAGAGAATCTAGGAATTATAGTTCAATAGTAACTTCTGGAACAATTACTCTAGATTCCAAGTCTGACGACTATGGTTCTCTACCCTTGTGGTTTCACCTGTTTTTATCCACACAATTGGACAATAACCCCCAAATAAGCAAAATCAGATTATCTGATTCAAAGAGGTTCATAAGTAATGGTTTACACTGAGATGGACAGAAGATATACTGGGAACCACCAGTAGGTTTCTAGACAAATTGCAAGAGATCAGCAACAATTTCTGATTTCCACTGATTGAAACAACAGGGACAGCAAGCCTTTTTTCCTTCTAGGTTAGGATGCTTAAATCAACGAAGTTTATTCTACAGTCTCCTTAAAAAAAGACAATGTGGCAAAATTAGAAAAACATATTCATGAAGAAAAGACTCGAGATAATAGTGACAGTGGTAAATACATTGGATATGGATATGATTAATTCTAATATTTAAAAAACATATGATGCAATTGTAGTTGAATAATTATTAATTTGGGATGCAATGGAAAGAGATTTGTGGAGACATTTGGCTATATGCTGTGGAGTCCCAGGAAGCTGACTGATACTCCTGTATCTCCCTTTCAGCTACATGAAAATAGGCTGAAGTTCAATGGAAGGATTGGGATCGGGATCATTCCTGCTTGAGTGCAGAGTAGCAGATAAAATGACTCAGTTGTCACAGAAGGACCCATTTCAAGTCTGTTCCTAACAATGAAACTCATTAATGGCTAAACTACACAAGATGCTACAGATCCTTTACTGAATAAACTACCCTTTGTTTTACTTAAAAAAAAAGAGAGAGAGTTGCAAAAGAACTGGGATCACGGTGGTAGAGGCATTTTTTCACTGTTAAAATCTCCCCAGCTGCTATTTGCCTCATTAGGAAAAACTCAGATACCTATATTTTCCTTGACAGGTCAAATAGGAGTCAGAAGAGGGCTTGCTTGGAGCTGCTTGCTTTCTTAAAAAAAAAAAAAATACAAAAAACAAACCTAATTTAGCCCCAGTTGATTGCCTCTTGTGTCTAACCTACCAGAAACAGAAAGGTAAGTGCCATACATAATGTTTTGGAGCAAAAGAATCGAAAAAAATAATAATTTAAAACACAAATGTATTATGATAGAGTGAAGAACAGATCCGGACTCACAAGATCTTACAACAAAGCAGCACCATTGTTGTTCACTACCCCTACAGTAACCCACTGTTCCGTTCACTGAAGAACCATTCAAACTGAACCAAATGTGATTCACAATCTAGCCCCATATATCTGTGAAACACATGAACTGAGCTTATTACTGATGTGGGCTTTTTGCTTAGTCTGTTAGCTAAAGCCCCTATTAATAGCTGAACAGAACAAAGTGAGCTATTGCGCTAGTAGATCACATCATAGTGACACATGTAAAGTTAAACTCTCATCCACAGCAGGCAAAAATCTAAAAGGACACAGAGACATTCTGAAGCCAAAAAAATGAGGCTCTCTGAAATAGTTTAGGTTGCAATCCTATATGCACTTTCCAGAAGGAATTCATTGAATTCAGTAGGATATATTTCTGAGCAGACATGTGCGGGATTGTGCTGTTAAAGCACAAGCTTTCTAGAACAGAGTCTGATATTATCATGTTACATCCACAGATAGAGCCCTATAAAATAACAGTAATCACTGAGACAGCTATGCCATCATATTTTTATGATGCTCTCTAGTTACAAATATTTTAGAGATTACACTAGATTAGGAAGGGGAAAGAGGCACGCAATGGAGGCTGCTGGTACACAGCGATAAACTGACATGTGGGCTCCAGATACCAATCATAAGATCTGGCTCTTGATGTGAACTCAGTGCCTCACAGATACCATCATTCTTCTTTGCTTTTTTTCAGTAGGACATCCAATCAAACTAATCATCTCTGAATATGCTCCAACCACACTAGCACACTTTTTCTGGATGATGATGTCACATAGCTGCAATTCACCTAGTCACAGATCTGAGGCTGTTGTCAACATGCAGGCCTCACGTGACCTCACAGGGCATCTGTTGGGGATAAGGCTACACAGGTAGACTCCACGTAGAGACTTCAGGGAGCCATCATCCACAACATTTAAAGGTTAATCAAGGACTCGGATTCTGCAAACATTCCTCCCATATGAAGAGATTAATTCTTGTGTTAGCTCAAGTAAACACTAACAAGGCCCACAATTATTTTACCACAGATAACTGAAGTGGCAACCACATTCCACTCCATATCTGAATAACATCCTTGCTCTGATTAAACAACCCATGACCGGCACAGTGGAAATAACCTGAACAGTTTCTTTAAAGATTAAACATATACAACTTACTGGGAAAATTTACTTCAGTAGCTGGTAGAGCTAAGAATAAAGCATAAAGGTTATTTCACAGGAGACTCTACATATCCAGGTGACATGACAGCAAGCGAGAACTCACTAGCATCTCTCATTTACACACATATGATTGCTACATCTCTTGTCCTTCATGCTAAACTCAAATGCTCCTAATTAACATTTACCTCTTGTACATTGACTGGTCTGCCTACTTTGCAATTATGCAGAAAAAAATGGCATTACAACTCACACAGCTACATTTCAAGCAATGACATCTGATAACAGCTTAATTTTGGTGGGCTGGTCCAGAATTACTGGCTCTGTCCAATTCTCAGTCCTCCTGAATGCCACATAGTCCCTCTAGAGAAAAAAAAGTGTACAGTCTTGTCCCAGTCTTGGTCCTTTTGAATGTCATACATTCCCATTAGAGAACAAAGTACAATGCACCCTCTTCTGGCATGACCTCCACATATGTGAATGTGAGTTGTACAAAGCATTGCTCCCATTATCGTTAATGAACACAATGGGCGAGTGCCTGATATCGTATCCATTGACTACAACAGGATGTGACAATAGCAATTTTGTTTCACACAAAGGTTCCTAGTATTGAACTTCACATATCTGGCAGGCGCCAAAGTATACAGCATTGTCACTGACATCGTATCATATTAAGATTCCTCACTTCACCCCCTTAAATCATGAAATGTAAGTTTCTGTCAACTTCCTTTTTTGATAATTTTTTCTTCACTTGCCTAGAAACAATCCATGACCAGGAAATATTACCTATATAGCAAGGGATCATTACATTCCACAGAACATAGAACACTTAAGATTACCATCACAGACACAGAATCTCTCAGCCTATGCTTACTGATTGCACAGGTAGCTTCTGCTGATGTTTAGTCATGAGCAAGGATATCTCACTAAAGTCCAGCATTTATTGTCCTCTGTCACTTTCTAGTGGTCTCTTGTCCTGTCTTGCTGCTATTCCCCAGTAAATACAGAAGTGGAAGCAAAAGAAAAACACCCTAAATTACAGCATCTGAATAATTCTGCAAGTTTAGTAAATGTGCAAACTTGTATGCAGCATTACAGAAACCAATTCAAGACTCCAGTCTCCTTGCTTCAGTGTCCTATATCAACTAGGTTACATTTTATCTATTCTCATTTCAGCTACTACATTTCTCCTAGGTTATTTTAAGACCAAGTTACTGAGCATCTCTGAACTGAATCTCCAGTACATCCCAAGTTTCCCAATCTGTTTTTTGTCTGCTTAAACAGAAGGCACAAATATACATTTACAGCCAAGAGGAAGCAAGTTCCTTTGCCAATCTTTCACCACCCCCTCAGCCTTATGCCAGTCAGGCATAACTGAATCTGCTGATGCCCACACCCTTGTCTCCAGATAACAAAATAGAGAACAGTCAAGAGATTTTATTTAACTGGGAATATCAGCACTTTTCATAGTCTTCATTAAGTAAACCCATTGGGGGCAATCTAATACTTTTCTTATCAGAGCTGCTGTGAATGCTGTTAAGCTCATTAAATAGGCAATCACACACAACACTAGATCATATCCAAAGTACATGCTGCTACTGCACCAAATCCCTAGGTTGCCTGAATCCAGAGAATGTCAGTGAAGTCATATTTTAGTAAAATTTTGACATCAACTGAGAAAAAAGCAAGTCTTTTGATTAAGTCTTCTGACTCTGGCCTAGTAATCAAGCAAACTTAGTATTTCTTGGGCTTTGCCCATTAGTAGAGCAAGATAACAAACCAGTAAGTGAGCAAATTCTTTGCACATCTTAAACTACATGTTCAGTTTCAAGTCTTCTATATACAACCATATGAAACAGCATCCTTTCCCTTTCAGAATTGGTGCCAACTTGTACTAGAGAGATGAACAGTCTAATTCATCTAAGGCAGGGATAGACAACTTGTGACCCTTCATCACTCATTATCAATTCTGGTGCTCAAGACTGATAGGAGGTCCATCCCAACTTCTGGATGGCCACAAGTTGCTCAACCCTAGTCTAAAGTCTAATAGTGTATTTTTCACATCCTGCATTTTGCATGTTTCTCTACCACAGAAAAGAAAGCAACCATGCAGTGCTATACAATATATAACTTTATGTACTTTTCCCTTAGCTTTGCAACAGTGACGCTCCATCCCTTCTTTTTTTCCCTGTTAAGCCTTTTTAAAAAAATCAGGAAAATTCCTCTACACTTGCTGTTGTTAAAAGGCAATGCTAAGATTAAAAAGGAAAAAACAGAATAATTCTTTTGTCCAAGTAAATTTTACTCATTTTAGGACTAGATTACAATCCATCATTTCAGTCACAGATTTATTAACTATAGCTGAACATGTATGGAATAGACCTTCTAGAGAGTCTATCATGGGGTGGGCAACTGTAGAAGTGCAAGAGGGCACTTTAGCCCCCAGGAGACAATTCTGAAAAAAAAAGTGCTGACAAATACTCTCCTAAGGGACAAAGGGGCATACTCTCCCTGGGCCACTTTAAGCTCAGAAGAGGCTTTTTTTTTATCAGCAGGAAGTCAAACTAAGTAATTTCCTGTTCAATCTGTGTGTGTGAGAGAGAGAGACAGAGACTTCATGTCGCCTGTTGATTTGTGGAAACCCCATGATAGACTCATGATAGACCCAGAGTTTTCGTAAACAAGGAATACTCAGAGGTGGTCATGCCAGTTCCTTCTTCTGAAATATAGCCTAGAGCACTGGGTATCTATTGGTGGTCTCCCCTCCAAGTACTAACCAGGGCTGACCTTGCTTAATTTCCAAGGTCAGATGGGACCTAGTGACTTTACAGAGTATTTAGGACTTCTTTCCTGTTCACTTTGTTGTTGTGTACCTTCAAATCATTTCCGCCTTATGGAGACTCTAAGGTGAACCTATCACAGGGCTTTCTGAGGCTGAGAGCATGACACTCCCAAGGTCATCCAGTGGGTTTCCATGCTCGAATTGAACCCTGGTCTCCAGGGTCATAGTCCAATGATCAAACCACTCCTGTTCTCAAAAAGGCCTCTCTTGGACCTAAATTGGCAGAGGTTTGGAGCAAAAGGTGGTAGAAATGCACCATGTCCCCTAGAGGGCATTAGGGGGCAAAAAAAATTGTTTTGAAAAAAAACTGCAAACATTTTGTTAAAAAAGTTGTTTTACCCCTTGGTGGCCCAGGGAGCTTCTAAACATCATGGAAATGCCCTTCACATCCCAAGATGGCCTTTGGGGGCATTCTGAAGCAAAACATTTCTGATCCCCTTCCAAGAGGCCCTGAGAACAACAAAAATGCCTCTGGGGGGCTGCATGCAGCCCACATGCCACACTTTGCCCACCCCATCCCTTCTATCAGACAACTCCAGCTTCTTTATTCCAGAAGCATAAGCTTTCTTCCAAAAGAAAGCACAGAACCACTGCTCACAATCTGGCAATTCAGTACACACCTTGAGTGAGAGAGTCTTTTGCAAGACATCAAAAAGAAACTGGGCTTGAAGAATTGCGGATGTTTCAGCAGGGTGTGATGAGAGTGCAATGAAGCCATGATTCTGGTTTCGTGGCAGTAGGTGCTGTTCAAAGATTTGAGTGAGAGTTTGCAGTGTGGATGTGAACAAAGTCAAAGTGCTAGTACCATCTAGAATCAAGTCACCTAAAGAAAAAGACAGAACCATTAGCAACAGATCCACATGAGCATATTGACCCACGAAAGAAAACTTGTCGCTACCATGTAAATCTACCAACAACATGGCACCATAGCTTTCCCATCTCTGTGAGCAAAGCAGTACATGTTAGAATTGCTTTTGTGGATGTTATTCAGAAGTGCTTTAGTTCTATGTTCATCACACATTCATTTACTGGACGGTCCCTGCTTTCCTGCACCACAACTACTGCTCACATATAGAATGGGAATGATATGGAGGGCTTCCAAACTGCCATACCTCTCTTCCTAAATAAAAATATAGATCATCAGAGTTAACTCAATATATGTGATAACACAGAGAAGAAGCTGCTTCCCAGAAATCAGGTAATGGTGTTCTTCCTTTTCGACATGCCACCTAGGAAGAGCAGGAGCACTAGCCTGCTTTGGTGACAAGTTCAAGAACGGGAATATGGTGACTCGAATTTATTTTATTAATTTATATCCTGCCTTTCTGCACAGGATTCAAGGCAGATTGAATGAAATTCTCAACAAAGGTAATGGCATATTGAAAAAGTGTTTAGTGGATAAAGTTGTTTATCATAAATGTACCTGTAACTACAGAATCTTGTATTTATGCAGACAGGAAGATTAGACTTCATATTAGCCTGCAAACAGTCATACCAATGAGAAAATATTTCCAGATAACCCCCACGCTTTGCTGACAAAGCATTTATGTTTGCTGCAGCTCATCTCACACAGTCCATCATTCAGCCATGATCAATACTGTTTGCCCCAAATCCAAGGTTTGGCCACGTATTAATCGTTAATCGCAGAATGATGAACGCATTTCACACCCAACTACGTGAAGCACAGTGAAGCAACAGTTCATCAAATCACCAGAACCTCACCAGAATCCTGCAACAATTGTGCTAGGCTCTGAAGCATTATTTCCTTTGGGGCAGCAGGTGCCATCTGCAAAAAGAGAAAAAAAAAATCACCTGGGAAGCAATGATACACATTTAGGTATCTCAGTGCAAGCTATCACGCTAGAACTGTCAGGCACTCACCATTGCGAAGTTTGTTCACCAAAGCAGAGACTACTCAGTCACAACTCTTGCTGAGAAAATCAACCTGCACTCCAGATTTTTTTTTTTTTTAACTGAGCCACCATCACCACCCCGATAAAGACTTATGGACCCGCAAGCTGGGCTGGTGCTGAAACCCCAGGCCTGATCCAAACTCTTCACAAATCAACTGTTGCAGCGCTCACGGGCACGTGACGGTGACTAGAAAAATTGCTCCACGCCCCTTACAGGAGGAGGGCCGGGCCGGGCCGGGCCGGGCCTTCTTCCACGCACCACCGGCCGGCCGCGGAGGATACTGGGATCCCCCTAGGAATTCCTCCCGGCAAAATGAAAGGGAGGTTTACCTGCCTACCTGAAGCTGGTCACCAGGCCCCAGAGACTACCATAAGCAGCCCCCTCCTGCGACGGGAAAGAGGCGGCCGGCGCCGGAAAGCGAAAACAGAGAGAGCACGTGACGCGGAAGGGAGGGAGCGCCGGCTGGGAAGGAGGGAGGGAGGGAGGACGGAAGTAACCACGGCAACACACGCGTAGCCGCTCAGACCCGAATCTCCCCCCGCTCCTCGGTTTTACTATGGGCGCGCGCCTGGCTTAGCTTCCCGATCATCGACACAAAACAAACGCGCAGTCTTTTACTCACTTCCGCGTTACCATAGAGTATTTAGTAGAGTGTCCACGGCGGATTTAAGCGAGCCCCCCGCCGGCCATCCTATTGCTTCGATAGTCCCTCCCCCTTTTATGTCTTCTCTTGTAAAGCTTCGTAGTTTTTCGTAGGTTTTAGGCTGGGGACATTTCCGCACTAGGCTGTTCTAGCGCTATTATTCCACTTTCAACACCCTATGGAATCCTGGGGTTTGCAGTTTAGGGAGGGGCCTCAGAGGATTCCATAGGATGTTGAAAGTGGAATAATAGCGCTATAACAGTCTAGTGCGGAAATGGTCTGGCTTGTTGGTGCCTTTTTTCTGTTCCCTTTTGCGTTGCCCTCCACTGCCCTCCTTCTCCGAAAATAAACCCATGCTTCCTTCTAGTTGCTATAAGAACGGTGCAAGGCAAAAAACACACCCACGCAAAGCAGCACGAATAGCAGCAATCTCCCTGCTTCGCGAAGTCGGTTTCTTACAGATAGTTGCCTGATTTTGTCTCTTTCCTGGTAACAAGCTCAGAAGTTAGGGAAGCTTCCGTAAGAAGCTGAGCTGACTTGTACCCACGGGGGAGGGCATACCTGCCTCTGAGCTTGTGCAGAGTGGCCTTCGGTCACCACTGTCTGGAAGGTGCACTGCATCACCGGACTAGGGCTGTGGCTCCTCAAATGTGGGACGTCTCGCTCTGCTGCGAACCTTCCTCCGTACACGTGCAGAGGGATGCAGGGCAGCACTAGCAGACTGTATGCGCCGACTTCAATTTTATAGGTGTGTCCCAGCTGGAGGAAAAGCAAGGTGTGAATAAAGGTAACAACATAATGTCAGACAGGACAGATAAGCAGGACAGACAAGTCCTCAAATCTCTGTGTTTAGGAAATTCAGTATGAGAGGCCTACCACACCTTGGCCATTTCCGCACTAGCCTGTTATAGCGCGATGATTCCGCTTTCAACGTCCTCTGGAATCCTGGGGTTTGCAGTTTCGGGAGGGGCCGGCCGGCCCCTCCCGAAACTGCAGACCCCAGGATTCCAGAGGACGTTGAAAGCGGAATCATCGCGCTATAACAGGCTAGTGCGGAAATGGCCAAGGCTATGATCAGGGCCTGAAAGCGGTTCAGCAGCTTTTCTTGATCTTATCAGCTGCATGTCTCTTGATCTGATCATTCTGTTTACAGTTTCACACATTTTTAAACTTGAGATGCTTCAAATGAAGATCCTACAGATTGAATCTGAACCTTCTGCATGCAAGGTGTCCGTTCCTCCTTTGAACCAATGTAAGGGTGGACAATGTTCTTTATGTAGAGAAGTCAGCAGAAACGCATATGCTGGACATTTTTGTTTGTTTATTTATTTATTTATTGCATAGCGATGAAGCATTAGTCCAAAACTCTTAAGTATCAGTCTACTCTGAGGTATACTTTGAGCCATGTCTTGCTATTACCCAGTCTCAGCTTTGTGTTCAGCTAGTATCTCAGTATCTCCTTTCCTGTTATGACAGAAAACTGATGAGTTTAGGGGAGGGTGCTGAAAAAAGAAAAGTTCTGGACTCCCAGGTTTCCTAGAACCTTTGGCCAGCAGCCAGTAAAGTTTTACAGCTAACATTTTATATGGTTATGTTTGTGCTGAGCAGTTAGGCTGATTTTCTGTTGATCCATGGCACACACATACTCTCAAATTTAATAAATACATAAATAAATCCATTCTGTCAACAGCAAGACCTCCAGTCATATGGAGATTATTGGTATTACTCACATGTCTGGTATGGATTTATACAGGATTCCTGACTTCATTCATAGAACTAGGAGAGTAAAGGACATCAAACTTGGTATCTGTTTGCAAACAATTAAGCCTCCTATGGGGTTATGACAGATCTTTGCTTGTTTGTTTAAGAGGGTTCCCCCACGAAGATGTGTGTGCCTGAAGCTTTGGCTAGGAATTATACTAACAAATCAAAGCTAGGTTACTTCAGTCTTTTTGCTTTTCTTTTTATTTCATCTATCTTCATGCCATAACTATTATAGGCAATCATTCTTCTGTGTCCTACTACTGATCCATTATTCTTGTGGGCAATTCACTTGAATTCATTGCTATCATTTTCTACCTATACCTTCTTTAAAGTGTGCAACCTACATTTGTACAAGCTGTATTCCAATAGTTGTGGGTAATAATATTAAAAAACCCACTCAGTAATTTAGCTGCCATGAAATTATGTTCCTCTATGACAGCATGTGACTGGTTACTTAGGAGTAATTCACTGTTGAATACAAACCTGTGATGTAATCAAAGGCCATTTCCGCACTAGGCTGTTATAGTGCTGTTATTCCACTTTCAGCATCCTATGGAATCCTGGCCTGGCCCGGCCCCTCCCTAAACTGCAAACCCCAGGATTCCATAGGATGTTGAAAGTGGAATAATAGCACTATAACAGCCTAGTGCGGAAATGGCCAAAGTCCTGGATATTGTAGTTGGGACCAACCAAAAAGATATTAAGGCATGTGGCAAAAGATGAAATCCCCAGTCATTCTACATAGGAATCCAGCTTCAATACTGGTAATAGGATAGAGTCTCCACCATACTTGCACAAATAGTCTGGTTTAGTTGACCAAGGTTAGTCCACATGAAACTAAGGGAAACATAACTCTCTCTCCACATCTCCCTCCTTCCCCCACTCGCTCTCAAAAAGAACAGTGGAAAACCTCAAAAAAGGAACTTACTTTTTGCTGTGGGGGGTGTGTGAGTGTGTGTTTTGCTGCTGTCCCAACATTCATTCATTCATTCATTCATTCATTCACAGCATTTATGTGTCACCTTTCAGGCTGCCACAGCAATGTACAACAGATAGAAACCATTTTAAAAATACATGAATAAAAACTCTTAAAAAGAGATTTCAAAAATACCACAAATGGTCATTAAAATCATTCAGAACTAGGCAGGTAAAACAGCCAGAGCAATTTCAAGGACCAAAGGGCATGTGAAAGAGTATTGCTTTAGTTTCCTACTGGAAACTCAGCAGAGATGCAGTCAGTCTGGCTGCCCTTGATTCATACTTGGGGTGCTGCTACAGAGAAAGCCTGTCAAGTGTACCCACCGATCAAGTCTCATGGGATAGTGGGACATGCAACGGGGCCTGCACTGAGAATCTCAAGTTTTGGGCAGGCTCATTTGAGTGGAAGCAATCTTTCAGACAGCCTGGTTTAGGGTATTTAGGTCAAAGAAACTGTTTTATAGTGAGATCTGCATGGTGTGGTGGTTTGTGAGCTGGACTCAGACTCAGGGAAGCTATGGTTCAGCCATGGAAACCCACTGAGTGACCTTGGGCAAGTCATATTCTCTCAGCTTCAGTAAAGGGCAATGGCAAATTTGAACAAATCTTGCCAAGAAACCCCTTGAATTTTGCTTGGAAGCAAATTGGAAATCAGTGCTCTCCTCATCAGATTGATGTTATACGGTCCCTAAAGAATGTGTCTGGAAACAGGCTGGGTGTCTAATTTGCACTGTAACATCCAAGCACTTTTTTCAAAAAATGTAAAGGATCATAATATAGTCTAATTGGGAAGTAAGTAATGGATGTACCACTGTGGCCAGAACTGCCTGTTGGTCTCACTCTGCCTGACAGAAAGCAATGAAAACCAATAAACAGAATCATCACAGTCAGAGTTCTGTATTTAAGAGCAACAAATATGCTAGATATAAGCTTACGAAAAAGATTATGATGAGAGAAAAAAATCATAAAACAATAATTGGGGAGGGAGAGTAACATTCCTTTTTGGTCCCCACATCAGAATCTTTCACAAATATGTAAGATTTCTCAGCTATACAAATTGAACAATTCTGCCCTCTCCTTCCCAGCAGAGAAAGGTCTAATTCTTCATGTCAAAGCCTTCCCTTATGGATGACTTATTAAAGGGCCAACAGTTGCTTCTGTCATTCATGTTAATACATGTTTGAGAAAAGAGCTGAATGTAATTTGATCAGGTCTAATTTAAGAGAAGGCAAAACTGCTCTTTGTGTCCCATATAGCACAAGGATTCCTTTTGATGTGTGGTTGAATCAATCCACAAGATTAGCTATCAACATGTTGTCAAAGCCAGCCTACAATATTTTGCTACCCTTGAGGCAGAACAGCAAATTCACCCCTCCACCAATTCACAGTACACAGTTTCTAAGGCTGGTCTAGTTATTTTGACAGTTGAGATAGAAAATCCCACAAGCACTCTTTCTCTGGAAGTAAACAGTAAAATAATAATAATCTGAGTAAAGCTTTACTGGCCTTTCTTGACAGCCCAAATCTGTTGCCTAAAGTGGTTACTTTGTTGTAACCTATTGGTAGGGCCAGTTTTGCATCTTACACGTTCACACAGCCCCTAGAACAGACAGGCCAGAGGGGCTCCAGCAATCCCCCCCCCAAAAAAAAACAATATCAGGCAAAACTGAACCACCAAGATTCTTATGTAGTTCTGCCCCATCATGAATTATCAGTCAGAAGGGTACTAAACATCACAAAGATGCTGAGCTATTGTAGCTGACCTCTCCTAGGAATAATAAAGGCTACATGCAGCTTAACCTACATGGACTTGAGAGTTAGCTACACAGAGCATTTGGAGGGGATGTCTAAGTACAGACAGGGCTTGTAATAGTCTTCATAATTAAGGATAATTTAATGATAATGGATGGGAGAAATGATCTTCCTTCCTCCCTGAATGCACCTTCAGGCACTATGATAGATATTGTGATGGCCTGACTGAAGACTTCCAATCACAGTACCAGGTAGACTGTCCTGGTCCCAAAGACTATGGAAATATCTATGCTCTTTAGTTGTTCTGTTGAACTAAGCAAGCTCCCTTGCTTACTTTGTGGAGCAAAGGAGCTTGCAACAGCCAATTTTACTTTGTGTTGTTGGAAAAAATCTGAGTAAAAATGCCTACTACAGCATGGTGACTCAGAGACATCCTTGAATGAGTTTGGGACTTTGATGGTTCAGATCTGACTCACAGAATCATAGAGTCAGAAGGGATCCCAAGGATCATCTAGTCCAGCCTGTGCTAGTGCAGGAATCCGTAAAGCCATGCTTAGAAATTTCCAGTGAAGGAAAGTTCTACCATCCTGCAGCACCAATTCTCCAAGTGACCTTGCCGTGTATAATACAGATAGAACATTGTATTGGTCATTAGTAAGTTGTTTGTAAGTCCTTAGTCTCTGTAACATTTAAAATCAGTTTTGGTTCTATATTCATAGCGATAGCCTGAGCAAGCAACACAGGAATAGTTTGTAACTGGGACAAATTCCTAACAACACCAGTAAGAAAGAACCAAAAGAACTGCAGGACAAAGTATAGAATGGTACAGAGCAGCCTTTTGCAACCTTAAAACCCTAGAGCAGTGATTCCCAACTCGTGGTATGCGCACCCCTAGGGATACAAACCAATACCTTTAGGAGTACTGAAAAGAATTGAATAATGGCAGAAAAAGGCACATGTGTCAACAGTATAAGACAAGAAACAAGTCAAAAGTTGTGAAATTAATTGAATGTTATGATGAGTGGCGGAGTGGGTTTCCTTCATTATTTAACCTTGAGAAAAGTCCCATTCCCCCACTTTGTTATTTTGACTAATGGTGGGGAATCTCTCCCTAAATAATGTTTTGCAGACATGCCCCTACAGTGTGCATGCTTGGTGGCGCATTCCTCACAGGCTCAGCTTTTGCTCTCCTCTGCATCGCAAACATTCAAGTACTGCTGTGCTGGTACCAGCGTATATATAGACAGGCACCTCAGTCAGTCCTGTGAGCAGTGTTCAGTGAGTGAGTTCTTTGGGATCTTTACATCTCTTCTCTTTGTTGTTGTTTTAGGTTTTAAATTAAATTAATTTAGTTAATGTAATCTGTGATATATTTACTTTAATTCATTGTATCTTTTCAGTTTTAAAATTATTTATATTTATTAAACAGGAACATATAAATACAACAAAAGAAAACACAATCTAACAAACATTGCAAACAATACAAAAGAGAACTAAAAATAAAAATACATGGCAAACTACAAAACTACAAATAACAAAAAACCCGGTCCCCGTCCTTGTTGCAAACAGCTCGCATTACTCTAGCAATTACACCTAACCATTAATTCCTCCATTTTATACCAAAGCCATTACTTGTTGCTAATTGTTTATCATCATAATTATTCTCCTATGTACATAGTTAGTTAGTAATAGTCATTTATATAATAATATAGTAGTATAATCACTTAGAGTCACTTATCATCTTGCTTATTTATTTATTTAGTAATCTATCAATCATCAAAAGATAGTACTAACCATCAAAGGTAATATTGATCTATATAACCTATAATCTTATCTAATCATCTATAAAGAAAATAACCTCCCAAAGCAATGACCAATATACATCATTTGATCCCAATTTAACATTTCTCATGTGAAAATATAAATGTTAGATTTGCCATTTAAAGTTTAATTGTATCAAATAAAAGCCTATTATCATCAGGTTGCCCTCATTCCTTTTTCCATTCATCCAAAAGTTCTATCTATGTTCTTCCTTAACCCTGTCGATAAACTTTTATATTACTTGCCCTTTAGAAACAGAAAAAGTTACTGCATACTATTAACACCAATATAGAATAATCTTATATTCATCTATCCCCTTATACTACATTTACTCTATATAGTTGCAAAATCTTAAAATTATTTCATCAGGTATCATAACCAAAATCTTTTCAACTCAACTTTCAAGACGTCATTCAAATAGATCATTATCCACACAACAGTTCCAGATCATATTCGTGTGTGTGTGTGTGTGTGTGTGTGTGTATTCCAGTATCTTTTCTTTTGTTGTATTTGTATGTTCCTGTTTAATAAATATGAATACATTTTGAAAAAGAGTTTTGAATGTTCAATTCCTATAAAACAAAACCTGCAAATGCTCCATCCCATTATCATCAATGTACATGCACCTGCCCAATGGATGCCCAATGCATCCATTAACAATAATTGGACACAAGGATTTGCACAACCTTGCATTCATGTATGTGGAAGTCATGTCAGCAGACAGTGTACAGTAAATATATATGCACTGTCTGTTCACCTTATTATTCCATTACTTTTTAATCCCATTATTGAGCTATTTATCTACGTATAAATTTGAAATAACAGCAACTTTGCTAACATGTTGAGTACAGTTTAGGGAAATGGGCTGTCAAGGAGTACACAAGTGGGAAAAGGTTGGGAGCCACTGCCCTAGAGGAACCCCTCAAATAATTTTCAGGTTTCAGGGAACCCCTACATAAAAATTAATATATCTATAGTTTTTTTTAAATTGAATCATAATCCCTCACAAAAACTCTAGTGACCTGTTGTGCAACCCTAGGGTTCTAGTGAACTCTGGTTGAGAAACCCTGGTATGCAGGATTTATATTTACAAGGAGCTCAAATATATGGGTGCCCTTTCACTTCCTTTTTCTGGATGGTTTACACTTTTTGCTTTTGCTTATGATGTATGAGATTTTTCCAGAAAGAAGGGTGAAACCATCTTTTGCTGCTCATTGCCTTGGTCAGAAAGAAGGCCTTACTGTTCCCAAAATGCTTCCTTTTGCATAAGCTACATATTCAAATTTTGCGTTTCTACTACTTTTAAGAGTAATTTTAGAATCTCCAAGAAATTTTCATTATTCTTCAGCTTTGGGACTGATTTAAGCTTGTAAGAAGAGCCATGCTGGATTAGACTAAGGAACTACCTAGCTCAACATTTTGTTCACACTGTGACCAGTCAGTTTTCTATCAGAAGCCCACTAGCAAAATGTGAACGCAACTTCACCCTCCAGCTTATGCTCTCCAGCAGCATACACAGAGACATACAGCTTCTGTTACTGAAGGTGACAAATAGCCATCCTGACTAGTAACCACTGATGGGCCCATCCTCAATGAATTTATTCAGTGTCTTTTTTTAAAGCCATAGAAGTTGGCAACCATTACTACATTCTACTGCAGTAAACCCCACACTTTAACTATGATCTGTGTACTTAGTTTGATCTGTCCTGAATCTCCCACTATTCAGTTTCAATGGATTACCATGGATTCTAGGATTATGACAGATGCATAATGGTGTACATCTAAGCCATGTCTCCCCTCCCTTGATTTTTTTCCTAAGCTAAATGGCCTTAGTCATTGTAATTGGTTTTCAAAGGGAGTTGCACTTGATCAATGTGATCAATCCGATCAAATTTGATCAATTTGGCTGTTCTTTTTGTGTATGTTTATCATCTCTACATTATCCTTCTTAACTGCCATGACTGGAACTGTATACAGCTTTCCAGATGTGGTTTATATAAGGGCACTATGATATTGGCAGTGTTATTTCTAAGTATGCCACTTTGGAATTTGCCTTTTATTTTAATACGGCAGCCATATAACTGGGTTAAATTTTTAATAATCAACCCTCATCCCTAGATCCCTTGGTCAGTTGCTTCCCAGCAGCAGAGTTTGGAGTGCATGGGAGGAGCAAGAGGGGGTAGGGCTACAGCACGGGCGTGGGGCCACTGTGCGTGGGGACTTAGCTGCAGTGCGTGGCGGCATGGCTACAAGACAGGATGCCCCAAAAATATTGCCGCCAGGGGCGAACTGTCCCCGTCCCTATGCAACTGTTGCTTCCAACTCAACTTTGTTGTTGAATAATTTCAAATCATTTTCAACTTATGGATGCCCTAAGGTGAACCTATAACAGGGTTTTCTTGGCAAGATTTGTTCAGAGGGGATTTTGCTATTGCCTTCCTCTGAGGCTGAGAGCATGTGACTTTCTCAAGGTCATCCAGTGGTTTTCCACAGAGGGGCAGGGATTTGAACCCAGCTGTCCAGGGTGCTAGTCTAACCACTCACATCCGTCATATACCCTATATATGAAGTTGCACAATTTAATGCACAATTTAATGCACAATTTAACATTTGTTTTCATATAATTTTCATTTGTCATTTTAAAGTCCACTTTCCCAGTTTAAACAAATCCATTTGGAACTCTTTACAATCTCTTTTTTGTTCTCACCATCCTAAATCATTTATTGTCACGAACTGATGTGGTCAGCTAACTATATACCCCTAATCTCTAAATTTCACATTAGGAGGTTCTCTGTATACCAACTTTGGTAGATATGTATGTTCCGTTTAAGAGTATAATGTGTGCGGTCCTGTTACATTCTAACCACAGCTTTTGCTTTTAAAATAGTATAGTAGGGGAGGTGTGGATGTGTTAGGAGATCTTATAGGTACCTTTGCATCCGCTTAATGGATTTTTAACATATTTTCCTTTCTTATTTACTTAATGTTATAATATTTCATCTATTAATTTGGCAGTGGCTTTATGACAGTCCAACTGTTTCCTGCTTCATTTGGTTATTGTTGTTTCAGTTTAATGGATTTTGTGTTTTCATTTGTTTTGTGAAAATGTACCTGAAAATAGGTTAAAGTACATTACAACCTGCCTACCAGTGTTGAGCTCCCCCTTTAGAAACAATTCTGGGGTCCCTGATGCAATGATTTTAAACAGGCAAAGCAAATCGTGACATCCAAACATTAAGACTAGATCTACTACAAATGATAATCTCAGAAACACTGCTGCTATCTGTGTAGCCTCTCTCTGTATAAAAATAATTCATAACTAATTGTTGAGCACTCCTTCATAGTATTTTCAGAATGGCAGTATCATGTAAGAGCTTGCTATAAAATTCACATATATTCATAGGATAAACACAAGATATTAAATAAATGAATGAATAAAACAAAATGTTTGCACCATATGAATGATTATTTTTTTGGTTGGAGGAATGTCCAGACAGCAATCCTGTGAGTTAAGCTTGGCTGACAGCGGGGAGGGGGCTGACTCAAAATCACCCAGTGAGTTTCATGGCTAAAGGGGGAACTTGAACTCTGATCTTCCACACAATAAATCACCACAAACGCTGCACTGGTTTATATATTTCATTTTGGGTTGCTTCTCTTCCAAAGCACCGAAAACAATAAACCCAACAAACATTTTGCACAGGGAATAATGTTTAACATTTACATCACATTTTCATGCATTCAAACTGCTTGATGTGATTTTTCCAGTTGTAATGCTTACCACAATTCTGGATGGTTAAGTTGGCGTTATTACCTCGCGCATTTTAGTTAGAGGGGGCGACTGAAGCTGAGAGAAAGTGACTTGCTTAAAGCTACCTCGTAAAATTACCTCTTGAGGTTTCGTTGCCTTAAAAAAAACCCTATTAATACACGAGGTGCCACAAGTCCACAAGCGACCTGAAGGTGCAGACACGCGGACAGAAGTCCAGAGCCAAGACTCAAGCCGCGTGGATATCCATAGCTTAGTCTTTCCGCCATGGAGCCGCGGCAGCTCCCGCACCGCGCCTACAGCATCGCCGACGACAACGTGCGGGCGCTCAGTCTCGACCCGCGGTGCGCCTCCGCCGCTGCCTCGCCTGGCCAGGAGGCGCAGGAAGGATCAGCGCCAGCGCCAGCGCCAGCTGGGCGTGGAGGTGCCGCTGATGCTGTGCCCAGGGAGGCTTCCTCGCGTCCCTCTCTCTCCTGCCAGCTTGACTCTCCCGAACAGCCCCCTGCTCAGCTGCCGCCGGCTCCGGCAAAAAAGCAGCGAGTGACTCATAGCCTCGCCGCTCGCCACACAGAATTTTAAATGAGGGAGCCCGAGCAGCCAATGTGCAGCTCGTCTCCAAGCAGAGCCAGTAGCGGCGGATGGCTGCCTGCAGGAGGAGCAGGAAGCTGCTGCACTGAAGAGGAGGAGGAGGAGGAGGAGGAGGAGGAGGAGGACGCGGTGTCTGCCACAGCCGCCCTACCTGAGCCACTCGCGGGGAAATGGACACATGTTGAGTGACCTCCAGCGGCAGGAGGGAAGCCTGGGAGAGGCCCGGAGTTGCAGCAGGGGCGGCAGCGTGCATCCCGTGGACCCCTGGCTGGAGGCAGGCGGCTCTCCTTCTCGGCAGCTGCGAGGTACAGTACAGCCAGCCGCTTTCCCCACCCCCACTCCCGCCTCCACCCCCTTTCTGGTCCAGCATCTTCATGATGTCCCTGACATTGCCGGGGGCAAGGAAGGAGGTTCCCCCGGGGGGGCGCGGCTGTGGATCTCGGAGCAAGACCGGTTTAGACGGGCGCGAGAGTTTTTGGAGCTTTCTCAGTCACCAGAGTGTCAAAGCCTGCTGGCAAGGAAAGGCACCCCGCGCATCAGCCAGGGCAGTAGAGGAGACTGCAGGATACGTGCGTGCTTTGTGAATCTTTCCGTGAAGGTAGCAGAGGGAAATAAAATTAACCCATACAGAAAAGGCCTCTTGGGTGCATGTGTATGTGCGCATTCCTCAGCTATGCCCCTCCTGCCTTACATGCCCACTGTTATGTCCTGCCGCTTGAATGTGCCATCTCCTGAGCATGGCGAATATCAGGGCAAACTTCAGCACCAGGAATTAGGAGCTTTGTAACGGATTGATTTTAGCTAAGAGTCAGTCCAGGAGAGCTGGGATGTTTGAAATAACAGAAAAGAGAGTGCATCTAACTATGGCATAGTGTGTGTTTCCCTCATAGAACTCCACACATCGAGAATTAGTAGCCAGTGCTCCCAGGTCAGAAGGAGTGGCTGTCAGGTGGCTGACTGAGCTCCAGTACATCTGACAAGAATGATCCACTAGTGATAGATATATCAATAAATATGGATATGCCACGATAAGTATAGCATAGAAGCTCTCTGTGCTTTGTTTTATTTTTTGCCTGTTGTGCATCCAGGTTTGCCCCATCTATTGTATATTACCTCAATTTGGGCCTGTGCTGCATGCCTTCAGTTCCCCATTGGGCCCTTTCCTCCTTAGGCAAGGATCTGAACTTTGTGCATGCACTATGTAATACTCTGAGATGTTGTCTCCTGCTTTTTTGCACAGGATACACTATTTCGTCCCTCTGTGTTGGTTTTCCTTTGGCGCCAACAGCCTATCATTTGGGAGTGATGCATGTCTCTAATCAAATCTGTCCTCTTCTACTGCTTGATTTCCTTGTTTATTGCAAGAGGTCCACTAAGCCTCAGTTATGAACCATATCCTCAGTACCTTCAGCAGTGTACACATACAGAATAAAAAGACAACGCAGAGCTCCAAAGTAACCACGGCTTGAATGTAAAAGAAGGGACAGGAAGGCAAGTCCATGGAGGCGTGCAAGTGATCAGTAAGATGATACAGGCTAATATGAGGGAAAGGGACACTATCAGCAAAGCTATAAAAGGCCACACAAGCCAAGAAACTGCTTTATTCATTAGGCCAGTGGCCCCATCTGGTCCATTACCAGGACTCTTTAGAGAAAATGTCCACAACAAATGACTGTAATAGATTAATCTTCTTGTCAATCACTCTTAACAAAGATTGCTGACTCTTTTAATAGCTGCACAAAAAACAGAAATTCAGCTCATGAAACTTTTTCTAGAGTCCAGACACAGTGATAGAAGGTTCCGCATTTGCCCAGTTTTTACCTATCCAGGCAGAGGAGCCAGCCATGAAAATGTTAGCACCATTACTCCCTTTTCCCAAGTCCCAGTGAAAAAGTTCCCCAAGCATAAAAGGGGCATCATCCAAAAATCTTGATCTAGATGTCAGATGGAGCTTCTGTTACTGCTGCTTCTCCATATATTAGTTCCTTCTCTACATCTCTCATGCTCTCAGCTGCTCTGAACTAATGGTTGCCCCTTTTCTGACTTCTCCATTCTGGACTGTAATCCCAATCCACAGCTAACATATCCCTAACAGGTGGCCATCCAATCTCTGTTTTAAAACCTCTAATAAAAGAGAATCCCACATCTTTCAAAGCAGTATATTTCACTATTCTATAGCTCTTGTTGGCAGGAATTTCTTCCCAATGTTTAGTCTAAATGTCTGTTCCCATAATATTAATCCATTGATTTGTGTCCTGTCCTCTGGAACAAGACAAAAGGCCACAACAAATTGCTGCAATACTGAACTGTTACTGTTGGGCTAGGTGTGAACCCAGCTAAGGAATCCTTGTGAAAAGATTGAGACTGCAATGACCGTAAAGTTGGGCCAAAGCTCAGTGGTAAGGCACATGTTCTGCATACAGAAAGTCCCACGTATTTATTTATTTGATTTATAGTCCATCTTTATCCCAAAATGGGACCCAAATCCATGGCATCTTCATTTAACTGGTAATGCAGTAGAAAATGGAGAATTCTTCTCCTGGAAATTGCAGTGGTTGAGAAGCTGCCAGTGAGTAAAGACAATACTGCACTATGTGGGCTCATGCCTGACAGTATAAGAGTGTATGCCTACCATACTTGTGCTTTCAGCAACTTATATTATTTATTTTCTTACTTTTTAATCTCATATTCTCTGATGTACTTATGGTGGCACAGATGATGTCTTCCATTTCATCCTCAGAACAACTTTTTGTGGCCTAGAAAAAGTGATTGATCCAAAGTCACCCAGCAAATTTTATGACTGAGTGGAAATTCAAATCTCTTATCTCCCCAGGCATCATGTAACCCTGTTATTTATTCTCATTTCTCTTTTCAAATCCACCAGTGCTGCATCCAGCCCAGTTTCTCCACACATTCTCAGGTTGTATCTGTTCTACACATATTGAATCAGGGATTTATCTAGCTGACTTTAATGCCATTGCCCCAGTACTGAGGTTCAGGTTTTCATTGCAAGTAATATTTGAAGGTTTGTATTTTTCTGTGAGTGTCTAAATACTCTTAAGGTACCAGATCCTGTCTTATCTTGGAAGCTAAGCAGGGTCAGCCCTGGTTAGTATTTGGATGGAGAGACTACCAAAGAATACTAGGTGCTGTAGGTTATATTTCAGAGAAAGGAACTGCCTAAACCACCTCCAAGTGTTCCTTGCCCAAGAAAACCCAGTGAAATGAGTAGAGTCACCATACATACACACTTTTCTGTGCCCTTTTGTTTGGCCTATTAGGGATTTTTCATTCACCCCCCCCCCCTTATGATCGACATGGCTATCTTTCTTCTTGTAATTCTTTGACCCAAAAGAATCTCCTCAACTAATCCCACAACACTATGGAAAAATATTCAGAAAAAGAGTGCTGTTGATTTATGTGGAAGATTTTCAGTCATGATAGAAGAATGCTTTGTGCACACTAAGAGACACCTGAATCATGGCTATGGAAACAGGTTTCAGGACCAAAGTTCACAGTAAAGTAAATCTTATCCATAGATGAACAAGGTCATAGCTCAGTGATACTGGGATCATAAAGATGGGGATCCACAACAAAATGGTCCTTGAACACTGTTTTTTTTTCTTCCTTGTTTAAATTGCTTACCCCCCTGCAACCTCATATACAAACAAATATACTTTTGAATTCCTCAGCAGGCTTCTGAGTATATAGAAGCCATTGCCTTGTGTTTTGGTGCTCCTGCTTCACTAACTGAGACATATAACTGAAAAATTAAGTTTTGTATTAGACTAGATGGGAGTGTGGATGATATTTTATAGGCAGAAGATTCCAGTCCCAGTTCTAGCTCCTGTTATTTCTAAGATCTCAAGCAGGAAGACTCATAAAGACCTTTGCTCAGAATTGACAATACGGGGCTAAATAGACCGTGTAGACTGGTGTAGTAATTTGAGTATCGGACTATGACTCTGGAGACCAGGGTTCGAATTCCTTCTCAACTATAGAAATCCACTGGGTGATTCTGGACAAGTCACATTCTCTCAGCCTCAGAGGAAAGCAAAGGAAAACCCACTTTGAACAAGTCAGAAATGACTTCGAGTCATCTAACAACAAGAAGATTTAATAATGATGCACCTTTTTATGTTCCATGTGTATCATAAGTTTCCCATTACTGTAGAATGCATTATTTTTCTTATTAATTGTTGATGTTACTGAATCGCTCAGGTACAGATGAAGATTTCAAAATCTGACAAGTCCATCTGAGTATAACAATCCAGTCTTAACTTGCTTTTTCAGGAAGTAGGTGTCCCATACTAACAACACAGGGCCAGAAAAGATGGTGAAAGCAAGGTAAAAGTAATTTTGGGGGGATAATTCAGGAGGAAGTAGTTGGTTAACAGCAGCTATCAAATCTATTAAGCTGGAGACTGTGTAGGTAAATTAATATGTGTATCTGTATTGCAATTAGCCATTGGCAACTCATGGTCGAAGTAAAAAGGGCATTGCCTCAACCTGCCATTTCAATATGAGGTACCTACACCCCTTCTTCGGACACCCCTGGTAGTTAGCCATTGCAGTTGCTGTTAGGGAAAACAGTAGACTCAGTACAGTTAACTTTTGGGCAATACCTTTTACTGGTGAAGGGAAAATATTTTGTCATTTAGAAAGTAGATATAGATAGGGCTGTGACAGTTGTTGAAGTTATGTTTTCAGGTGAGTTTTCTCAAGATTCTCCCCCACTACCCTGGAACTCTAAATTCTTTTCTGATTTGGGCAGCAGTCTGAAAACCTAGAACAATACATGTATGATTAAGCATATTTATTGAATGTTACTTATTTCGTTACTTTGCACACTAGCCCATAATCTGCACAATTTGTTTAATATGACCCTTTGCTAGCTATAATCTCATTGCTATGGGAGACTTTTGTCACTGGCCTCATATAGCTGCTGCCTCTCCCAGAGAAAACAAGCCACCTGCTACTGTTAATTTGCATGCTCAAATCAACTGGCACAGAGGCATATGGAAAACTGGCCAGTACCTAAACCTCAATATGAGGATTAAAAAAAATCAAGTCAGAAACAAACAAACAAAACACTCTTCAATCCTATTTAACTCCAGCAAGGACCAAATGGTGCTATCTGCTGTCCAACAATTTTGAAGAGAAGTCAGAAAATCCCAGGAGGGCTATTAAGAGACAACTTGCTGCTTACTGAGACCCAGTAGCTACGTAGGGATTACGCAAATGACAAATGGAGGGATTACTCATCTGTGCTTCCTTGATTAGCTATAAATGGCTGCCTTATAACTCTTGAATTATTTTACTTACCTTTACTGTTTGTTATTTGGTAACATCTGTTGTGTCATCTCACTTTGCTTTGCTCCTGAAGGCCTCAGTTTATCTCAATCACTCTACAAAGAGGTTTTTTCTCAGCATCACGGTCTTACCCAGTGATCATTCCCTCCCTCCCCCTCACACTGGTGATCAGGATGGCACATGACTCCACAGTGGAGGACATTATTAGACTGTCATTATTATTATGCTACACGCCATTCCTTTTACATCCTGACACTTAGTTGTATGCAATCTGAGCCAAGCAAGTTGTTGAGCTGTCTGCAGCAATCTCCAGGTCATTTTTCTGAGTGCTTATAATTAATTTAGGACTCTGAGTCTTGCATAAGGGTGTCGCATGAGTCTGTACAGTGGCTCTTACTTTCCATTAGCTCGTGTTTGTCACAACTGCAACCATGACATACCCCTGCTCTTTCCGTAGTCCAGTTTCTAGTGAATTCTGTCTTTTCTCCACAGGTTATGCCACGCCTCAGACTTACTGGGTGCTTGCTAATGAAAGAGAAGGGTTGATATTGGCCCAACCATTGCATGACGAACCATAGAGCATAAACCAAGATGGCAGCTGGAAATACGGCTCCTTTGGGAGGGATCTTCACTACTGTGCCACAGGTGATTACGCAGAACACAACAGTTTGATTTTCAAGGACTTGGGAAGTGAAAAGATATGGAAACTAGGAACTGAAGCCATACATTTATTATTCATTTTGGTCAGATTCTTCTGAGTCCAGACATTATATGATTAAAAAGTTTATTGGTTCATGAATCTCAAAAGAGAAAATCATTACAGATTCTCAGTTGAGCCCTAAGGTACTCTAAAGCTGAGGTTCTTATAGCACTCTATAGTCTGAGCATTTCTTCCTCAGTAATGTGATACAAAACTCTGATGATTTTGCTGCTGCAGACTGATTCCCACTACAATTTTCATTGTGGGCAGCTGGATTCATTGCTGTAGAAGTGGTGAATCCACTTAAGGGTTTTTTGGCCACTTCTCCTGCAGCTGCTCTGAGTGCTGGACTCTGTTCCCAACAAGGCCATTTCTGCACTATACTGTTATTGTGCCATTATTCCACTTTCAATATCCTATGGAATCCTGGGCTTTGCAGTTTAGAGAGGGGCATTTAGAATTCTCACCCGAAAGCTCTTTGGCCTCAGTAAGCTATAAACCCCAGAATTCCACAGGATGTTGAAAGTGAAATAATAGCACTGTAACAGTATGGTGCGGAAATGGCCACAGATTCAGCATCAGAGAACTCTGATACAATCAAAAACAGGAGGAAGAGGAATGGTTGTAAAACCAAGAGTGTATTCATCACCCTCACAATTACAGACCCACCAGTTGCTCCTGCCATTGACTATTTGAGTCTTTATGTTCCAGAAATCTCTAGTAGGTCAGAATATTTTCCCTCTTTCATATGTAGAAGGCTTTTCACACTATACAGTTATAGCAGTATGATCCCACTCTAACTGCCATGGCAACATCTTATGGAATCCTGGAGTTTGTTGTTTGGAGAGATACAAGAGCTCTGTGGCTCAGAATTCTAAATACTCCTCCCTAAATTACAAATCCCAGGATTCCATATGATGTTGCTGTAGCAATTAAAATGGAATTATAGCACTATCGTTGTGTAGCATGAAAAGGCCCCAAAAGTGGTTTTTAAAAATATGTCACCATGGATTTTAAGATAAACCTATCAAGTAACTACCTGTTGGCTCCTCAGTGCTACCCTCATACTTCAAAAAGCTTCTCTGGAGAGTTTTGACCAACATGAGATGGTGTTCAGGGGTGGGGCTGTAGAGAGGTGATTTTGGGCAAGTTCCTCCTCCCACAGCAAAATCTAAAACCTGTCCCACAATGTTAGGAGACTTTCAGGAGACACACAACTGTCACCCTCTGTAGAGGCTTTTCAGAGACCAAAACTGGCTACAAGAGGAGATAGGAAGCTTTTCTTTCATAAACTTCCTTAAATTATTTCAGGGTTCAAACTCTCCTTTTTTTTCCAGTTTAAACCCACAGATGTGTTTCACAGTGCTATTCCAGAAAACAGAATGTGTCTATCTTCCAAAATGGCTGCATAGTATAGATTTTGTTGAATATGCATAGAGTGAACATAAATGGTACTGTATTGATATAACATATATTACATTATGTTATGTTATATTCATATAGTGTCATTTAAGTGTGTGGAATCTTACAAAGAATTAACTGGGGAACTTACTGTTTTCACAGTCCTTCCATGGACTGTGATCCTACACCATTGCTTATGCTGATTGGCACTGCAGTCTAGCAACATCTGGAGGCCACATATTCCTCACGCCTGCCCTCCTCATAAATATACAGTATTATTGATCCGTTGCAACTATGGCATAACCTGTAGTCTCCTGGTCATTGAAAACCAGCCACATGATAGAGATCTAGGTATCCTGCATGTAGAAATTTAGAGATGGAGACATTCAGTCTGCAACTATTGTTGCAAGATTGCCCCAGCTGAACAACTACAGGTATTCAGTTTATGATCTCTGGATCAAAAGGGTAGTTGCTAAACACTTTTGACACATCAGGAAAGCTACTGTGAACTTGAAAAGACATGACCTGTGTGATTTTGTGATATTGTTATATGCATGTCTGTTAAAAATGGTTGGGTTCTGCTTTGTTTCTATTTTCTAATTGAAAAGAAAGCCAGCCCCTGTTTTAACAGGGGTCTCTCTCTCCCTCTCTCTCCCTCTCTCTCTCTCTCTATACACACACACACACATATACATAAATATAAGTCTTTGTATTTTATTTTCCACAAGGAGTGAATATGGTGCTGCGTCAGCAGCCCTGTACCTTAGACCATAAACAAATTAACCTGTTGTTGTTTGGCTTCCCTAAGATCCATCAGATGTGATGGTGCAGAACTATCCTTGACTTCTAAAATTATAGGTACTGAGATTCAAATATGCTTCCACATGTACTAGACAGATTCACACAGCGACATCTAACTGGCATACTGTCAGAGTCTTGACTGAGGAAGCCCTTTCCCATAATGCCAGAGGTGTGGGATAGGTTGTGATTACTCACTGCCGCCTGCTGTGTGCTCTTCACATTCTTACAGGCACTCTTTACATGTGACAGCAATTAGTCCTGTCATTGAAAACAAATTCCAGAGCTGAGTCCTGTCTCTAATTTAAGACCTGCTGCAGCAGTCCTGTCTTTCCAGAAGCAAGGGTAATAATGCAGAAACTCAGCTGCACAGACACTTGCCCAGAGACCCTCCTTTCTCCTGTCTTGTTTATGTAGAGGCAGGTGTTGGGAGACTGTTCAACTGAGGCCTGTTTGCTCCTCATTCTGGTTCAGTGAAGACCTGTCATTGCTGGGCCTACTGTGTTGCCGTGGTAACGGAGGAGTCCACAACAGCTTGGCACCAGTGTTTCAAGCTAAATTGACAGGGTTTTCTTTTAAAAGCCAGCGGTTGCAGCTGAGGATTTGAAAGAGCCAAAAACTGACAGAGCTTATAGCTACAAGGCTGAAATTCAGTGCCTGGGAAAGGCACAGAAGAAACACACTGGATGTTGAAAGAAAGCGACTGTATCACAGAGCTCTAAAGCAGAAAAGCTGTGTCAGTCGTCTGAAAGTTGAAGACTTTTAGATAGAGCATGTCAGGGGACAGAGCCTGTGATGAAGATTCAGCCTGTAATAAGACAGGATGGGAGAAAAAGGCTAAGAACCGTACACAGGTGTGCAGTCAGACAATAGGGCACATCATACAAATGTAATAAGCAGTAGCCTACCTCCCCCTGTGGATTCTGGCATATATTTCCTGTTGTACCTGTCTCTTGAGGTAAATCATCATTTACCCAAACTCTTTTTGACCTAGCCCCTCCTTTCACTATACTGGAGATCACAGGATCTTCTCCTTTCTAAATGAGGGTGGGTAGTAGATGGGAAGGAACTTGAAGTTTAAATACCATATTGCAAGACGTTCAAGCTAGATGGAGTGGAGAGTGAGGACGTCTTGAACTGTGAGACATGAGCACAGTAATCACATCTCTGGTTCAAATTCTGAATCTCTCAAATTGGACATCTAGCACACATCAGACTTGCTACAGGGCCAAACTAGGGATAAAGGCAGACTAGATTAGGACCATACTCAAAGGTTAGCTTAGGGCGGGCAGAATTGTGCTTGAAGCCTGAAGTGAGTATCAAAGGAGGCTGGGATTTGCCTATGGCTTCCTTTTGTGGCTGCATTGTTCTGAACTGTGAATGAGGGTGCTGTTGGGAGGAGCAGGGAAAGGAGGGGATCAGAGTCTTTGCGTGCTTCTCTGTGTTAAGGATCTGTGTAACTGTCTGCTCTGCTGCTTTTCTGCTGGCTGGTGCGCAGGATGGTGAAGATGCTGAGATGGCCTTTCCTGGCCCTGAGGATGAGGAGGATTTGGACAAGACCTTGGCAGTTGAACGATTTGGAGACCTGATCAGCAAGTCTGTGCTAAGAGACCAGGAAAAGCATGGCCGCAGCTACAGTGAGAGTGACTTTGAATGTACGTATGTCTTGTAAACTCACCCTAGCTTACTATCATGCCACAGGTCAACAAAACTTTCAGGTAGGAACCATTTTTAATCATATGAAAGACCTAGTTGCCAATTACGTATTCCTTGTCACCAATTATGTTGTCTGCTGAACAGCATGGGTGGCTTTCCATCCATCTTGTCCGTATCATCAAATTTAGAAAAAAATATTCTCTGTATATTCATCCTAGCCAGAACTCAGATGAATGAAAATTATAAAATAAGCCTAAAATTTTATATATTAAAATGCACTGATATTCAAAAGTTTGGGTTGTGTTTTAATTTCAAAGTTTGGTGAAGCAGGCATGTGGCAATACTAAAAAATTCAGTATACTTTAGACTGAAATTTGATTTCCAAGAAAAGTTTTCAAAATGCAAATTTCAAATATTCAATAATTTCAAATGTTTCAAATAATTGACATTTCCAATAAATTTCCAGTACTATTATATTTTAAAGGTAGACAGTGTTGATGACTCATTGTGTAATAAAATGCAGGGGAGTCATGTTGACTGTGCAACAAAGTATAATAAAATCCAAAATACACAGAGCAGTGATATCTTTATTTAACCAGCCAAAAGAGGTAAAATAATCATACTAGCTTTGATGCAGGGGAATGAAAATGGCAGAGTTTGGGTCATAGGTCTGCATATTGCTTGAGATGTTTGCTTACAGTAGTAATGAGGGAGGGTTGATGCAGATAAAGGCCTAAACCCTTCTTGGCCATAAAGGGAATGGGGACAAAAGCAGTAAAAGAAATGCTGTAGTTTCTTTCCCCATTCTATGAAATATCTTTTGGGGACTACGTCTCCCTCTTTTCCTCCCCGTTTCCCCAAGATACACTGATCAGGTCCATAGTAATCTATATGTATCTCTGCATCCCACTTAGCATCATTTTGTCTTTTGTTCCTTGAGAAAGACAGAGACAGTGACTGGTAGACAGGCTTAGGCCATTTCCACTACTCAGCCCATCCCTAAACTGCAAACCCCAGGATTCCATAGGATGTTAAAAGTGGAATAATAGTGCTATAACAGTCCAGTGCGGAAAGGCCCATAGACATGTCTATGACCCTGGAATGTGGTGGTCAGAGCACCTTTAGCAAAGAACAAGACAGAAAATTTGGAGGTAGGCCATCAGGCAAATATGGAAGCTCAGAAAGCTGAGTATGGCATGTAGCCACAGATGCATCATAATTTGCAGCATGTATTAGGGAGAGGTGGTATGGTCTAGGGAAATCTCTATGGTATGAGTCCTAGTGGTTTGGGTGTGGCATGTGATTTGGAGGTTCTCTGTCCATATTTTTAGTGGAATGCACCTCACTTATTTCTGTTGTAAAGCCAGGAGCATCCTAAATTCACAATACAGCAGAAAAGTTCATAGTGATTTGTTTTAAAATTATGTCTACCTTCACATTGACCTCAAGGCTCCTTTTAAGGTAATCCAGTACAGATTACATAAAGTATTCTAGTTACTTAAAATAATTCCTAGGGAGAATACTTGGATCCAAGCATATTGGTGGTTTTAGAATATGAGGCTCATTTTCAGGAATAATATAATAACCACTGGTACCTCAAAGAGAAGCAGTGTATATTGGTTAATGGTGCATGGTGAACTCAATAAGTTTTATCATACTCATTGCACTCACTACATTTTAGTTTACTGCATCAAACATCCAGAAAGCCTTGCTGGGAGTGGTCAGTTTATATGATTTTTAAAAAAATTCATACTGTGATATTGTGTGTCTCATCATCAGCATAAGTAACTGGTACCATATAAAGAACCAGTTGTGAAACTGAATTTCTATTATCATGTATGCATGCTTGTTTGTTTGTTTGTGTGTGTGTATGTGTTGTGTATAGCTCTTGCCAACATCATACTTACAATATTACTTTGTGATGCAGGCTTTATCGCATTGCTTTCTATCTACATACATTGTTGTACTTGTCCTTTCTTTTCTAATTTCCCTTCAATGAAGCAATTTTGATTGACAAAAAAATTAAAAATTAAACAATTATTTTATTGTGTCATAATGCTATCTGTTGGACTTTATAGTTCTAAATTTCCAAAGATAAGCTCCCACTTTTTTGCTGTAGATATAAAACGGACCTGTGTGTACAGGCAGTAAGTGATTTTAAACTTTAAAGAGCTTTCTTGAAATCTGAAAGGGAAGCATTTGTGATTTTTTTTGTTAGCTTTTAGCTTTTATACAGAAAATAAGTAGAAGAAATAATAATTACTCATTTTTTTCTGACTGTTTTGTATTCTTCACATTGATTATGATGTATTGTATATATGGATGCAATATGTGGGTACTCATGTCCCTTTTTGGAAGATCACATCATAATGAAGTTTAAAGCAGACCAGCTTGTGGCTTTTAAAGCTTATATTGTGCAATACAAAATCATTAAACATTGGACATGTTGGAATGGATAGGAAGCGAGAAAAGTAGACACTGGATCAATTTTAAGGTGATCTGGTTTCTTCCCTTTCCAAATGGTTTTTTTCACCTTAGTTCTCCTAAGCAGTTAGCAATGTGAGAAGTGCATAACATTAAATGAGTATACAAACACAAATAGGAAATAGCTACACTTTTGTCTGTGACAAGCAACAGCTATATAGGTGGGGACTGTCACAAAGAACTGATGTTTTAGCAAAATATTAATGAATTTAAAACCTATATATTCCACCTTTGATCCAGTAGATTCCAAGGTAATGACCAAAAAATGTATCATAAACATTGTAAGAATTAAGTTCCATATTACTAATCTCAAGATGATTAAACTGATGTATGGCTTTTGTAGTGTGAAGTCAAGCTAATATAATCCATACTTGTATCTATCTCAACATAGAGGCTATGACTATTTGTTGTTATTGTTATTTGCCATCAAGTCAGCTTTACTAATGGTGACAAAGGAGTCTTGCTCAGGCCATGCAAACTCAAGGCTGTGGCTTTCTTTATTGAGTAATCCATCTGTAATGTGAATTGTCTCTTTTCCTATTCCCTGTTGTGATCATCTCATACTCAAAGCCATAACTTCTAAGTTATAACTATACCACAAAGAAAGGGTGTTTTTTCCATCTTAAGTTACAGTCTTAAAGTGATGTCATTATACCTTAATTGGTGGGGAAATGAACTAATTTACTAGTTATTTGTAAGTAACTATATCCAAGCTTTGATTATAAACAATATATAATATAAACAGTGCCTCTAAGGGAATAAGATAAAATCAGATTAAAGTATTCTTGAAAAACAGGTCATTTAGAATAAACAATTTTAAAACATACAACTCTGATTTTGGGGACCAAAGGCAATAGAAAACAGTGTGGTCTTGGCTGCCTGCTGGTAGCTCAGAACTGATAGATCCAGCCTGACTTCCATAGAGAGAGAGTTCCCCAATAAGATGCTGCTACTGAGTCTTGTGTACTCACCAGCCTAGTCTCTCAGGGCAATGGAACATCCAACAGGTCCTCTGCTGAGGATCTTATAAGCAACTGCTGTTTGCTGGACCAGAAGCTGTGGCTTACTGACAAAAGGAAGGCGTAGCTCTTAGCTGATCACTTGGGGATTTACATCTCAGGATTGTCGTAAGGGTACTTGTGATAAAAATGAAATGGGATTTTTTTTAATGTGTGTACTTGCTTCTTTACTTCTCTGGAGAACAAATTAGGTACAGAATTAATTTAAAATAGTTTTAGACTTCCGTTTGGGAAGCATAGCTTCAAACCCATCCTCTTCCACGGGTTCATTCTGTGGCATTGAGTGCACTTTCTTTGACTTTCAGTTGCTCAAATTCAAAGTGCCTTTGCCTGTCTATATATAACAGCTTTATTATATAAGAAGGCTTCTAATCCCTGTTTGAATGCTAACAAGCAAACTAAAGTCTAGCAAAACTGGATGTGCTTTGTTAGTTTAAAGGTATACACAAAGATGTCTTCCTGTGTGCATTTTAGAAATGCATTTAATGCACACTTTTATTTAAAGTTATTTTCAAGCATTCTTACGGGAAGAATGGTGATGTAAAATATATGATACAGGCTTAGGTAAGCGGCATAGAACCTGCTGGGGTGCTGCTCACTGATGTGACTGTTGCAACAGGCACAATCAAAAGTAGCTCATAACTGCATGCATCTGATGAAGCAGACTGTTAAGTCTATGAAAGCTTACTCCCAACTTCCTTCTCTCAGTAAGTCTCAAAAGTGCTATAAGGTTTCTTTGCATACTGATCCAGACTAACATGGCTATGAATTCTAACTCCAATCAGAATAACTGACCACATCTTCTAAGACAGGGTTGACATTGGTCAAGTGACACTAAAAAAAGTAGTATTTCAGGAAAAACATACACAAAACCACCGCTCAGTCCAGGAATAAGAATAGTCAAGCTTCTTTGTTCACAAAGCACCCCTTCACAGTCATAGTCCCATTCTGGGCATCCCTATCAGACCTTGTCTAAGGAGCAAACAACCCACTTCCACTCAAATAGTTATAATGAAGTAAAAAATAATTTTCTTTCTTTACTGAAAAGCAGTATTGGGAGTCTGCAAATAGTATAGGAGTGGACAGATTCAAAACTTTTTCCCCACCAATTGATTGAAAAAAAATGGGTGTGAGAAAAGCATTAAGCATTGCCTTCTCACCATTTCTTCAGTCAAATTGTGGCCTCCTGAGGCTGTTTTTCATTAATAAGAAACTCATCATGACTTTGTTACATGCATTTGTGTCTAATGTGCCATTTGTTGCTTAGGAATTGTAGCATCCTAGACAAATTATTAAATTTCACTTCTCTGTTCTAAATTCTGGAATTACATTCTTCCTGATTATGACAGATCTGTGAGCAACATATGCCAGCTGGAATCCCTATCTTCCCTCTGCACCAATAAACTGTAGTTTCTCGGTTCCAACAGGAAGCTGCTGCTGCTGCTGCTGCTGCTAACTAAAGAATCACAACTAACTACACAATCACTCAACTCTTTTCTCTTGTCTTGCTTATTTGTCTTGTTTATTTTTTTCCTTCCTGGATACCTCCTTTCCCTCTCTATAAAATAGTCATTGGAGGCTTCAGAAGAAGCTTAGGCTGCCACCTATAGTCATGAGGTGGTAAGGCTGACTGTGATTCTCAAGAACATTATGTCTGTGATTCTTGCCCCAAAATTCTGCAACAGAAGCAAAGCAGAGGAATGATGAAAAGATCTGAGGCATGCTGAATGGCAGTGAGGGAGACTTATGGAATTTAGCTTTCAGGGAAAACATTGATACAAATAGGATGGAAGTTGCCTGTTTAGTGTTCCATACTAAAGTTGTATGTACTCCTTACTAAAGACAGAATAATTGATCAGTCTGTGCACTCCGCTATTTAGTACAACTAGCAAATACATTGGTAATATCCTTTCTACCAACATTTTACTGAGGAAAAATATGACAACACTCTATCTTGAAGGTCATGATAACAGAAAACAAAGTTCAAGGTAAATATCTTATGAAGTGTGCAGGTTTGAAGTAGGGGCTTGGACTCATCCTAGAGAGTTTAAACCAGATGAAGCTGGTGGTGTGATTTCTTCTACACTTTGATTTAGAACATATCTATTGCTGGGGTGGTGGCAGCATTGTTTTGGTGCATTGGAGTGGGGGTCATACCAGGAACAAGGAAAACTCCCTTTTCTTGCTAAAATAGTGTGTGGATATTTCCTGTATGTTACCTCTTCCCATCCTAGTTTGCTTTGCCCAGCAGGATGCCTTCTTACCTTTTCTCTATGATACAATCAATCCTTTCTCCCTTTTTTTCTACAGTCCATCGCCAGACATCCCACCACATCCATCACCCCCTCTCCACTCACCTCCCTCATACCCACAAATCCCAGAAGAGGCTTCCTCGCTCTGACAGGAAGAAGAAGAAAAAAGAAAGCCAAGGAAGACCTCTGTACCTCCCTCCAATGTCACTCCAACTATCCAGGAGGAAGAGGAAGAAGAAGAGGAGGAAGCAGAATCTGAAGAGGATGAGATCCTAGAGAAGGAGAGCTCTGCAGAGTCTGACCTTGAAGCCTCTCCCAAAGGAGAGTCACATCATGCAAAAACAAAAGCAGGGCTAACAGAAGGAAGCGTAGAGGTGAGAGACTTCCTGCCCATACTGCAAGAGAGAGGCTGTGAGCTTGGAGGTACATACATAAGTATTAAGTGTACTGGAAAGTGGGTTGAATGATTTCTAACACCTCAGGTGTCAGGAGGCAGTGCTGGTTCTATGCGTGCGTATAAATGAGAGAGAGATGCCATTTCTACACTACACTGTTATAGTGCTATTATTCCACTTTCAACATCCTGTGGAATTCTTGTAGTTTACTGAGGCCAAAGAATTCTCTGGCTGAGAATTTAAATGCCCCTCCCTAAACTACAAACCCCAGGATTCTATAGGATGTTGAAGGTGGAATAATAGCACTATAACAGTGCAGTGTAGAAATGGCTGGAGAGAATGAGCAACAGAGAGGGAACGGTATACATATGTGTGGAACAATTAGGTAAGATGAAGTAGGCAAAAAAATCTGGATGGATCCTTTCCAGATAGCAAAGATTTTGTTGTTCCTTATTTTTGTCAGCCTTAACCAAGGCAATAGCAGGAGCATTCTCAAAGATTCCTGCATGCTGTACCTGTTTCACTTTCATTACGTCTTTACAGTTCACCATAGGGGGTGAAGAGGAAGCAAAAGAGGAAGAGGAAGAGGAGGAAGCCCATGGCAGCCCATGCACTTTGTCATTTCATGTTGCAGAAGAATGCAGTCACCTCTCTCCACTCCCATGTCTCTCCAATCTGCTACCAGAGAAGGGACCTCCATTTCCCAGGAGGTAAGATAGTTTTCTTCAAATGAGATGCCTTACATACTCATTTCAAGCAAAGAGATCATTTAGGTGGAACTAGCATGCCAGAGGATGGTGTTAATTTGAGCCACAGTATTACCCTGAGAATTGGGGGTCCCGGGAGGGGTGGCCAAACAACAAACCAAAACAAGCAAAGTTGGGGAAATTAGCTGGAGCACTCTCTTGGTTAACAAGAGGCAGGGTAACTTAGCGGGGATCTTTTACCCTATGTCTACAGCATCAGGTCAGTGAGTAGGCAAAAAGTTCAAATAACAATTAAGATTTATTAGACAATTATTAAAGAAAACACAAACACACTCCTAACTAGAAAAGGAAAATAGAGTTCAAGGGGAATAGGTGATACGCCACCTTTCCTGAAGTCCTGGGGAAGCCGATTGTAGAGGAGGAAACCCGACGTGGCGGCTGAGGGGAATCTGCTGAACCGAGTGGCAGCAAGGCAGAGTAGAAGTCCAGAGCGATCCGGTGAGACTTCCAAAGAGCTCTCGGAACTGGGGGTTTTTATCAGGGAAAGAATGACCGCAGGCTAGTCTGGTCTTGGGTGAAAACAATAAGTTTTGGGTTGGAGACAATGCCTCCGAAAGGGCAGAATTTACATGATTGAATTATGTTCCGAATTGACAATAGTATGGCTGGTATGTAGATGCGGCTAGCTCAGCAGTTAAGCACTTAGCTCGCCAGGATGCCCTCTCAGGGCAGAGGGTCTCTTTGTTTATCACGCATTGGTAATAAGGGTGTTTGTTTCGGGAGGTCCCCTAAAGCAGTTCTGGCAATCTCTGGTTTGGTTTGGTGTGAGCAACAAATAGTAGCCATGCCTAGCTTCACGCTTGTTCGGTGGCCTCACAAACACTTGGCTGGTGGCAGAGCAGGGCCGAATTATGATATCAAAATGATATCTTTGGTTTACCAAAGGCCAGGCCAGTACACGGTGGTAACAACATTTGATAAAGTTCTAGCACCTATTTACAGTGTCTAAACCCAGTCCTGGAATGCATATGTAATTTAAAACAGTACACATTTCTTTCATCTCTTAATAATTTGTGCAATATAGCCAGTGTATTATAGTGTATCCAGTGCTGGAATTGTACTCAGGAGACATAAATACAAATCTCTACTTTGCCATGGACCTGTCCAGTCACTGGATTCAATCTATTTGGCAGACTTGTTATAAGGATAAAAAATAATGATTTTCAGCTACTGTACTCCAAACTCAATTAAAAACAGGATCCAAATATGATTAATAATAAACACAATAAACCCCCCCCAATACATCTAGGGGTATAGATCAGGTTTCCAGCATAGAAGACTTGTCTTCTAGGTAAGCTTAAGGAATGAGGAGCTATTACTTTTGAAAACAGTGAAAGAGATATCACAGCTAACAGCTCCCAACCAATGAGATGTTCCTTTAATGGGAAGCAGAAAGCTAATTTATAGGATTCTTCCTTTTATCTTGCTTCTACTGTGTGTAAACATCTGGTTTATCTATTGCTTTTAGGAAGGCTGTAAACAGGATCAGGCCTGGTTAGTACTTGAAAGGGAGCCTGAACGGAATACCAGGTGTTGTAGGCTGTGTTTGAGAAGAAGGTAGTGGCAAACCACCTCTGACTATCCTTTGCCTAATAAACTCCATGAAATTTGTGGAGTCACCATAACTTGAAAGGCAACTATAGCTCTATGATTCTAAATTTACAGGATAGTCTTATACTCCTCCCCTAAAAATGGAATTGCAAGTTCTGCTGCTAGTAATAACTTACCTCTTTCTGTTTCTACTTCTCCAGCAGCATCACATTGTCTATTTGTCTCCACAGCTTCACTGGATACAGAGATAATATAGCCCGGGGCTGGGACAAGCGCAAACCTTGGAGTCAGGTGCCAAGTGGACAGCGGTCTAACTATGACTTGAAGGAGAGGGTGTGTATTGGCAGCATGACTACTGTGGAGAGTGCCACATACCAGCGAATCCCCACGGATGAGGCTGAAGCTCAGATGCTGGCTTCTGCTGACCTTGATGATATGAAAAGTAAGATTCAGATTGGGTCTCTGATTCTCAAGGTGGTGGTGGTATGTCACTGGTGACATCTGTCTGCCAGTATTCTCTTCTAGCACAACATTGACTGAATATGAGAAATCCGCTAGAGCATAAACATCGCTATTCTTTATCAGAACAGCAGTCCTCTGTACTAAAAAGGACAGCCGGATACCTTAGTAACTTTCCACAAAAGACACAGGGAATTAGTTATACCTACTTATTAATCCCCAGTACACTCAGTGGTTGGGGAATACCACATCTGAAAAAGTTGAGTTGTGGGTTATCCTAGTACAGGCATTATATATATATATGACTAAAATAATTTGGTGTATGAGGTAACTGATAGCTGTGAGTCTTTTTACACAAAACTATTAGATCCCAATCTGTAGTGGTCTGCAAGTGAAGATTTCCTTAAGGAAAATTACAAATCATACTAAATGTGTCTTCATATTTAAATTTGCAGCTTTTAAAAATGCAATTTGTATCAGTTGTATGGGGGAACTGATAAATATTGGAATCTGAGGGTATCTGGAGGGAAAATTGGGCCCTTTGCACTGTGACCCTGAAGAAGATTCCTTCTGTGAAGCTGATATTTGAGACTGGTGCCAATGGAAATATTCCTTTGGCACCAGTGTCAAATAGCAGTTTCAGTGGAAGGATTTTCCTCAGGGCCAAAGCAAGGGAGGAAAAAATTATGTTCCCCCTCCAGCCATGTTCAAATTATAATTATGATACAACACATGTGTATGTGCACACACAACTGATGTAATTTGCATTTTTATCAAGTATAACCATTCAGCAGATGGTGCGTTGTGTCAGGCTCATAACTTTCCCCAGGGTCATGTGTTTCAGAACCCATCCCTCCATTTCTACTCTATCTGGGCTGCTTTCCTTTTCTCTTCACTTTACAGTACTAGTGAGGACTTGCATTACAACACAGATAATGGCTAAGGCAAGTAAGGACCCAGTCTAGGTCCTTTTCATGTGTTGATCCCTTTTGAATATATTATCAGTGTTGGGGGAAGGATAAAATGATCAAATGGCAATAAATAATTCTGTAATGTCTGCTATATCCTTTTTCTGAAACGTGGCACATAAGTCCTGAATTAGCACCTCTTCAATGAATTTTTAATAGAGATGATTGTTCACTAAGGACCATATAATCTGAAAATTATCTTTACAATTTCAACTGTATATAGAATTGAAATTATAAAGGTGGTTTTTGAACATCCTGTATGTTTAGTGACTACAAGGACATTAACATTTGATCTGCATTTCAGTTCACATATATCATCTATCCCAACTTTGATAATGTGATGCTAAACTGGGAATCTAGAATCTATTGCTGTGAGGATTCTCCAGGCCAGTCCCATTTTAATGGAGGGAAAATCCTCAAATACTTACCTTGCTTTCCAGTTGTGGTCAGTAACACATAGTCCAAGCATGGATTTCAGATACCACGGGCTCAGTTTTGTCTTATTCCATGTATATCTTCTGCCACTACCCGTCCATAAAGAACTAGGTGGAGTTCAGTTCTGACATGTTTAGGCAGTCCTTGTGTTTTCCCGACTGTGACCCCAAGACTTTTCCTCATTCTGTTGACTATCTTTACTCCAATTTGTTATCACTATCCCTTGCGCTCTGAGCAAACTGTGCATTTTGTCTTCTGTGGAGAGCAGAAACACTAGTTTCAGATTCCTACTCTGAAGACCTATTGTAATCATAATTACCGAAAAGTTTCAAGGGATCTGGGACTCAGTTTACTCATATAGGTTTGTGTAAGTGTACATGTACAGCATATGGTCTCCTCCCACCCAGGATGCTGGCTCCCTCTACGTCATGGAAATGCCAGCTCTGAGCCCCAGGATATGGAGAAGTCAATAGACTGCTTTCCAGGCTTCAGTAGGTGGAGACTCTAAAGTTGTATGAGGGGACACAGCAGGCTGTGTCACAAGTTAAAGAGACTTTAGCAGCAGCACAGGTAGTGCACCTTCTACAAAAAAATTCCCTGCTGAACTGTGGTAGTGTGCAGAGTTATGGATACAGTCCCTGGAACTAAAAGCAAGCAGGCTCAATATCTACACTAGTTTCTTCCCTAGATGACACATGCTGGTATTTTCTTTCAAATATATCAAACGAATTCCTGGATGCTGGATGTAGAAGCTTCTTGCTACCTGAAGAGTGTCAAACAGAAGAAAGGGGCCTCCACTAAGTCCTGCTTCTTTCCAATGTTGTGATTGTCACCTGCCCCTTGACCTCCTCATCCATATGGACGTAGCAGTGGCTGATCCAGACCGAGATGAAGCAATGAAGGAGATGGAAATAGGAGACAGCTCAGAAGTAGGGATAGCAATCTGTGTCCACAATTCATTTGGCTATGATGACTTTGAGGAATTTGCTCTCAATTTTGAAGACTATGATCTATGGGAGGCTATCCAGAACCACTTGGGTTATTCCACTTTGGAGCCAACCTGTAAGTATCTCTTGATGTGCTGGGAGAATGCACATTCTCTCACACATCTTACTCTCAGCTATGTTTAGACTGAAGTTTTTCTATTGTGTGACCAAATTTACAGGACAAAACTGGTTTTATCTTCAATAGTTGTGCATAAGATTTTTGTTGTAACAACCTGAATCTCTCAAAATCCTTCTTTCTTCAAATCTATTAAAGGTACAGAAATTTTATCCTTCTTTATATTTGGTCAACTTATTTGCTCAAGGATGCACACAAGCATTCTTTTATTCGCTTAAACTTGTGCCTTGACCTGTCTCATAAGCATTTGTGTTGTTCTGGCATGGAGCCTTTCTGTAAAAATCTGTTAAGGATGTGAGGCTATAGTTTCGAGTGTCACATCTATACACTTGCATCATATGTGTACATGCATATGAACACAAGAAACTCCCTTCAGAACATGAGAAAGTGGCCATGATGGCTGGAGGATTTTTGGATCTATAATCACAAAAAATTATTTTACCAAAAAAATGGCATATCTTTATTCGTCTGAAGAGATGCTTGTGACAAAGCATTGACTGTGCACTAAAAACATATACTATGGATAGTATGCACAAAAAATCAGAGCTTGGAAGAGTGAATGCTTAAAGATTCTGGGAAATGTAGTCTAAAAAAGTAATTTTTCCAAGCTCATTCAAAAGCCTAACACGGCACAGGAAACACTAACAGTTACGCACCATAGAGAAGCTGCTATTTAACAGTGTTGGGCAATACTTAACAAGATTTGAATGTACTGAGTCATGACAGCCTTAAATGCAGAGAGTGAGAGCTAGTGGTGCTTATTTGTCCAAAGACTGTCTCCTTTGGGATCTACAGACTCCTATTTTGACCTCCATAATGAACATATGATGACAGAAATTATATAATCTATACTGCCTACTAGAATCCCAGCTGATCTTTATATTTAAATCATATATTTTAAAGCTGCTGTTAGCTCTTACTGTGGGACAGTGTTGGTACAGTGTAGGTGATGAAGGAAGAGGTTTAAATCTCCTTTGTTCATCACAAATGCCAGCGTAAAACTGGAATCTCAAAGGATTTAAAGTTAAAAACAAAAATTGGGAGATTTAATTATGGATTACCTACGTCACATTGGCTTTGAACTTTGGATATCACCCTCTGATCTCTTTCTGCAGAATGGAGATCAGCTCTTTTAAGGGGATGTCTGGCAGGTGAAGGGGCCACAGAAGTATGCAGATAACATGTATTCATTGCGTACAGCAAGTATTACTCAATATTAATGCGTAACCTAATACTTAAAGTCATATGTAGTACAAATTACACACGTTAAAAAAGTCTGTAAGTCAAATGTGTCTTTATCACATACAGATTCTTGTACTGTTGTTGTTTCTGTTTAAAGTCAACTGTACAGTTTGTCTGCAGAAAAGACAGGCATGAAATACAAATGCAGAGCTAGCACCCCACAATAGCAACTCCAAACAGCTTGAGTGCCTAAGAACTGATGAGCAGTTATTGGTTTTATCACTCATGTGCAGCTAAAAGTGGGAGGGGAGGGGACTTATCTGTCAGCAGACTTCAAATCAGGGACACAGCCGGTGGGGGAAAATACCCTCTGGCACAGTATAGATTTAATTTATATTTAATTTAGTGACCCAATTTTCCAAGAAGTAAGGTTCTAATGTATTAGCACCGGATCTGAAATATTCCTTCTATGCGATGAATTCAGGGAAATGTGGGGAGCAGTATTCCAAGTTTGGTATCTAGGAATTTATTATTCCAATTCATATCCCCAAGCTGTATGGAGACCCGTGTCTTTTTTGAAATAACTTCTATTGTTAATTGCTAGAAAGAGATAAGCCTGATGAAGCTTATGTAAAATAGTGGAAATTCCATGGGCCTTACTGTCTGTCTGTTGTCTATAAGAGAAGTGCAAAAGCTCTTTCCATATTATTTCACTACTGAAACTTCTCCGTACTTGGATAAGAATTTGACTACAATTTCTTTGTGGTATATACTTTGATTCATTTCTCCAGCTGAAAGTTTTCCACACTTTGATGAAAATTGGACTATCTACAATACCTGAAGATTGTTCTAGTCCATTATTTAAAAATTACACGTGAGGAGTGTTCTCCATAAGAGAAGTCCAGGAGCATTTACCAACCATTACGATTTTATTTTGATCAAGTTTGGAGAACATAGTTCATCAAGACATGGCTACACATTGAACACCAGTGCCCTCATAGGTCTTGCAAGACCTTTGTTTATGCTTCTGTTATTTCTGTGGATCACCAATTATACTGGATATATTATCTTCATAATGCTAATATATTTATATTCACTGATCTTTGTTATGCATTAACATAAGCTTATTACTCCTATTATATATGTGTGTATGTTAATTTTTTTCATACAATTCACTACATATTTCCCACATTTCTGTTGTTCATGTAATAGCTGGACCATTCTGATTATACTGGGACATGACTCATTGCAGAGCCTCTTTCTTTCTTACATTTTGTGCTACTCTACAATAATTCCACTAATGCCTGGAAAAATAAAATAAAAATAAATCTCCTAAGAAGTTGCCCTAGGTTTAAATTTACAGTAACTGATGCCCCTTGGCTGTTCTCTGAGGAGAAACCATGCCTTCCATTTTAAGTGATTGAAATTTGCATCATTGTTGTAACGTTTGCAGCTACTGCATAGGAATTTCTGTCCTTCAGTATTACAGGCCTTTTCCTCTTTATTTTTAGAACATGCCCTAAACATTGTCTATCTTGGTGTGGAGAAAGAGAAGATTAACCCATACTAGATTATGCCCTTAGTGATTTATTTCCTCATACGAAGGTACAACAAAGAAAAAAAGAATAAAATTTACCCAGTAAGTCTTCCCTTTGGTTCAGCAATGATCAAAGAGATTTAGTAATATTAATTATCTTGTCACCATTGGGAATATATCTGAGTGACAAAATGCAAACTCCCTACTCATTTTAGGAATATTTGGCACTGTGAAGAGTTGGGATACTTTCCCCATCACACTACAAGCCAAACTGATAGAGGGGCTACATTATGGTGTAGAAGGGCATGGCATTCAGAGGTGAAATTGTTTCTTGGGTGTAGAGCCACTATGGTGGCAGCTGCTGGCTTTGATGTCTGTGGGGTTGGTGAATTTGCTCCAGGTTTCAGTCTGTACTTTAAAAGAGATATCAAAAGTGCAACTCTACCTCCAGAATAGATTCAGCACCCTGAACACCTTCCAAGTTTGGACTAAAAATGGGATGGATTCACTATCCCACTGACAGAACCACCGACCTCTATCCTAGTCAGCCAGAAAGCCCACTAGGTAACCTTTGGCCAGTCTCTTCCTCATGGATGTTGCAGGGATATTGTGAAGATAACATAGAGAGGTGAGAATTGTGTATACTATCTGAGGTCCTTGGAGGAAGGGCAAAATAAAAGTGATGTCAATAAAATGAGACAGAGTATGCCACTGATACGGCAAATTCCCCATTTCAGTAAGATGAAGAAGCTCTGTTCCATGTGTTTCTTCCTATATTACAGATATATTATTTAACAAAAAATGGGAAGTGTTTATCAGAAGCAATGACAAGTCAAGGAATACTTTCCCTAAAAAGGACTATTTATAGCCTAGATCAAAGTGTAATGATTATGGCCTAGATCAAAAATGTAAATTGTGTGATTTTCTGAATGTTCTTGAACTGTAACTCTTATCTGCCATAACCAACACAACCAATGGTGAAGAATGCTGCAAGCTACAGTCAAACAAAATCTGGAAGGCCTCATGATTCCTACCCCTTGAAGAGAGCCTCTATTTGTTATTTCTCTTGCAAACTGCTTCTTATTCTGATTGTCGCCAAAAGCAAGAAGACAGAGGTAATGCACAGTGGTAATGCTTTCTATGCAGTGGGCCCAGTTGCAGTCTGTAATGTGTCTAATTTAAAAGAACTTAATTAGCAGGGCTGGGAAATACTTCACCTGAGAACTTAGACTGCTGCTTCCAAGTGGAGTAAATAATATTGTCACAAAATAAACCAAGAATCTGATTCAGTATAGGATGCTGTCATATGTGAATGAAAAGAAATCTTGTAAAGAGAAATTATATATACTCTGTTGTAAAAAAAATTACAACATCAAAATATATACCAGAGTTATATAAATTTTGCAATGGCAGCAGTTTCAGGCAATGCTCTTATACTATCATTCTGTTTCATCCATTGAATTTTACAGGGGGTTGATACAATATCTCTTCCACTCCTAAGTCTTGTTTCTCTACCACTTTTTCCATCTTTTTTCCTTACTGTAGAAAATATGTTAAGGAGAAGAACAATTAACTTCCTTCTAGTTGTTAGCATGAAATGTCCTCTGTCTGGAAACATTCTGAGAAAACTGGATTCTGTGACTTTTAAAATTAAGCAAGCTACCATAAATGTGCTTTTTCAAACTTTATTCTTCTTCAGATAATCAAGGAAGAGGAAGGACCTCTGCAGCATTCTGCAACATTTCTACAATGAGCCTAACGTTCCTGGGAATCCTCTTTTTTCATCTCCTGACTTTTCATCATACAGTGAAATACCCACATGTTGTCAAACCTAATTTTGGAGCTGTAAAGATTAGAAACGTGGCTTTTTCATAAAAACTGAGCTTCTCAGGGTATTAGATCCCTTCTGCCGTTACCAAAAAAACCAAACCAAAAACCTGTGTTTCCATGCTTCAATCATGACATGCAGACAGACCCAGCTAAAGAAGGGGAAATCAACTGTCCCCATGGTGCATTTTTGTTTCTCACTCCACTTGCCCTTATTCCTGCTCTGCTTTTGTTTCAGGTCATCGTTTTGAAGATAATCCAGGAGTGAGGAGACATCTGGTTAAAAAACCATCCAGGAACCAGACTACTAGAAGCAGCAAACGGTCTTTGTCTTCACAGTCTGTCAAGAAGAAGAAGAAGAAGAAGAAGCTTGACAGAAAACCACATGAGGTACCATTGTGGCACTGTCCTGATGAGATCCTATAATGTAGAGGAAAGGTTGGCAGCTTCAGGTTCATGTTGGTCCTGTAGTATGTGAATGAATTGCTTTTGTTTTCTAATGCTTGTGAGACTAAAGCTTCAGGAAAGGAGATTCCACCTGAACCTCAAGAAGAACTTCCTGACAGTCAGAGCTGTCCAGCAGTGGAATATGCTACCTCAAAGTGTAGTAGAATCTCGTTTTTTAAAGGTTTTTCAGCAGAGGCTGGATGTCCATCTGTTGGGAATGCTTTGAAGTGTGTTCCTGCATAGCAGGCAATTGGACTGGATGGCCCCTGGGGTCTCTTCCAACTCTGTGATTCTATGATTCTGTGAGGAAATGGCAACAGTCACAATGGGACTGTATGCCCCAAAATGAGTGAACGGAGTTCATGGCACTGAAGTATAGGCAAGTGATTATCAACAGAATCCCTTCTGGAAGCAAGACATTGCTAAAGAACACTACTTCAATTCTGTGGCACTTTTCTGAAAGGAAAGTCACTAGGAATGTCAATCTTTTAAGAGAATTTGTACAGAGAAAAAGTAAATGAAAAGGTAATGTACTTGTAGTTTGAATTGCCTGGCTTGTCTCTTTCCTTCCTCTGTTAGGTATTTGTGGAGCTGAATGAATTGGTGGTAGACAAGAATCAAGACATGCATTGGAAAGAGACAGCGCGTTGGATCAAATTTGAAGAAAATGTAGAGGAGGACACAGCACGCTGGGGAAGCCTCACGTAGCTTCACTCTCCTTTCGCAGCCTTCTGGAGCTCAGGAAGACTATCGCACATGGCGAGTAACCAAAAGAAAGTGTGTTCTTGGGTTTATATTGACAAGACCCTAATCACAGTTGCATTTTGACCAACATAAAAGGACACAAGTCAGGAACATTTTAATGGTTCAGAATCTCCAAGGAGAGAGAAAGAATAGGAGAAATTTAAAGCCAAGGGGACCTACTTGTGTCAGGAGTGTCAGGGTTCCCTCCAAAGTGCTGTACACTATGATCTGTGTCTGAGCTAGAGCCCACTCAAATTTCTAAATGTGATGATATGCTTGTCTGGCTATATTTTTTTTTTCTCACACAAGAAATTCAGACTCAGAACAAGATTCAGTACTTCATGGAAGGGTCTGAGAAGATGTTAGCAATATATGAAAGCCCAAGTACCACAAATCCATCAAGACAGCTGCAGATATATGGGTGGGAATTAACAACTTTCCCAGGTGATTTAGGACTTTCCTAGCACACAGAAACATCTAATGCTGCCAAAGTATGGGCAAAGTTGTCGTTTGCACAGAGAGGGAGGTGGCAGGCAACAGTCTGCCTGACTTCTTAAGTGAGAAATTTCTCCAGTGACCTTCAGTGGCCTAAATGTATTTGTCATCTTGTTTCCAGGAGCTGTTCTTCTGGACCTGGAGCAAACAACATTACCTGGCATTGCTCACCTAGTGGTAGAGACTATGATTATCTCAGACCAGATCAAGGCTGAAGACAGAGCCAATGTGTTGAGGGCCCTGCTGCTGAAACACAGGTGTGTGATACTAGATAAATAGCCATTTGGGTTTTGAGCCACAGGGACACATGTGAATGAGGAACTGCTGTTCAGAGGGATATGGTGTGAAGTAATGATCCCTAGAGGACACACAGATGTCCAGGAATGATAGATCGTAGACCACAGAAGGTCATGGAATTGTAGAGCTGGAATTGGCTCCATAGGCCATTACCACCAGTCTCTTGCTCAATATAAGCTCTCCAGAGAGAGCTTTCTACTAAATTAGTGACCCAGTCCCCAAAAGAGAGAGAGCTGTGCAGATAGCTGTCTAGCCTCTTTTTTGAAGACACCCAGAGAAGGTGATCTCACCACCCCTCTAGGCAATTGGTTCCATTGCTGAACTACTCTTACTGTCAGTAAGTTCTTTCTAATGTCCTACTGTAACTTAAAACATTAGACCTAGTTCTACATTCTGAAGCAACTTTCCCCTTCCTCTTTGTGGCAGCCATTGACAAATTTAATGAGTGCAATCATGTCACCCTTCAGTCTTCTCTTCACCAAGGTGAACATGCCTAGCTCCTGCAACCTCTAATATTTTTTGTTCTCCGTCCTATTATCTTCATTGCCTTCTCTAAACCCACTCCAACTTGTCTGTATCCTTTCTTGAAATTAGGCACTCAGAACAGAATGCAGTACTCCAGATAAGGCATGAACAGCACAGAATATAGTGGGGCTATTATTTCGCTTGATTTGGAAACTAGGTTCTATTAAGGCAAGCTAAGATAGCATTTGCCCTCTTTGCTGCAGCACCACTTTTCTGGCTCATGTTCAACTTATGATTCACAATAATTTCAAGGTGCTTTTCACATGCAGTACTACTGAGCTGAGTATCCCCATTCCATACCTGTGCATTTGTTTTTTGTGTCCTAAATGTAGAATTTTGCATTTATCTTTGTTGAATTTCATTTTATTAATTTCAGCTAAATTAGTTTATCAAGGTCCTTTTGAATTCTGTTTCTATCTTCTAATGTGTTAGCTACATCTTCCAGTTTTGTATCATTCACAAATCTAATAAGGATTCCCTCCACTGCATCATCTAAATCATTAATAAAAATATTCAAGAGAGTTGGCCCTAGGCCGGAATCTGTGGCACTCCACTTGAGACCTCCTTCCAGTTTGAAGTACTGATGAAAACTCTTTGAGTACAGTTTTCCAACCAATTATGTATCTGTTGGATAGAGTTTCCATCTATTCCATATTTGGTCAGTTTGCTAATCAAAACATTATGAGGGACCTTTTCAAATGCTTTGCTGAAATCCAGATAAATGTGATCTGCAGCATTGCCACCAACTACTAAACTAGTGACCCAGTCCCCAAAAGATAATATTTGTTTGGCAGGATTTGTTCTTGACAAACCTTTGCTGGCTCCCAGTAATCACTGCATTGTCATCAAGATACTTGCAAACAGACTCCTATATAATCTATTTGAAATGTTTGAAAAAATATTTGAAAAAAAAATCCTTTCTGTTACTTCCCACTTCCTTAGCCAGTCTCAGCTCAGTTTGAGCTTTAGATTTCCTTATACTGTTCTTGCAAAGTAGGATGAAAAGTAAGAACAAGAGACCTTTTCAGTGCAAGATTGAAGAGGTTCTTGGGATTGTCTTGAGAACTGCGGAGGCAAAAAGGTGGTGGTTTCCTAGGACAGGTAAAAATGGATGCATATGTGAAGCTGTAGAAGAGCCTGAGAGATATGTATGCAGTGAGGCCAGGGATTTGGGGTAGGGAAGTGGGGATAAGGTACTGGGAGTTAGATGATTTATTGCTTTGAACACAGGAAAAATGAATAGTGTTTCAGTGAGAAAGGTATTATTTATTTTATTTTATTTTTTCCTTAGTTAGGCTCTGGGCAGCCGCTTGAGTGGGGAATGTCCCCAGAGATGTGCTAACCTTTTGTGAAAGAAATCCATCCAAGGTACCATAGCTCCTTAAATAGCCATGTTCTTTCTTTAGTCACCCCAATGATGAGAAGGAGGCATTCTTCCCCCGGAACCATTCCAACTCCAGCATGAACTCTATGGTTGGAAACCACCACCACAACCATAACCACACAGTTGACACTTGCATGCCATTGATGGGGGAAGAGCGCATTGAGATGACAGAGCCCAGAATCCATGACCCTGACTTCAGAGAGGTGAGTGAGAAGCAGCGATTAGGACTGCATAGCAGTATAAACCTGAGCATGATTTAATTCTTTTTTTTAAAAAAAACTTCATTGTTAACTGAGCCATGTGTGCACTGTGTTAAAGAAAAAACAAATGTCCAACCTCTGCCAAAAATGCTAAGTTCTTTAAATTGTGCAAATCAAACAATTCTACACATTTTGAATGTCTCCATAACTTACCCTACTTCTCCTAATTATGGACAGAGAACAAAGAGAAGTCAAAGAAATTGCAGCACTAAAGAGATGATAGGAAATGCAAATATACCTCAGTTCATGAAGTAGATGTGTTCCTGGGCATTACTTCTTTAACAGAAAATTTGGTACCGGAGACACAAATAACATAGAAAGATTGGAGATGGGTTCCTATACCACACACACACACACACACACACACACACACACATACGCACACAAAACAGTTGAACAGGTTTCAGCAAACTTTTGTTTCCAAACTAACCATATGCACATGTCAAATGAAATCACCAGTGGAAGAAAGCCTTGTCTAGGTAGACAAAAACATTTTAAACTTCCTATAGACCCTAAAGGTAATAGAATCTGTCTGATCTTGGAAGCTAAACAGGGGTAGCCCTGGTTAGTACTTGGATGGAAGACTGCCAACAACTACCAGGTGTAGTAGGCTGTATTTAAAAGGAAGGAACTGGCAAAACCACTTCTGAGTATTCCTAACCTAAGATAACCCTATGAAATTTATGGGGTCATCATAAGTTGACAGGCAACTTGAGGGTGCACGTGCAGGCACGTACACACAGAGAACAGTTCTTCAAAATGCATCCAAGGCTGATTTTTTTTTTCTTTCACCAGCCTCCACTTTTATCTGATTTCCATTCTGGTGGCTAGACCTACACATCTGTGCTACTTTAATATGCTGCAAGTACTTGGTGAGGCAAACTTATCTGCTTTCCTCTTTTCTTTCTGTTTTGCTGTCCATGCACAGTAAGGATTTATGGAGACAACACCTTCTTACCTCCCCTGTTGTAGTCAGGCACCTGTGGCTACAGTAGGATTGGCTAAAACAGAATCCCATTCTTTCCGAGCTGAAGCTTTATTGCATTGTCTACTACAGATGTGCTGCACCAAAAGCCTGGTTTCTCCAGTCCTCCCTCACCAGTCTCCCAGTAGTGGTACTGCTAAAAAAAAAAAAATCCAGCTAGACAGAAACCAAGGAGGAAAAGCTGGGAGCTAGGCAGGTGTAAAAAGACTTTGTTGATAGGAGATTCTTTGTCAGAGGCTTTGGCCATTTCTGCACAAGGTCAATACACTGGAGTCCCCTCAAATTCTCATCCTCCCATCTGCATGTTGAACTGGTTTGGCTTTGTAGTTTCCCTCATGGTTCTGCATACTTTCAGCACGGTTCAATGTAATGAGAAACCACTGTATTGTAAAAACAATCTCCCAAGCCGATTCTGCTTCATTTTCCCCCACAATCAGAGCTGTAGCATCGATTCAAAGGGGAGAAGTTGCTGGCTAGAGGCATTCCCAGGCTGTCATTTCCATCCCTATCTCTCTCCACCGGTCAAAGGACAGGCTGTTTTCCAGGTGTTAAATGGACAGTAGGAAGAGAGTGCTAATAGATCGCTAATTTCTCACATCAATGAACATACTGCAACATTGTTTCTCATTTGTTTCTCTTTTAGGCTACCTTGATAGCCTTTGCTTTGCAGCCTTAACTTTCACTTTGCTGCAGCCTTAACTTTCACCTTGCAAAGTAGCAATCTTTTGATAGTTTAATCTGACAGCTTTGACAACTTAAAGACCAGTTTGGAGTTGGCAAGCCAGGGTGAGGGAGAGGGATGGGAGTGACCAGGGGCTTGCTGTTGCGGATGCAGGAACCACTTTTTTCCAAGGTAGTATGATGTAAATGGGGTGTGTGCAAACAGCACAGTTTTTGAATTGGAATAAAAAAGCACCACTCTTGACACTTCGTGAACCGCTCCTCCCCTGTTGTGCGAAAATGGCCTTCATTAACTGATATATGTCTGTCGATATGGGAGGTATTTGTGAAATGCTGCATGGCTTAAGAATGGATAAATGAATAAATAAATGAGCAAGTGAATCTGTGTGGGGATATTGTTGCAAAACGTACTAGCATCTAAAATGCCCTTAAATGAGTGACAGCAGGAGACAAAAGAGTGTGCTTTATGGGACCTCAGTGACCAGACTGCGTGTTTTGTGTTTTATGAAACATTCATCCAGCAAAACCAAGCAACACTCCAGTGGTGTGAGGAGTGTAAATGTCATCATAAGGAGATAGCTTAACTAATGAGAATCTTTCTTGTTGAGACAGAAAAACATGCATCTTCACAGCAATGAGGCACATCGTGGCAAATATGTTAAATTGATGGAGAAGATTCCAGATGATGCTGAGGCCACTGTGGTACTTGTTGGTAAGAAATCATAAACCAAATTCTAACAGAGAAGACTTAAGTAGAGCTCATTGAATCAAGATTTATGTGGCATTCCTAACAGCCCAATTTTTCCCATTGCTGTTCTCAGTTCTGCAAGGTCAGGTTTGTCCCTCAGGCCTATTTACTTATCTGCTTGATTTTTTATGTTTTTGGCCATTTCTTCACTACACTGTTATAATGCTGTTATTCCACTTTCAACATCCTGTGGAATCCTGGGGTTTGCAGTTTAGGGAGGGTCATTTAGAATTCTCAGCCAGAGAGCTCTCTGGCCTCAGTAAATTACAAACCCCAGAATTCCACACAATGTTGAAAGTGGAATAATAGCACTATTACAGTGTAGTACAGAAATGGCCTTTCTAACTTACATTTCTGCTCTACATTATTTTTCATATACATATTTTACCAGGCTTCTGCAAAGCAGCTAAAGAGCTGGCAGTTCGTAGCTCTTCCCTGTGAGGGAAAATTGCCCCATCCAGAAACTGTAGAGTTTTGGTGAAACTTTGTTTTCAAAAAAGACATACAATCAGCACATACCAGAGCCACCCTATACACCAGATGCCCTGGAAGTGAGAAAGGAAGGGATGTAGCTGGCAGAATGGCTGTCATATTCTATGTTGACTCCTCCTGTAAAACATACAACCAGAAAATCTCTAGAATGTGGGGTGGGGGGGACATAATAGCAGGCTGTCGGCATCCACAGAAACACTACCAGAGTCCACCAATCAGGTTGTACTAGTGATGACATCCTCATACTGCTTGTAGGAAAGATACACTCGGGTCAATATCACATACTCCCAGAACATCATATAACACAATAGGACTGTAACCCTGTGGTATAGCCAGTAGCAACCCTGCTACTGCCATTCTCCAGGCATCCGTCAAGGCAGAGGTCTGAATTTTCTTAAGCTGCTGACAGGCAGTGCATTGGAATAAACACATCAAGTGAAGGAAAGAAAGTCCATATAACACAGCACCCACTTAGCTCTAGGTTGTGTGTATGTGCTGACAGCACAAACAGCCCTTCTGAGATAAAATTTCAAGACCTGCTCTAGCCTGTTTTTACCTGTTTTTGCTAGGTCTCCAAAGTGTATGTGTGTAGTCACAATATATAGTAAGGGGAAGTACATCCAAATACTGACAGTAGCACCCATCACATAGAAACCCTGGTTGGCAGAAAGAAAATTAATAAATACTTTAATAAAGTAATGAAATAGGCCATGAAGTTGAGGAACAAAAGATGGGAGTTTGGAACCCACTAGGAGAAAGAGGAAAATATGGCCTCACTCACCTGTTGAATACCTGACCCAAAGCAGTCACAGCAGAGGCAGAAGAGCAAACGTGGCAAGTGCTTCCAAAGTGTTCTGCTGGCACATGTGTACTGGCAGTGTTGTATCTTGTGTTCCACCATTATAGCAGGTCTCCTCCAAATCCTGTAGACCACAGGTGGGAAAAGTGAGGCCATTGGGTCATGTATATCTTTTGCTTTTTTGTTTTTTATGAAACAGGATCCTAGGAATTTGCCCCTGCTGCAATCCCATTCTATTTTAAAGAATCCGGGCAATGTTTGGGGTAAAAAGCAGCAACACACTGCTGCTAGAGTGGTGGTACACCCTTGTCATATCCGCTTCCACTAACACACAAACACAATAAATATAGAGCAACCAAAAAAACAGAACTGCGAACTGGAAGTAACTTTTGGTTGGAGCTGCAACCCACTAGGGCGGGGAGGCAGGGAACATAAGTTGGCACCTACCACTATTCTCAACTTCTGTATAGATCATCAGCCATTATACCTCAACTATAAAACTTACCTGAAACTTTCTTAGGATTTCAAGGCCTACCAAAGGTTTTTGATAGAGTCAGTCCTTCAAGCTGGTTCAGGTAGATGCTTCTCATTCTCAGCTGTGCTATGGATGGAGGGAACCCATAGAGAGGTTTCTGGATTTTATGCTTGTCCTTGTTGAGGAGATTTCAGGTCAGAATAAAGTTAACTCATTATTTGAGATTTCCGCTTTCAATTACGGTTGGTCTCATCTCTCCTACAAAATTAGGAGAAAGTAATTAAAACTCTTCATAACCAGGTGCTTTTCATGCGTCACACATACTCACTACTATCCTGGATTATCAAGAGACATGGTAATAAAGGCACTGTTGTGAAAAATATACATCTGAATGTGCCAAAGTGTATCTTCTTGCCAAGATTTCCTAATTCTGGAATGTGCATCCTGTGACCAGACACATAGCTTTCATGCTAATCCGCATTATTTAATCCTTCCTCTGGTAGGTTGTGTTCAATTTCTTGAACAACCAACAATGGCTTTTGTCCGTTTAAATGAGGCTGTGTTCTTGGAGTCAGTCCTGGAGGTTCCAGTTCCTGTCCGCTTCATCTTTGTCTTGCTGGGGCCAAGCCAGGCCAACATGGACTACCATGAGATTGGGCGTTCCATTTCCACACTCATGTCAGACAAGGTGAGCTTGCTGTTGATTCAGGCTGAAGTTGGAGAATCGATGGAGATTGTAATATCATACATACTGAAGCACGTATTGGGAAGGGTAGGCCATGGAACAATAGCACAAAATTGAAGGAGCACAGGCTTGGTGATGAAGGTGGGACCATAAGTTCCCAGTGTCAAGGAGGGGTGATAATTTCAAAAGACAAGCCATTTGTGATACATCCAAATGTTAAAAGTGAATCTTTATAGAAGTTATTGATAGGGATAACAACTGACATTTCAGTAGGGCAGTTTTAAATGTGGGACCATCTGTGTCATGAAACAAATCCATTGCTTTTGTACTGTATACTGTTCTCTGTGTCAGAACCCTCTTCATTCCGTCTTCAGCCTTTTTCATCCTGTGGATGAATCCTCTGATAATGATTTATGTATGGTCCACTCTATTTCTTTTGACCTAAACACGTGGCGGAAATAAGAAATTGGTGCATATGCAGTCTACACAGAGGATGAAATACTGCTTCATAGTACTGGATGAGTGGAAATCCTATCTTCCCCACATTTCTGGAGCACATTAAAGTACATTGGTGATGACATCACAATTTAGAACTTAAAGAAGAGTAGGATGTATGTACACACCTTCTCAGATGCAAAGTTATACTCTTGTACTGTGACTGTGGAATTTGCTACCATAAGGTGTAGTGATAACTGCCAGTTTGGATAGCTTTAAAGAAGGGATCAGACAAATTCACTGAGGATGGGATAATCACAGTATCTACTAGTCATGATGGATATGTATTCCCTTTAGTACTGGGGACACTGTGCCTCTATATATCAGTTCCTGGGGAGCAGGAGCAGGAGGATGCAGTTGAATAAAGTCATGCTGATGGGCTTCTCAGAGGCAAATGATGTTGTGAACAGAATGTTGTTCTTCGTGGTCTCTGTGACTCACACAAATGGCGTCTACTGTACCTTCTCTGTGCATCACTAGGACTCTTCTAAAGCTGATATGCAAGTGTCTTGGTAGTAACCTGTCCTCCCTTGGTCCATGTGACTAGCCTGATTCACACTCAAACCCTCGGTTCCTTTTCATCTGCTGCAGCAACAGCATCAAAAGAACTGTTGGTGAATTGCATCACTTCCTTCCTACTTTCTTTCTGGCTTTGATTCTTGGACTGCATTTTGACTTACTCTCTTGAGATCCCAGTTTAGTTTGCCTTTCAGTCTCCATTGCTTGGCTTGACTCAAACTGCTTTTTTGGCTACATTTTTGACTTAGTGGATCTTCAGTTAGAGTTTGACCCCAGCAGTTTATGATGCCCTCTGGTTTGTTTAAAAAGTGTGCTTCTTGCAAGGCTAAGATCCCTGGGAAGAATGGGCATTTGCACTGTTTATTAAGCAAAGACCACAGTGTTGGTTGTGCACCCATTGTAAAGTAATGACCCCTCAAGTGTGTCAGGTTTGTCTCATCTGAAGGTGCTCTTGTACAAGCAAGTCTTATCAGCTACCAACAAGCCATCAGATTTGGCACATAGTTCTGTTCCGCAATCCTCTTCTACTCCAGTTGCCTCTGGTTCCTTGGTCTGTCTCACTGTCAGTAAGTCTTTGCAAGACTCCGGTGCAATGGATGGACCCAAAAGACCTGCATCTGACTCAGCTGTTAGAACTAGAAAGTTGTCAATACTGACTCATTCTCAGGAAGGCTTTGGAGCAATCTACTACTAGATGGGTTAACTCTTAACGCCAGCATCTCGAGGCAGGAGAAGAACGTTCTTTATGGTTACCTCAGTTTTTTCTTCTCCTGCCTTGCCAGTGGTTTGAGGTCAACCCAGTTCCATATCTACTCCTTTAAGCAATTTCTGAGGCTCACCCACCAAGAGCTGAGCATTACTTCTTTCAATAATTTCTTTTTGCTGCTCTCTAACCGTGGAGAACACTCCTCATGTTCCAACATTTCGTTCCGTTTCTTTCCTTCTTCTATCACTAACTTCATTGTACTATTAGAAAATATTAAGTCTAACCCTTCTTTAACCTGCTAAATATCAGAGAGATTAAAACCTCTAACTGCTGGCAAGGCAGGAGAAGAAAAAACTGAGGTAGGGTCAATGGATTAACAGTTGTAATTGTAAAGAACCTCCTTCTTCTGCCTCAAGATGCTGGCGTGAGGGGTTAACCCATCCAGTAGTGGATTGCTCCTTCAGCCTTCTTAGAACGATCATTCCCGGTAGGTATCAATCCTCATTCTGTTGATATGGAGGCTCGATCTCATATCCCATCAACACTGGGATGCTCTATGAAACTGCAAGCGTCCCCCTCTAAGCATTGGTTGGAGAAGAGATGACATGAAAAGAAAAAGAAAGCAAAGCATGTTTCTCAGCTTAGGTTGTTCCCTTCCCCACCACATACATCTGACTGTTGTGCTCAGCCTCCTTGTCCAGGGTCAGTGCAGGAAAGAGAAGTGTTGGTACCAGTTTTGGTGGGTTCTCATCACTCATCTCCTGTTCAGGAGCTGTGTGAAGGTCCTATGGAAGATTCTCAAATGGTGCAGGCTGGCATGGTCTCTGAAGGTGAGATACTTGAGTCATTTCCTAAGGGTCTGCAAATGTCTCCTGGCTTACTACACGTGGATTCTGCTGTTAGTTTCTCCTCACCACCAGCTCCATCAGGGAAGGACTCTTCTCCTCTGCCTCCTCCGCCTCATTGGTCAGTTCAAAGTTGGCATTCAACCTCTTCTTCAGAGATGTCTTAGAGAATGGATTTGCCTTGGTCTAGGTCTGGAGTCATTAGCCTAGATCTCCCCATGTTGTCAATACCATCACCAATCCAACCATTGATGGGATGGACATGATTTGGGAAGTTATAGCCATAAGGATTATGAATGGTGTCTGCCTCAATGCAAGTACTTTCTGTACTGTTGTTACAATTGCTCCTCCTCTTCTAAATTCAGCTACAAAGAGTATGAGCATGACCATTCCCATTCACCATTTGAGACCACTTTACCACCAATGGTAATCCACTTCACCATTGATGTAATTCATATGACCTACTTCACCACCGACATAGCCCACAGTACCATCACTGTATTCAGTATCAGTGTTTACACCCTGCTTTGAGGCCATCACCTTTGGTACTGAGCAGGACATGATCTTTCCAACAGGAACAGCAGAGCACAAAGTCTCCTGAGGCATGCTCTGAGCTCCTTGCTCAGCCTTCATATTTGACTCAGCCTTCTGAATCCACTGTTCATCACACATCTCCACCAGTTCCTTCTAAGTAGATTCAGCCTCTGGTTTTGAGGTTTCCACCTCATGCTCCTGCTTTTCTGCCTTGTACTAGCAGGCATCTCATTCATGATCTGTAGACATTAGAAGATTCCAATTTGGATTCTTCCTCTGTTTCTTCAGACATGCCACCAATTCATTCTCCTCTGGCTACTTTGAGAGAGCATGAGTCAGTCTGACCAACTGATGACGTACATGCCATTGTGTAATGGAGGATGAACATGGTGCAAGTATTAGATTTAGAAGTCAAACAACCTGAACTTGAGCCTGTAGATTGTCTACTGTCAGATTTAGACAGGAGTTCCAACACTGGCATTGATACTTATACCATCCCTCCTGAAGGTAGCACATAGGTCTTGGGCTGCTCCTTCCACAATTCAACCAACCTCCAAGAAAGTGGATAGCCTGTACTGTGTGGTGGAATCTGGTTCAGATTGGCTCCTACATCACTCCAAACCAAACTTCATCATTGTTGAGGCAGCACAATCCAAGTCCACACAAAAGAAACACATCACTCTTTTTGACAAAAAAGGCAAATAATCAGACTTACTGGCCAATAAATTCTATTTTATTACCACCTTCTCCTTCAGAATGGCTAATAATGAGACCTACATGGCTGCGTATCAACAGAACCTCTGGAAGAGGATGACCCCTTTCTTGGCGAAGTTGTCTGCAGATAACAAGGCAAGGGCATTGCAGATGGAGGGTCACAGCCTAGCTACTCAGCAACTGAACACTGTAAGGCACATGGCTGACTGCAATGGGAAGACACTGGCAGGAGCTATGATATTACAGACATGTTTATAGTTGCATTTGTCTGGATTGCCACATTAAGCGTGAACAACTATAGAAGACCTTCCATTTGATGAGGGTGGCCTCTTTAGCAAGGAGGAAGGCAACACATTGGAGCATAGGCATAAAATGCACACTACCACCACTCTTAAGATGTTGACTGTGGAGAAAACCTTCTGGGCCTTCAAAGTTCTCCTGTGTGTGGCAAGGTTGTTCTGGTAGTCTCCAACAACACCACAGTGGTGTCCTACCTGAACAATGAGGGAGGAACAGGCTTCATCTTATATCCTATCTGTGGGACTGGTGCATTGACTGAGGCATCTCCTATCTCCACAATCCATCTCTCAGTAGAGAAATCTCAGCAGGACACCAACCTCTTGCCCCAAGTGGAGATTTCATCATGACATACTTCATGCCGACTTCAGGTAAGGCACTCCATAAATGCATCTCTTCATCTCAGCACAGAACAGGCAATGCCAGACCTACTGATCCAGGGAACATTGGGGAAAAATCTCTCTCAGTGATACCTTGCTGTTTCATTGGGAAGACCCTGTTATGGACGCTTTTCCTCCACTTCCCCTTGTCACCAGAGTGAATGCCAAAATTTGGAGAGACAAGGCAAAGTGCATTCTAATCATGCTATGGTAACCTCCTAGGTTTGTCCTCCTTCTCCATCTCACTTGGGGCTCCCACCCCAGGCTACCAGAGGACCAGATCTTCTGATACTATATATGATTGGTGAGTGAGATAACCAGACCTGGACACCCTCAGGCTAATGGTTTGGAGAGTGTTTCTCTAGACTGTCTTTTCTGCAGTGATTCGACAGATCATTGCAGCTGCACATAGACCTGCAACTCAGCAGTCCTGTGTACATAAATGGAACAAATTCATGTCCTTTTTGTCACCCAGATCAAGACCAAGCACAAGTCCACCATGTGCTGGAATTTCTTCTCTCATTGTCTGCCAGAGATCTTTACCTCTTTTCCATCAAATGTCATCTGGCAGCAATTTCTTCTCACTTCCAAGTTATTGGCAAGCTGACCTGTTTCCAGAACCCCTTAGTTAAGTGGTTTCTAAAGGGTTACAAGAATCTTCATCTCACAGTGTTGGGACCTACACCTCAGTGAAGCCTGGAGCTGGCCCTTTGGCAGCTCTCGAGTGGCAACAGGACATTATCTTACCTACATTTATGTAGAACCTTACATCTGATTTGGACTGTACTCTGTATTGTCTTGATATTAGGTGAGCTTTGGTCTTCTGCACCAACAGGAATACTGACTTTTCCCAGCCCAAGAGGCTTTTTGTGTGTTACTCCTCTAACAAGAAGGGTCTACCTATGTAATCTCAACACCTTTCTAAGCATGAGCAATCTGGCTCATGGATTGGCAAAAAAAGGTCCTCCTGTTCATGTGCATAGCCATTCTACCAGAGCTATAGCTACTTCACTGGCCTTTTTGAAGATCATGTCTCTGGAGGACATTCGCAAGGCAGCTATTTGGTCTCATCCTCTGACTTTCATTATTCGTTATAGGTTGGATGCTAGGTCCAGAGCTGATACTGCCTTTGAGAGAGGCTTGCTATTTTCTTGTGTTGCATGACACTCCCAACTCCTGTGGTGAATGGCTTGCTAGTCTCCCATTTCTGTCAATCACAGAGATCATAAAGAAGAAAGACAGATTGCTTTTCTGTAGCTGTAGTTATATGAGAGGTCACTTGTCAACTCACAGAACACCTACCCTTCCTCCCCTGTATGTGTCATGCTCTCTTCTTAGCTGCTTAACTGCAGCATCAGCATCCAGGGAACCAAGGGTCTGAGCAGGAATCAGACTGGTCACATGGGCTAAGGGAGGAGGGGCCGCCATCAAAATGCTTATATAATAGTTTAAGAAGATTCTGAATGATGCACTGTGCAGGTGTGGTAAACCCCATTTGTGTGAGTTCACAGATGACCACTCAAAGAACTATGGTTACAGGTAAGCAACCTGTCCGTGGACTAAATAGGCCAGCAGAGCTCTTATCCTGCTGTTATGCTTCAAATAGCTCAGTAGACCTCATACAACTGCTCCATTTTCTCCAATATTTCACAAATAGAAACAGACACTCCTAAGTATTTCTAACTTCTTTGTTCTCTACACTAAGGATTACTATCTGAATATACACAAGTGTGCAGATTCTCACAGACTTCAATATTGCTGAAGGTTCTTCTCCACTTGCTTAAAACCATGTTTATTTACCCTGCAGTAGCCTTTCCTGTATTGAGTACTGAAGTAGATGTTTTAATTAATTAACTGTAAATATTCCATTTTAAAAAAGCACCAAAGAACCTTTAATCTTATAGTGGATCCCATTCTGTTTGAAGCAGAACAGATGCAAGTCAAAGAAATCCAACAGTGTTGAGCATGTAGATAAGTAGTTAGAGAAAGATTAAAAGAAATTATGTACTTTTGTGTTACACAACCAAGATAACATCCCTTAAGATACTGCCTCATTTGATCACACAATTTAAAACAAAAAGAGTAATATTTTGATTAAAGCTATCCTGGGGAAAAACATAATTGTTGTACGATATAATATTATGGTTGCTGACAGTTCAGTACAAAGCTCATCAATTCCTGTGTGTGGGAAAGCAGGCTGTATAATAGGTGGTGCCTTAGTGTTGACACATGTACATTTCCATGCCTGTTGTTGGAATAAGGACCCATCAGTTTTAACTTCAAAGATTCTGACTGTAATTTCCAAGAATGACATCTTCAGCAAAAATGTGCTTACAGGAACAAATAGTGATGGTGATGTCTCAAAGCATCTAGTGAAGAGGAGAGATGGAACTTTTCTTGTTTCCATGACCCTGGTTTAGATTAGGCTGTCAGCCACATTGAATTATTGCTGAGTTTGAAAGTGGATTGGTGGACACATGTTGATTCAGATGTGGTTTCACCAGCTAATGGTATCCAGGAGGACACCTTGTAGAGACTTTGCGGAGGGATTTTATTTTATTTTATATTAATTTATTTGGCCTAACCATGTTCCTTTATTGGCTGACAGCGTTTCCATGAAGCTGCTTACATGGCAGATGACCGCCAGGACCTGCTGAATGCCATCAATGAGTTCCTTGACTGTAGCATTGTCATCCCTCCATCAGAAGTAGAGGGGAAAGATTTGCTCAAGTCAATTGCCACCTTCCAGAAAGTGCTCCTGAGGAAGAGAAAAGAGCGGGAACAGAAAAAAGCCACAAAAGAAGGGAATGTTCAAGAAGCCAAAGGTCTCTTCTCTGTCTTTTTTGCTTCATGCCTTGCGTAGGGTGGGTAAAGGTTGGCATAGTCCATATGTGCCTCTGTGCCAGCTCATAAGAGAGAAGCTGCAAGTCGGTGGGTGCTAATGGGAGATTTTTAGTGGAGACAAGGGAAGAGGAATCAGAGCTGACCACCTGCAGGAAGCTGGTGCCAAATGCAAGGATGTCTTGCTGCTACTTCCCCCTTTCCTTGCTCCTCACCATTCTCATGCTATGTTGTTCATGTCTTTACAGAGGTGTGTGAGGTAAAAGTTGAAGAGGAAGAGGAGGGTGAGGAGGAAGACGACCCTCTGAAGCGCACTGGCATTTTCTTTGGTGGTTTGGTGCGGGACATAAAGCGCAGGTACCCCAAGTATCTGAGTGACCTCAGAGATGCCCTGCACAGCCAGTGCCTCGCAGCCGTGCTATTCATCTACTTCGCTGCTCTCTCTCCTGCCATCACCTTTGGGGGACTGCTAGGTAACCCTCCTCCTCCCCATCCCCATTCTCTGCTCAAGCTGTTTCCTATCTATCTGCCTGTGCTGCCCAAGAAGCTGAGCAGGATTAGTTAAATTTCGCCTGTGCTTCTACTAGCTAAATGGCTGGGATTGGTTCATTTTTGCCTGTGCCCATGCTGGCCAAGAAGGCAGACTCAGTTTGGTTCTTGCTATGTCCAGATGAGTTTGGCTCTGTCCCATTTCACTTTTGCCTGGCTCTGAGGCTTTCCAATCTATGCATGTCCCTTACTCATTCTATAAGTCATGACCCAGGGCCCTAAATGAGGGACGGGGAGGGCAGGGTAGGAGAACTTATTTTTTTCAGAAAAATATTTAAAATATTTTTATGGAAAACATATTTAATGAATATAAAACAACATACAAGGGAACAACACACCAACATATCTACTGACTAAACTAAACAGCTAAGCAACTAACTAACTAACTACACAAACTATAACAACTCAAGAAGAGGTAGTAAAGTCATACACTTGACTTCTGACTCCTCAGAAAACAAATACCAACAAAAAGTTACACTTCCTCTAAATTCTATCAATATCCATGCGTAAATGATCATTGTAATAATCTAATACTATAATTACATAAAATTTAAGCTACATTGCTGCTTATAAAATACTTGCTCGACTACTTACTTTAAATGTAAAATAGTCTTAGAGATTCAAAATGGTGTTCTGCAATAATTCTAATCGTCTTACTCAAAACCTAATGTTGCATGTCTCCCCCCACCTTCTCTTAGATATATTATAACCTTCTCCCATTGCTTCTTAGATTCCTTCAAAGAACATTTTGTAATTAAGGCCATCATTTTATCCATCTCAGCCATGTTCAACAGCTTTATCATCCAATCATCTTGAGATGGTATTGTAGAATCTTTCCACTTCTGCACATACAAAATTCTTGCCACCATTTTCTTATATTGTGTAAGTTTTACAAAGTTCTTATTCATCTGGTCATCCATTAGTCCCAATCAGAACAGTTCAGGTTGTAAATTAATTTTAGTCTTAAGAATGTCTTCCGTTGAACAATGTATCATCACTTGCTTCCAGAAAAATAAAGGAAAATCAGAGTGATCTCTTGCCTCTTGCAAATAGCTAAAGGGTTCCACATGTACAGTACCTTCATGTGTCAGACAGCAGAGCAGCAGCCTTTAACTAGACAGAGCTAGGAAAATACATTTTTCCAAAAAAATTATAAGGTAAGGTCCCTTCATGACTAAATAGACTTGGAGAAATTTTCCCAGGGTCCAGTCCTCCCAGCTTATATTATATTCCATGAATATTCATGCATGTCTTTATATTTCTTATTAAGCATCAGGGCATGGTGTGTGGGAACATGGTGCAACAACCTTGGTGAAGCTATGTGGATCTGATTTTGATCAGTGCCTAAATGGTATCCACTTAAGGAATGCTATATATGTCACTTTGAGTTTTACTGTGGAAGAAAGAAGAGATATAAATTAATTAAATAAATACAATTTGAAAGCAAGGTGCTGTGTGATATAAGCTATAGACCAAAAGAGAACAGAGCACTGGCCACAGGCTTACCATCTATACTTTCTGCTCATATTAGAGGCTGATCCAGACAAAATGATAGCCAGCCAGAAGCATGTGTTCCTTAGAACACATCTGTGCTTCTTTCAGAAAATGTGGCTCATTTTTATCTGGGTAGTGACCAGTGCAGATAGCCTCCAAGAAGGTGCTTGAACAAAGCACAAGATTCATTATCACTACAGCTATAAAGTTCCCTATCACTTGCCATCACCTGTAACTGGGATTTTAGTGTAGAAATGCCTTCTCTGTTTAGTAATTATCTGCTAGAAATTCGCTAAAATTAAAGTGTTTTCTATTTACATGGAGATTCCATGGTCTGTTTACACCTGAGTATATGTATCTATGTATTTTTAAACCACCTTTCATTCAATGCATTCCAGAGCTATTTATAACAGACATTAAAATAATTTAAACAAAATAAAAAATAGAGTTACATAACAACTACAGTCTAAAAGGCAGATTAAAGGCTATAATACACTGACATACAGAATGGGAAAACAAACTTTTAAAATGCTGAGACAAGTAGAATAGTCCTCATCTAGTGCTGGCAAATTGTGATGTTGGTACCATTCATATCTTTCAGGGGTAGGCATTCCAGAGTCAGGGCATCCACTGCAGAAAAGGCTCTGAATTAGTGCATACATAATGCATCTCCACTATCGATGGTCATTAAGAGACTGGAGGTCACGTGGACAAAAGACTCAGCAAAAGATCTTAAGGCAAAGCCAGGGTATTGTAGGGAGAGACACTCCTTCAAGCCTTTGAGTTCCAAGCAAGTCATTACCAGCTCCTTGAATTGTCTAACTTACAACCAATGTAGTTCTTTCAAAATTTGAATGATATCACTGGACTTAAGTTAAAATTCTGGCACCCATGTTCATTACCAGTTGACATTTCTGAGTAGTCTTCAAGGACATCCTCATGTATAATGCATTACAATAATAGAATGATGAGATTAATTGAGTAGCAGCTGCAGTTAGCAAACCAGCTGACGCCTATAAATCCATGCCATGCTGCTAGGCTACCTGGACTTTGGTAACAAGCTGGGGCAGCAAAGATCCTCTGCCCCAAGCAGAGTGTCTGTTTCCCCACCCCCACCCCCCAGGGTAAGTGTATTCAGAACAGATTAGTTATCAGTGTCTCAGACTGAGAACCACCTAGCCATAGAGTCTCCTTTTTGTCAGGATTCAGTTTATTGAACTTCATCCAGGCCATTGTCAAATCCAGGTATGGTAGTAGGGTACCTATGCATAGTGAGAGTCATTAGCAGTGACACCTGAGATAAAAGGCGATGGTATTTCCCTTGTTATGAGCCATGTATGTCAAGAGGAGCTACATTTGTGTTTTTGCCACTCTGCAGTGGACCTGAGAAAGACTATTTTTTACCTGCAGGTGAAAAGACAGAAGGCCTCATGGGTGTTTCAGAGCTGATCATCTCCACATCAGTGCTTGGCATGCTCTTTTCTCTGCTGAGTGCTCAACCTCTCCTTGTCATAGGTTTCTCAGGGCCCCTGCTGGTCTTTGAAGAAGCTTTTTACAAGGTATCTGTAAACTGGTGTCCTGCTTGATTTTACACTGTTGTTTCCAAGTGCATATTCCCATGTAGCGCATACCACTAAACATTGCTTCTGATGTGTCCAGTAGCTAATGCTTTCATCATTCTATAAAGTTTGAATATGGCCTAATTCATACATGACCTGAGCATTGTGGCTGCTGCCCAGATCTCATATAAGATGTAAACACAGGGTTGCAGTATCACCCAGATATCTTGGCTGTACACAGATTCTAGGCATGCTACTTGGTGCCAGTTGGGACCATTTGGCTCAGATGCCAAGCTTTCAGTTAAAAATAAATAAAAACTAAATATCTAGCACTTGCAGAAGCTAAGATATGGGGCAAAATGTGGAGACACTCTTCTGTCAAGAGTGCAGAGAATGGAGGGTGTGGCATGGCAGAGGCATGAAGTGAGTCAAGGAAGGCAAAAGAATAGGGGAGGGTCAGGTTAGGAACACAGCAATGGAGGCAAGACAGTAGCAGCAGCAAAGGTCCTCCAGGGATATAGGAACAGTGCAATTTGTTGCTCCCATGCTCTGCTCCTTGAAGCAGCCATCTCATGATGGTAGTGGTGAGAAAAACAGGAGCTGGGGAGAGGCAAGAAAAGAGGGTAAATAGAAACTTATTAAGGTAGATACTTGTTCAGATTTTGGGGGAATGGATTCAAACAATGAGAAAGAAAAGACAGTCTTGTTTGATAAGCTCCACATTTATCTGTCTTGGGAATATGATGTGGACTGTTTACTCACACATATGTCCCACTTAAATGTACATAAGAGAGGAAGGCCATCTACTTCTACCGTTAAACATTATCAGGGAAACAAAACAACAGACACAGAAATGAAGATGTAGAAAAGATTTATACTGAAGAGAAGTACAAGGATGGTGTTAAGGGGAGTGAGAGATACATCTACCACAATCAACTGGCACTAACTTTTTTTTTCCTTACATCAAGAAATGCCTTTCAAAGTTTTTGGGAGGGGGGAGACCTTTTAGTTTTTTTGCAGTAAAAACAACAGGCTGTATTATTTACCTTTATCTACCAATGAGTATCTACTCTTAAAAACTAACACATTTTATTCAGCATAATCTTTTGCAGACTGAATCACACTCCGTCAGATGCATGGAATGTTGCTTCAGCTGACAGATATTTACATACATGTTTGGGTTGGAGCAGGAAGAACATACTTAGTGAGATGAGGGGTAATGGAAGTGTAAAAAGTACAGACAAGTATCATTATCTTAAGCAGCATTAACGAATAATAATTGGGTGGGACATAAATATGCTAGCATAAATGAGCTGCTTAGCATATACATTTTTGATGAAAAGTCAGATGGGTAAAAGAAAAGAAAATTAAGGTAAATTATTTTCTCGTTATAATAAAATATTTATTTTGTATCCCTAAAGAAAATCAGACCATGTTTTTTCCTTTCAATTACTGTTGTTTCTCCTTACTTTGTTCTGCATTTTATCTTATTAATCAGATGACAGTCACTCTCATCAGCTTCCTATGCTATTTTCATCAATCTGGAGCTTTTTGCTACATTAATTTTGTAAGGCTGGTTTGCAGAGAGGTAGTATTAGCCCAAAGCCATATGGTAAATTCCATGACCTATCAGAGATTTGGATGTAGCTCTCCCTCTTCCATATCCAGCACTTTAAATATTATACAGATTCTCTCATATCAATTGTAACTGTAAAAAATGCTACAAAAGCTGGAACATAGTGGAAAAAATGCAACAGTTAATACGCACTATTTGGATAATATGAAAATACCCAGATTTGAGGAATATGGCAGTCCTTTTTTTTTTTAGTAGAATTTTGTGAGAAACTGTGTATTGAAATGCTTTTAAACTTTTTAACTTATTGGAGCCATCTAGAAATGAAGGGTTCTTGCTCCAAATAATATGGAAGCCACTTCTCAAGGAATCACCTCACCTCAAAATCACCTCTGAACGTTCCTTGCCTAAGAAAACCCTTTAAAATTTGTGGGTTGCCATATGTTAACAGGCAACTTGAAGGCATACACACAGAAACACACACTTCTCACAAACAGCTTTCTACTGTTTTCTGTTTACATGCTAATCACAGAAGCTATCACACTATTCAGGGAACATGTAGACTGGCCATCTCAAGGCTAGAAATGACTCTATACTGTTAGGAGCCTTCTCTCTCTGGCCAACAAATTACCACTAATGGATCTCATAGTCTTCTGAAGCCTGCAGATATAATCAATATGCATTATCCCTGCTTGAGAAAACCCAATGCCAAGATGAGAGAGCACTGCTTCAAAGAACAGTAGCGTTGTTTTCAATTAATGATTTAGAATGACTGTTCCTTTTGACAAAGAGGAACTATCTGTCTGTCTGTAATAATGAATTGAAAAAGTGGTTCTTGGCTAATGCTGCTACCGTTTCTGCTGCTGTGGGCACTTTCTAGTCTTTGCCTACATAGGAATTTGCCCATAGTGAGTACTTTAATGACCTTAAACTGGTCTGGCAACTACAGTAGTAAAGACTACACCAGTTACTAAAGCGTATGATGACTGAGATGCAGTAGAGTGTCTGAGGAAACAAGGTGAATTGATTATAACAAAATGTGTCTCAGAACAACTTGGTAGATTTAGAGAGAACAAGGCAATGGATATTGACAAGAATGAGGATGAAGCCTGATCACTCCCCATCTTTCTTCTGTGTTGCTTGGCACTTCTCCAGATGCAAACCAGAAATGATTCATAATGCTTCTACAGCTTAATATCTCAACAAACAAAATGCTGCCTGTGGGAATGCCACCCATTTTTTAAAAGATAAACCTCTATTTTTTGTTGTCTTCTAGGAACTACAGACTCAGGAGGCATATCAAATTCTTCTTCACGGTCTCTGTGTCTCACACAATAGGTTCTTCACACTTGTGCAGAAGCCTTGTCGGAATATTCTAGAGCTGGGTAGCTTGGTAGAAACCTCACCCCCTTCCGCATACCACACATGGCTAAGCCCACCAAGCTACCATCTCCTCAGTTTCTTTCTGTCTTCCAAACAGGTAGCTTCTGCCAGTGTGCCTGGGGCTGACTAGCATTCCTTCATGTTCTTCTCATGTGTTTTAATTCTCTTATTTTCTTCTATTTTCTCTCTGTCCTCCTGCTAAAGAAGAAGAAGAGGAAGAAGAAGAAGAAGAAGAATTTCTTTCTCTTCTTTACTTACCCTTTCTCTCTCCCCCTACTTCGTGGCCTCTACTTCTCTCTTTAAAGACTGTATGACCTACAGCCAGAAGGTCTCCCTTTTGGATTCCCATACTGTGTGTTTATACTGCTTAGAAGAGGGGCACAATGTTAAATACAGTAAGATCTGCTGAGAATTTACCTCACAGACTTTGAAAAATAGAGTTTCTCATTGAAGTCCTTCTGTTGAGAACAGTCTCTGAGCGTGAAGTAGCAGGCAGTGGCTAGCAAGGTGCTTTTTACAGCCTCAACTATGGTGTTGAAGTCAGGGGACCCTTCTAAATGTTCATTAGTACTGACCACTTGGGTACTGAAAACTTCATCTTCACTGACTTCAATATGATGCTCCAGAATGGCTTCGACTGAGACTGCTGCCCAACAGTCTACCACAGTTCCAATGATTGAAGAAACTTCGGTTTCTACTGCAACCTCTGCCCTTCATCAGAAGGATAAGGGAGCAAAGAAGTAGCATGCTACTGAGGATCCTTGGTACTGAATGACAAGAAAAAGAAGAAAGTGAAATGACCTGAGGTCTCTCACACTTTGGCTTCATCCTTTGTACCCAGTCTCCCAATCTCTCTCGCTATTATTCCAAGTGCAGGAACATCACCACAGAAACCTGAGCACTTACCATCATCCATCTAGGTTATGCCATGGAGTTATTAAGTAGTCTTCCACTTGGTGTCTTTTGATCTACTCTGCCTAATCCCATCCTTTGGGAGGAAATTTCCACACTTTTGTGCAATGGTACCATAGAGAAGTAACCATCTCATTGCAAGATGATTGGCTTCTTCTCCCGTTACTTTACAGTTCCCAAATGAGATGGCGGCCTTTGTCCCATTTTGAATCTTCATGACATCAATTGATACATTCATCCGTACAAGTTCAAATGACATTGGCCTTTATCCTTTTGTTCTTCAAGAAAGGCGATTGGTTTGCCTTGATAGATCTCTGGGACATGTACTTTCACATTTCCATATGCCTGCAACACAAGGAATATCTTTGCTTCATGGTTGGGTATGATCTCTATCAATACAGAATCCTCCCATTTAGTCTATCCACAGTGCCCAGAGTGTTCACAAAATGCATGGCAGTGGTCATTTCTTACCTGAGGACCAAGGGAGTCATAGCTTACCCATTCCTAGATGACTGGCTTCTGGTAGCATCCTGCAAGACAAAACTGTATTGCAACATTAATTTTACCCTGTCCCAAGAAGTCCAATTTGGAGCCTTCACAGATATTAAACTTCATCGGGGCCACTCTGAACTCAAACCTTGCAAAGGCATTTCTTCCAAAACAGAGAGCACTGATCCTCCACACTGCAATAGTTGACGTGCTTGGCAGACCTTCTTGCTTGGTTGTCAGAATTCAGTGCCTCCTGGCTCTCATGGCCACAACCACATCTGTCACTTACCTGTCTCATCTGTGCTTTCACCTGCGCCAACACTGGTTCCTCCAATATTTCAATATCCTCAGAGATGACCAGTGCATGAGACAAACTTTTTAATCACCCATTGTGTGAGGCACAGAGACCATGAAGAAGGATAGGTTGCCTACCTGTAACTGTATCTCTTCAAGTGGACAGCAGTGCCCTCACACATACCTGCCCTACCTACCCTCTTTCAGGTTCCTCTGGTTCAGCAGACTTCAAAACTGAGGAGATGGTAGTTTAGTCATGCACGGTACACCAGAGGCAGCAGGGTTCCCACCAAGCTACTCAGCTCTAAAATATTCCAACAGAGCTTCTGCACAGGTGCGAAGAACCCATTGTGTGAGGGCACAGATGACCGCTTGAAGAACTACAGTTACAGGTAAGCAACCTGTCCTTCCTAGTAGGCCAGAAAATCTAGTAAACCATACAGTGTACCAGCTTACATTGCAAACTAGGCTGAAAAATCTGAAATATGGAAGGAATAAAAATCTTCAAAGAACAACTCTCTTCTTTCTGCCCCCCCATCATTATTATTGTTATTTTTTAAAACAGTTCTGCCAGATCCAGGGCATTGAGTATCTGACCGGTCGTGTGTGGATTGGCTTCTGGCTCATTGTCTTCATTTTCATCATTGTGGCCGCTGAGGGCAGCTTTCTGGTGCGCTACATCTCCCCCTTCACCCAGGAGATCTTTGCCTTCCTCATCTCCCTTATCTTCATTTATGAAACATTCTACAAACTTTACAAGGTGAGTCTTTCTCAAACAGTGTGCCCTAGATCTGTCTTGTCCAGCTTTTGGAATCATTTCCGTTCCAACTGTATAAAACTGTGGTCTGTGGCTTTTGAGCAGTGATTGATTATTTCCTCTCTTGCTGTCACTGAATAGGAAAATTTAGTAGTTCCTCTGCCTGCTTTTGCTGGCTGTAAGTGCCCTCTTTTCTAACATATGTTTCCAGGTATTCACAGAGCACCCACTGCTAAGGTTCTACCCACCATATCTTCAAAGTCGCCTGAATGCCAGCACACCATCTACTGATTCCATGGCCCTTGACACCCAGATGCAGCCCAACACTGCCTTGCTGTCCCTCATCCTCATGCTGGGGACCTTCTTCATTGCCTTCTTCATGCGCAAGTTTAAGAATAGTCGATTTCTTGCAGGAAAGGTGAGCCTAAGATCTTTTCCTGAATAGCAAGATATGTGTTGGCTTTCCCCATAAAACAATTTCATATGAGTTTTCTGTCCTATCTGTTCCAATCATATAGTGAAACTGATGTAGGGTCTTTCAGAGTAATAGCCCTTTCCTATGTAGTTTTTGGAACACATTGGCTGGCTAAAGCCAAAAGCTCCCTTCCCTCTCTCTCTCTCTCATTCTGGATGATGACATTTTCCAGGTATGTTTTTGGAATTTGGCCCCACATTTTCCATGTGAAGAGACCTATGAGGTGGCCAGGGGACCATCAGGGCTTGACACTGCAATATAGAAAGACAATGTTAGACATTTGCCCAACATTTTTAAAATAGACAGTTATACCAGAATGCCCCACAGCATTTTCAGGTGAAGTCATCCTATCTGCCCCATGGTGAGCAATAATTTACAGGATGAAATGCGTTCAGAGCCTGTCCTATGCTCATGTTCATTTCCTATGTTTGCTCTGTAGGCCCGGCGAATAATTGGGGATTTTGGAATCCCTATCTCTATCCTTGTCATGGTTCTGGTAGACTATACCATCACCGACACATATACACAGGTGGGTGCTGCATTTCCCAATCCTGCACCATGTGTTTTTCTAGGTATTTGGGCTTTGACCTGAGCCTAATATTATGGAGGTGGATGGTAGTATTTCTAATGTGACAGATCTTTAAAAATAAAGCTTTATGAATAGAAAACAAATCAGGTTTGGCCCACACTCTAAATCATATTGTCTTTTTGGAATGTGGAGTCCTAAGAGCAGTATGAGGTGTTAAGGGGGCCTAAAGTTCTGGATTTTTGTGGCCTTTGTGTTAGAAGAGGGTACTTCTTTTGTACTAGGGGAAAGCTAAGAGTTGGAATTTGTCTTTACTGTTGCTAGTTTTGTCAGAATCATTTCAGTTTGGAGTATCTTCTTCTGCTCAGTAACCACAAGATAGGGTTCCATTTAGGGCTAGGAACTACATGGGAATGTAGGACCTTTGTTGAAACTAGCAAAGAAAGCTGTGGGATTGGCCACTTGGGAACTTCCCTACTCCCTGCTTATTTTATTTTTAAACCAGTTTTGCTTTATTTTTAGACCGGGGTGAACCTGAGGGAAATGGTACATTACAATGCAGAGCTTTGCATGCTAGCAGTAGTTCTTGCCTAGCCCATAATGTCATGCATCTGTCGTATGGACAAGAAGAGGCCACTGCAGACTGTGCACAGGTGTAGTATGGCACCTGTGTGAACAGAATGGAGCCAGTGGGTGCATCTCAGACCTATAATAACACGAACACATCAGTACAGATGTGTAAATTAATATCCTTATCATATAGATGTCAAAAATAGCACACCACACTTTAATTTGTGTGGTACTCCTAATGATTCAGAGTACTACATACAATGGACTTTTCTCCAGCCAGTGTTGTTGTTGTTTGTGCTTTGCCCCAAGATTATTTGTGAAAGAATTAAATAGAAGAGTTTGTTGACCTTCAAAACCCAAATGCTTGCCTTCTGGCAAAATGTATGATCCTGATATACACTTAGCCCTCGACATTCACCAGGGTTAGGGGTGCAGGACCCTCACAAAAGTGGGGAAATCGCAAATATCAAATGTGTGTGTGTGTGTGTCTGTGGGAAGGTGGCTGAGACATAGTATGGAGAGCAGGCACTCAGGTCAGGGAAAGGAGAGGGAAAGGGAGTGGTTTGATGGCCCTATACTTCCTTTCCCTCCCCCATCTCCTTCCTTGGGTGTGTATGGGGCATTGGGAGAGGGTCTGTGGTGCAGAGAAGTCAGACTGGGAGTCATCTTTAGCTGGCCAGGCAGCAGCTGGTGGAGGAAGGAGAGTACTAGAGGCAGTTTGGAGGGGGGAAGGGCTGCGTGGCCTGATCAGAGCCACTGAGAGGGAAGGTTCCCCTGGAAAGGAAGTGCCTGGGTGGGGAGGGCAGGGGTTGAAGAAGTGGGGAGGGCAGAGGTTGAAGAACCTCAGAAATAACCACATCTGTGAAAGTCAAACCTGCAAACGTGGAGGGCTGACTGTACTTTGGAAGACAGACAGACTGATTAAAAAGCAAGAAGCCATGATATAAGGCATATGTGAAATTTAAAAAAATAGAATACATTCATAATGCTTCTTAAATTTTTATATAGCTGATTTTAAATTTTGTTTCATATTCTCATGCTTCTGTTTAATGGAGTCATATACCAGTGCCTGAAACATTATGTGACACTACACTGGCCTTGTGTCCAACTTATCCAAGACTGGCCAAATATTTTTTGAGAGAGCATGGGTTTTATTCCTGTAATTAACTGTTTCAGTTTCCAAGATCCAGACAATGCATTGGTAGTTGCAGGATATTTCAGGCTTTCCCCTCTCCTTTCCCAAGTCTTTCTGTTCCAACTGGTGAGGTGGCTTTTAGTATTGATGATGATGATGATGATGATGATACTTTCTAGTCCACCAGAAGATGAAATCTAGTCTTTTTCATTCCCTTTATGCATCTCTTTTACATTTAAAGTTGGATCTGCAGTGCTCTGTATGTGTATGTGTCTTTGTGTGCATGTGTGCATGTGGATGAACACACTCAGATGTGCCCACAAGAGCACAGGAGAGAGGAAAAGAGGATGGGGAAGAGTCTTGTCCCGATCCTTCTCCAGTGTTTTGCAAGACTTCTCTATGGAAGGAGAGGGGAGGGGAGGCAGTGGAAAGAAGAAATGGGTGTGGGGGAAAGATAGGATTCCCTGTTTAGTTTAATGTGCCAGTAGCTTCTCTTATTGTGCATAAGGTGGCTGGGTGTGATCCCATTCAGCACAATAATAAGGAAGAGTAGACCATGCATTTCATATATTTTTAAGAAAAAATGTGTGGAGGTGGAAACAGGAAGAAGCAGGATAAAGAGACATTAAATGTAGTTGATTGAATTGACACTAGTTGACAGTTTGGATGAGCCCTCAGTCAACATCAAATAGATACATAGAAGCTGACTAGCTAGCAAACCAAGCTTAAAGCAGGCTGGGTGTGTGTGCTGGGGGCTGTTAATCATTGTGGAACCATGTACTTGCATAGTGTGGACTGAGCCATTTTTTGCTTCCCTCAATGCCTCCTGGTACCTCTCACTCAAAGCATGGGATCCCTTTTGCCACTAACCACCTCTCTGCTGCCATGAAGTTGTTCTATTCAATGTATCACTGCAGTAACTGCTACTGCCCAAATAGATGTTTTCTGTCCTGTATACTTTGTCCCCCATTTCATTGGTAGATTGACTCTAATCTTGTCTAAGCATTTCCTTATTCTGTGTCTACTTCCCTGATACACTGTGCTTAGATAACCTCTGCATTTTCAACAATTTTTTAAAGATTGTGAAGAGTGTTTTTGCACTGAGTAGTCTTAAGAGTTTGTATGCACTCTGCACTCACATGCAATCTGCACTCACAATTGAGCGACACTTCAGAGTAGGGCAGGCACCGCTTGCGCACTTTTTCATTTTCAGCTGACAATGGTGCACAATCACGCATTGCTCCAGGGCCCTGCGTGCACTTGCTGTGTGTGCAGAGCCACGGCGGTCGCACTTCCTGCCCCAGCGCAGCATGGGAAACTCCCAGGCTGCGCTGCAGAAGGAAGAGGTGGGGCTCCTGCGCTGCCTGCTCAGGAGCAGGCAACTCATGCAGAGCTGAAGCAGTGGGGACGTGAGAGCCTCTCACTGGAGGCTGGTCGCGCAATCCCCACACCCCAGCGCTGAAAAAGGATAGGGTGTGGAAATGGCCTTAGACAAAGCTGCTTAGAAATAGCCAGGTTGGTTAGAACAGAAGAAAAGAACCCAACCCCTGCATTTCTTTTATTTTCACATGTAGGCCAAATTCCAGTTTGGGAAGCGTGTAGGGGCTGTGTTTCATCAGTGAGTGTGGATAAGGATATGGCGTAGACCAGATGAATTTTGAAAACAATGTAGACATTTTTATGCCAAGCATAAATACAACTGAAATCTATGTTTGTGACTCAGGAATAAGCTCCTGTGTAACAGTTGCTTGGCCTGCAAAGCATAGCTCAGTTTCATGCAACAGTTTCCCTGGCTACAAAGCACTGATCAGTTCCATGGAACAGTTTCCTAGGCTTTAAATCAGGGATGGGTAAAGGGCAGCTCAAAGGCCACATCTGCCTCCTCCCTAGGCTCATCCAGGAGACATTTTTGTCATCCCCTAAAGCCATTTTAGGCCCAGGGAAAGCCTCTTTTAAAATCAGAATTAACTTTCAGACACTTTCATCTTTGGAGAAATTGATCTCCTGGGCCTGAAATGACTGGCGGGGAGGAGACTGAAAAATGCCAAAATGCTCCCACATCCTCTAGAGGTTATTGGGGGTATTTGGGGACCTTTTTTTTTTTTTTTGCAGTGGTGGTGATGGTGGGTACACTCCGCCCATGATATCTCAGGAGGCTAATGCTACCCCCTAGTCTCCCGCAATTGATCATCTCTGTTTTAAGTAAACTCTTGCATCAAAGAGCGGTGTATATACTTGCTGGTCAGATGGGGCACAATGGCAAGATGCATCCAGCTTTCAGATCAAATCTTCTACCCTTGGGCCATTTTTCTAAGCCTGTAGGCAACTTGAAGTACTAATCAGAGAAGTAACCCTGCTGTTAGTCAGAATATTTAGATATCAAAGTGAGAAGTCGAAGCAGTGAGGCAGTAGAGAATACAGCTATGTGTGCCAGATGAACAGCCCTCCAGTGCAACAGAGGATGCAGTCTCCATGTAAGTAGAAAAACTAGAAGCACTCCCCCCTTCGAACTAAAGAAACCACTACCCACAGGAGGGATGAAAAGAAAAGTAAAGCAATGAACAAATGTTACTATTTTTGCCAATGCAACAAGATGTCCTCAGTCTTTTATGCAACACAATGTCCTCAGTCCATTCCACATACAGAGCCTACTGGACTGACTGTTGAATACTGGCATGGAGACATCTCGTTGCATACTAGAGCAAAATGACTTAGGCCATTTCTAGTGTGAATTCAGTGATAAGTATAGGAAGCAGTCTGACTAGTGTCAGACCAGGAGTACTTCAGAATTTGTTATATTTATATCCTGCTCTCTTTAGCCAAGATTGACTCCTATTGTGAAACTAGGAAGCTAGCCTTCAGATTAAATTATGTGAATATTCATTCCATGGGGACATATACTAGGATGGAGGTTATTTAGAATAGAAGGTCTGAATGTATGTATGTATTTATTCCATGCACAAAAGCAAGGATTTTATATCTTTTCTCTCTGTTCTGTGTCCTTACCACAGAAACTGAATGTTCCTTCAGTGCTGTCGGTCACAACTCCAGACAAGCGTGGCTGGTTCATCCATCCCTTAGGCAGCAAGCAGGCTTTCCCCATGTGGATGATGTTTGCTTCTGCCATCCCTGCACTGCTGGTCTTCATCCTTATCTTTATGGAAACCCAAATCACCACGTAAGTGCCAGATTTCCATACAACAGGGTACAGTATTCTGCATTCATCACCATGTGTGGGTATTTAGTAAACATAAATAGCTGCAGTAGGTAGACATAGCTGGATACAGCAGAGGGGTATGGGAAGGTGCATAAGTTTTACTGGTGCTAAATGATGCAGCAGATGTTACACAGCAGAGAAATATTCCAGCTCTTTTGCTGATAGGTCCAGCATCTCCTCACTGCTAATGGTAGAACTGGGCCTCTAATTCTACACAGACTGTCTTCGGGCAGTGATCAAATTCCCTATCACTGGCTAAATGAGGCCCCAGGATTGGGGTGCACCCTTTGCAGGCGGAAGCCAATGGAACATGGACTCCATAGGGTTATATAGTGTAGAAACAAGGAAAGAAATTCAAAGTGCACAAGCAGTGACCCATCTCTCCCTGCAGATAGCAATGGGAGCTGTACAAGTAGGTTAGCAACAGAAGAAAATTCATTCCTCTGTCCATTACCAGCCTTCATCTCACTTCTCAGCCTCAAAATGCCAAGCTAACACAAAAAGTATCAGACAAGGTCACTTGCACAAGTTAACCTTTCAATGGCACTGGGCATCTGTTAACATTTGGGCATGATGATAACAGGGACTCCAAAACCCGTCTTCTTAGTGGCCAAGGCCAAACTCATTCCAGGAATGAACAAACCCTTCTTAGAGTGCATGACTAGTGATTAAAAAATTAGAGATTGGTAATATTTTTGTTGTTGTTGTCACTGCTGTTCCCACTACACAAAGAGTGCTATCCTCTGCTTTCATGATTACTATTTGCATAACACCCAAGCTGTCCCAGCAACACAATATATGTTTGTTTTTTTATATTCTCTTGCCCACATGCCCTGTTTCTCTTCCAAGTTTTCAACTAGAAAGAGCAGCTGCTGAGAGGGAAAAACCAACCCATGTCTTTCTCATACCATGGCTCCTCTTACTAGAGACAAAGAGTGTTAGGCTGGTTCTTGAACCTCACTCGTTCTCTGCCTACTCTCTGTTTTGCAGCCTGATTGTCAGCAAGAAGGAACGGAAGCTGATGAAGGGGTCGGGTTTCCACCTTGACCTGCTGCTCATTGGTACAATGGGAGGGCTGTGTGCCCTGTTTGGGCTGCCTTGGCTCACAGCTGCCACTGTCCGCTCCATCACTCATGTTAACGCTCTCACCGTTATGAGTAAGGCCGTTGCACCTGGCGAGAAGCCAAAGATTGAGGAAGTGAAGGAGCAGCGCGTAACAGGAGTGCTCATCGCTGGCCTTGTTGGTGAGACCTATACAGAGGAGTTGGGGCTACAGGGTGGCAGTCTGTATCTCAGTTCATTGGACTGAGATGTTTGAACTTGCTCGGTAGGCAATTGTGTGACGACTGTCATTACCTGTGAGGTATTGCATGCAAGGGGTGTGTGTTGGGGCTTGTGAGCATATGGCATCTGTGAGTCTAGAGTAATCCCAGACAATCTTCTTTTTCCTTCCAAAACTATGTATCTACTGTATGTTGTCTGTTAAAGTGCCAGACTGTCCCTCAAATTCACAGGGGTAAGCATGCTTGGCAGGGCCAGCCATTGCCTCATATTTCTCAATACAAAGCATGGATAATCGGTATATGAGAAAGAGAATGAAATGTTGTGTCATTCTCTTACAGGCCTGTCCATTGTCATGGGAAGTGTATTGCGCCAAATCCCACTGGCTGTGCTGTTTGGGATTTTCCTGTACATGGGCGTGACGTCGTTGACTGGCATCCAGCTTTATGAGCGGCTCCTCCTTATCTTCATGCCATCCAAGCACCATCCAGATCATGTCTATGTTGTCAAGGTAGGTGTCTGGGGGGAGGTGAGGGAGGTTAAGAGTTATATCCATGGATGGCAAGTTGAAGCATATCTGAAAATAGAAATGGTGGGTATAGGAGGCAGACTGTTTAGTGGCTAGCTGGTCAGATGGGGGAGGAAGAAACTACATGCTGGTTGGTATCCCATACTTCTTTATGAGAGGCTGCATTTCTGTGGAATAGAACATGATATTGCATTGAAGTGTGGTATTTTGTCAAGTGCTAACAAGAGATCTGCCAGTGAATTGTGCATGATGTGGTTGGCTTGCCTCTAGGTGAAGACATGGCGAATGAACCTCTTCACGTGCATTCAGCTAGCCTGCATAGTGCTGCTGTGGGTGGTGAAATCCACAGCAGCATCACTGGCATTCCCATTTGTCCTGATTATGACTGTCCCCCTACGACGATTCCTATTGCCACGCTTCTTCCATGAAAGAGAACTCAAAGCGGTAAGTCAGTCCTATTGCTTCATAACTCAAACTGTAGCAGGAAACTCAGTTCTCTCTCAGCCAGTGCCCTAATCTGTGTCAATTTTTAGCCAAATGAATATTATCTCACTCTACGGACATTGCATTTCATATTTGAACCATTGTGTTGCACTAGAGTAGTAGCAAGTCTCTGTTTGGGCACATGTTATGCATTTCTTAGAGATAACAAAAGCCTACTTCTAGTCTCACTGTACCTTGCAGCCTTTGCAATGTAACAGAGATGCCTGACTGTAGACTCCTAGAATCATAGTTGGAAGGGACTTCATGAGCCATTGAGTCCAACCCCCCACTCCTTGCCAGTGCAGGATCTCCAGCTAAAGCATCCCCAGCAGATAACTGCCCAGCCTCTTTTTGAAAATGTTCAGAGATGGACACCCCAACACCTCTCTGGGCAATAGGTTCCACTGCAAACTGCTCTTACTCTTCTCTTTTATCTTTTCATGCCACTTGCAGCTGGACTCAGAGGATGCAGAACCAAACTTTGATGAAGATGGGCGGGATGAGTACAATGAACTTCACATGCCTGTATGAGCAATGTAGCCTTGTCTATTGGCCTTCGCACTCCCCTGGATTCATGGGATAGGCCACCTTTCCTCATGCTCTCCCTGAACAACAACCAATCAGAAGTGGCTTTGAACTGATCATGAGTCTGGACCAACTGGCAACTGTGTCGCAGCCCTTCAGGAAGCTCCACACCACCAGGAATACTGTGACCAGTCAGAGCAAGAGATGCTGCCTTCCTTTGGATAAACATATAATATGGGCCCAAGCACTACACATTCTTCCCCAAACAGACATTGCTGGTGTAGGTGCTCTGACTTCCATAGGCCAGAGTAGGTATCTTGGGCAGCTCTCATTAATCTTCTGCTCTCAGAAGGCAGCAAACCAGTGCTTTGCCATGGGGGAGACAGGCAGTATCATGTCAGCAGATAAAAAGTAGGCCCTATCAGAAATGCCAAGCTAAATGGCATTCATGCAGAGCTAGCAGATTTCTGGGGTAAAATTGGTGTCTCCATGTTGAGCCTTAGCCTTTCCATCCCATGATCATCATCATTCAACAGCCTCTTGTTCTGCATGATGGTCTTAGTTGGGATATCTTGCCCATGGAAGACTCTGATCCCTTCCATTTCTGGAATAGCAGTCAGAAAACTGCTAACCACAGTATGTGCATGAGCAGGACTTCTGGGCCCAACAAGCATGGGTACTTGTGCACTATTAATGTGTACAAGTATCTGCTCATGCATAATACTGTACCTCTTCTCCTTATCTCTCAAGGCAGCCATAAAGGTTGCCAAGGAGTAGACACTGGTGTATGAAGCAGATCTTCACTCACATAGGAAGAGGGAAAGCGTAGGCAAAACTTGCCAAAATAACCTGGATACCAGGAACAAGATAACCCAATGACTGGGTGGGGAGTGCTTTACTTAGCTCTTATGGTCAGGAGTTAATCACACAGATTTGACCCCGTTCCCATGATATTTTCTCCTCCAACCTTTGACAAAGAGTGTCAGGGAATGCAGCTATAGATAGAACCAGAAACCACAGGAGTGAAGCCTGGAAGAAGATTTGACCAGGGCTCAGACTCCTCTTCAGTCCAGCAGCAAATAAGAATTCCCTTTATCATTGTAGTGTGCAGGAAGCAAGGAGCCTCAATAGTGGCCAAGGCAGGTATAAACAATAAAATTTTAACCTTTGTTATTTGCCTAGTCCTCAGAACAGAAGTTCCTGCCCCTTGTACCAGATTGTCTGCTTTGGACTCCAGCTTCTTCTACAGTATTTCCAATTCCATCTTGTTGCTTGCTCTAGCCTCCTTTCCATTGTTCCTCCTCTGTTCTTCAACCTTGGGATGGTCATTGCAGTCCTCATCTTCTTCTTTACTTTATATGGGTGCCATCTGGGGCAAGACCACATGACCAAGCCTCCAAAAAGGCCAACCATGGCCTGGCCTTAACAACTGGAGTGGGATATTTCTGAGGAGGGCTGCTCCTGTGGCTCTGAACCATTGCACAATATGGAGTTTTTCTTCATTTGTCCTTTGACAGAAGTCAATGGCATTGTATTCCTGGACTTTCATCTGCTTTGAAAAATCCACTCCTTCTTCCTCAAGCCCTCATCAGCCTCACCACTTCTACCAACAGCTCTGCTGTTGTCCTCTGCTCCGATGTACTCTGCTTCACCCTTCTTTTCATTCAGCTGTTATATAAAGAAAATTTCAGATTTCAGGTTAGGCCTCAATGGCACAGAATATGTGTTTTCTTTAGTCACTAAATCTGAATTTTTAGAAGCAGAATGATACCCTGCTGCCCCTTTGCTCCTTACTGGTGAATGGCATACATTCAGTCATGGACAGGGCATGACCTAATGTGCTCCATAAGACTATGCACACTATGCAGCTGGAGTTCAGTGCAGGAGTCCTGAGAGCAGCTGTTCTCCCACTGCATCGTCACATGGGGACTCAAGTCAACTGTGAAGTCCTGTTCTGTAAATCTGTTCTATTAGATTATGTATGTGGAATAATGGGGTATGCAAAAGTGCCAGACCTGGCTCCCTCTCCAGCCAGGCTTTGGGTCTGGCTCATGGTACTACTCCTTCGCTCATTCCCTGTCATGAAATGGAGGCTGTCCCTCCCCACCTACCTCAGGGGCTGCCTGCAGGTGGCTGGATAGTTATGAGGCCAAATGTATTCCTCTGTTCATTCCCAGCTGGCTGCCAGCCTGCCCCACCCACAGACAGTGACCTCCATGGTGTCCTGTGTAGCCAGTATAGGAAACCTGAACTGTTAGAGCAGAGTACTCTGCCTGTGCATTGCAACTCATCTGAATGTAATAGGAATGGATATGGTTGCACCAATAAACCCCTCAGTGGAATGTTGTGCTTGGGTCCTATTCTGCATTCCAGAGAGTGGCATTTCAGCAAAGGAATAGCTGTTCAAAAGCAATCATAGTGACAAGATAGGTGCCTTCCCAGTATAATGCATGTATACTCTTAGCTACAATTTCAACAGAAAGGCGTTAGCAAGACATGCTGCACATTTTGCTAGTGTCCCTATGTAGCAAATGCAACTAAGAATCCATGTGCCACCACAGTCCTGTACTTAGAAGCACTCATGTTCTTTAAATTTCAGACCAGCATATTAACAAATGATGCTACATTATGTCAAACCCTTGCTCATATAGTGCAGGGCAGTCTCTTCCAGCTGGCAATCTTTCTCTGAGGTTTCATTTAAGGGTCTGGTACCCGAAATCTTTTAGTTGGAGATACTAGGAATTGAACGTGGGACTTTACCCATGCCAGATGTGAGCTGTTTTACTAAGCTATAGTCCTGCATAAAGGAATTAATGTGAGGCAATATACAAACAGTTGGGTAAGGTAAAATACCATGAGAACTTATAAAATAAAGACACTGTAAAATCAGATGAAATAGAAAATACAAGTTCACAATACTGAGGCAAAATGTAGCAACAAATTCTTCCTTAGTCTGAATGTATTTGAGGTGGAATTATACATTCCATGTGCACGCATGTAGCAAAACAGAAGCAATCACTTCTAGTTGGGAAGCAGAGGGAAAGCACATGCCTAAAACCCTGCGGGGAGTCAGTGTGGGGTAGTGGTTTGATGTTGGACTACAACTGTGAAGACCAAGGTTCAATTCCCCACTCAGCCATGGAAATCCACTGGGCGACCTTGGGTGTGTCACACACTCTCAGCTCCAGATAGCCCCACGGCAGATTCACCTTAGGGTTTCCATGTATTAGAAACGACTTGAAGGCACACAAGCAGAATGATGCAAGTAAGTGAAGCAACTTGGACACGGGAACTGCAGCAGAAAAGCAGGCACCAATGAACCTTCCTGAGCTGCTTCACCACTCTTCCCTCTCTGGAAGCTGCTTTTCTTTAGAAGAAGCAGCCACATAGGTCTTGTCCTATAAAGTCATAAAGTGCAATTCCACTCTAAACAAAGATCCCCCTTTCGCCTTTCATAAATGCTTGTAAGAACAAGTTCATCGTGCAAATTTATTTCAAACATCTGTCTGTGCTGTGATAGAAAAAGTGTTGCTCTAGTCCCTGATAAATTTCATTTCTTTAGATTAGGAACTCTGATAAGCAGGGCCCTCACTCCCTGATCATCTTAGAACGATTCACAGTATGCAATTAATAGTGCTATTATTCTCCTTTAACTGCCAAGGTTCCATTCTGAGCAATCCAAGGATTTGCAATTGAGGAAAGGGCATTTACACTTCCCAGGCAGAGCACTCCAGTGGCTCAACAGACTACACGTTCCGGGATTCCATAGGACAGTACCATGGCCGTTAAAGTGGAATAATAACACTATAACTGTGTAGTTTGAACGGGCCCTCAGTGGCCACATGAAAGTGGCTTGTTGAACAACCTCCAAGCTCCCATCACAGCCAGTCTCAACAGTAGATTAGTTTTCCAGTTACTATAACTTTTTCTGTTTACATAATCCTTTTTTAGTGTTTGAACCATTTTACATACATAAGCTTCTCAAGGAACATTTCATTCAGAGCTGGGAAGTAACCTGTCTTTAGTTGCCCCAATAAATAGTTATTTTTGGAGTAGCAGGATTTGAGTTACATTTTACCTATAATGGCCATGGCTAGAATTCAGTACTTTTCCATGAAAGAAAATGGATGTTTGCCAATTAACTGGCAGTTAGTATATGTGTGAGCAAATTCAGCTTACTCAAACTGAATTTGCTCACATATATACTAACTACAAGTTAATTGGCAAACATCCCAATTGGAAGGGGTTGAGGAAAGATCATGTGGATGGTTGCTTCATATTGCAAGCAATCAAAAGGACAAGAGACAAATAATAGCAGGGACAGGGAGAACAACTAAGGAGGAGACAGGAGATATCTACTGGAGCAGTGAGTCAGCTGGAATTTTTAAAAAAAATACTTTAAAAAGTTAGCCACCCTTTTCTGCCTTTCTGGAAGGGCCTTTCCACACTTCACTGTTATAATGCTATTATTGCACTTTCAACATCCTATGGAATCTTGGGGCTTGCAGTTTAGGGAGGGGCAGTGGAAGAAAAAGAGAGAGACAGGACGTCAATGGCCCAATAGCAACAGTAATGGTAACTTGATAGTGTCAAGGAACTAGGTAATTATCCTTCTGAACTGCAGTAACATAGTAACCACATGTTAATTGGAGTCATAAATAAAGTAACTAATTTTTTTAAAGTAATATTTCAAACTCTGATTGCATACCAGTGTGCACTAGCGGCTTCCACTGCTTATGACATTGAGACCCAATTACAGTAGAAATCATGGCAGCCTTCTCAGAGGCAGCTGGTAAGCAGTACCTCTGGCCATCACCGCACTCTGCGCAGAAGCAGATTGCAGGACGCTACACAGTTATCAAACCTGAATGTATGGGAAGGGAAGTTTAAACCCCATCAGCAATGTGCATCCTTATTTCACCCATGCCATGCAATCTCTTAACTATCATGACTTCAAGTCATGCCTAATTTCATCAGCACCGGGAACTGGTTCTTATTTGAGACCTGGTCAGCTTTAACATGCAGCTTTTGGTTCCTGTTTTGCTTCTTTCTGTTTGACCAAAACGTTTTTTGATACTGAGTCCCTTCCACCAAGGAAGTAGCAGTTCTCCTTTGAGAACAGCTTCATGAATCTGGCATATGGAACCCCAAACAATCAAAGAAGGAGTAGTCCCCTGTTAAGTTAGTACCAATGTGTGTGATAAATACAGCATCATAGCCAGGAAAAAATATGATTGGTCTTCTTTGAACTACAGAATCTTCATTTGGTCCATGTATCGTTTACTGCAGGGCTGGAAAATCTGTGAGTCTCCTAGTGTTGAACTTTCAGTTCCATTAGCCCCAGGTGTCCCAGGAAGGATGAGAGTCATCTTTCTGCAACATCTAAAGGACAAGAGGTTTCCCAGTACTAGCTCAGTGGAAGAAGGTCCTATGGCTATTCACCCAAACAATGGCCATTTCCGCACTATACTGTTATAGTGTTATTATTCCACTGTCAACATCTTATGGAATCCTGGAGTTTGTAGTTTAGGGAGGGGCATTTAGAATTCTCAGTGAACCACAAACCTCAGAATTCCATAGGATGTTGAAAGTGGAATAATGACAAACAGTATAGGGATGAAATGGCCAATATGTAGTCCAGTAGTTCTCAAATGTTGGTCCTCTAGATGTTTTGGACCTAAGTTTCCAGAAGTTGCAGCCAGTTTGGCCAGTGATCAGGTATTCTTGGGGCTGAGAATACTAAGGAAGATCAAAGAGTGAGAGCTATTGATTTAGACATTGTGTAATTTGAGCATATCTAAACTGCAGTAGGCAGTTGAAAATAGGACTGAAATGGCTGCTGGGCGGATTGGGAGGGGCTTCTTTCCCAGGCAATAGATTAGGCCACTCCAGCAACATGGATATTGCTTAAGCTCACTTGAATGGTTTTCACTGATAAAAGAGACCCCATGGTGAATCAGCAGTCATATACATCACCTTTCCCATTCCAACCTATTTAGGGCCCAAACAATAAATTACACATACATTGCATTAAAGCCAAGCAAAGGATGAAAAGCTACAACATTAAAAATGCTAACTCTACCAATTTCAAGCGTGTCCACAAATGATACTTCATTTAAAAGTGGTTTACAGTGCTTCCAAATACCAATTGTCAACTTTACATTTTAGTGACTTTTCAATGAGACAAAATTCCAAAATTGTTAGGCAGTTCTGGAAAACTCCCGCTGCACCTCCATGTTACTCAAACATGGCTCCTGGATCATACTGTTAAGCAAAGTCTACACATCACCCCCATCAACATGACACATGCAAAGGAAGCAACTTTTAAGATAGAATATGTTCTCATAGCTTAAATACCTGAATTGTACACAGTGGATAATAGACAGACATTGCTGATGCTGTAGTGGCAGGGATGTAGCTATGGGGGAAGGATAAAATGAGAATCTCCCCCAGAAAAAAAAGAAATTCTGCCCCCCATGAATTTTTCCTTCAGTCTTTAGATTTCTAGCATAGCAAATAATAAGAATCATGCGCACTTAGAACTCTTGTGTTTGCTGTATTTGCCTTCCTTTGGCAATTTTGGCTGCCTCTTTTCTTTGGATGCCTAAACTGTATTTCCAAATGCTCAACTGAAGTTTTATGTTACTGCAATGGTAGAAATTTGGGGACCAAAGGAAAATTTAATTGGAAGAAGGCAGAATTCTAACTTGGGGGGCAATGTCCACATGCTCCTCACCTCCAACCATAGCTATGCCCCTGTATGATAGCAGCCCGTATGACAAGCAATTGGTCATTGGCTTGAATGCTATTAGTCCCAACTAGAGTGGACCCATTGAATCAGTGGGATTTAGCTACATGTTGACTCACTGTTCAACAATTGATTCAGCATATCTACCCTAGTTGAGACTAACTAATAGGATTTAGCTCATTATGTACTATGGCAGCTGCAGCTTCCAGACACTCATCTATGACTGCCTCAATTAGAGCACATTAAAGTAGTCCAGCTACCGAGTCAAGAGTTGGAGGCTGATAAGATTATGAACTGCATGCAGAAGTAAGTCCACCTTTATTTGGAGGCAGGGCCAGTAAGACGGAGAGATTTCCCTGCACAAAAGCTGGTATTGTTACCACTTCAGTCTAGGGTGTGTTTTTTAAAAAATTATTCTCAAAGTCAAGAATGTCATCTGTTTGGATCACCAGAACTGTGTGAAGAGTGTGAATCTATTCCATTGGCTGATTGAAGATACGGGTAAATCTCTTCCCCGCCCTGCAACAGCCTTACAAGCTCCTGGCAACGTTCCTGCAACTAGAAGATAGACAAAAAGACAAATGAAACATTCAGCCAGAAACTCCCCTATGTGACCAGGGTCAGCCCCCTCCCATTGGCATCTTTGCCTAACAGAAGCAATCCAGATCACTGACATTATGTGAAAGGGACCACCAGTACTCTGCCTCTTGAACCCCTTGCCCTTTGGTTCTAGCTAGGACCCAGTGCCACTCACTACAGACCCACCACTGTCATGCTACAAAAAACCTTCCTCCCTCTGTTCTTGAGTTGGCAACAAAGCACCTGCCATTAGGTTCTACGGTTTGTGCACCTAGCTCCTTACTGTTTGAATCGGTCGCAAAAGGGCTGGCCTGACCTCCAGCTCTAGCAGCCAGTCACCCTGCAGGATGCTCTTGCGGTACTCCTCCAGCCTAAGCTGCCTCCCTAAGGCCTCCAGCTCCCAGAAGGCTGCCTGCCGTTGTGTGTTGGACACTCTCCAGTCATCTGTCTCCAGTTGGTTTTTAAGGACTTCCAGCTCCCTCTCCTTAGCCTCCTGCTGAAGTTGAAGTTTGGAAATCTTCTGGTTTACCTCATGTATCTCTGTTTCCAATATATGAGAACGTCTTTCCTGCCAGAGCAAGGACATGAGCTCCTCCTGGATCTCATGTAGTTTACTCCTTTCTTGGCTAGTGGTTCTTATGCAAGTGGCCCCACCATTGTTGTTGATGTCTTTGGATGCTGGCCCAGACTCCATACAGTTTAACTGCATTTTCAATAACCTAGACCGCCAGTTGGGGACATTATAGAGTTGATATTCCAAGCCAGACATTCCTGTGCCATTGCACCTTCTGGTTGTGCCTGGGTCTGAATGTACTGATTGGGAGCTGTACATGCTAGCATGGTGTTCCACCCACTGTCTGGCTAGTGCAGCAGTAGCCAAGCTTTTGTGAAAGAGGTCAGGGACCAGCCTCATAATCTTTGCAAAAGGATGGACATTGCCAAAGCCCTGCAAATCAAACAGACTTTGGGCACTGAAGTTTTGTTCATCAATTATGTTCCTTTTCAGGAGCAAGGCCCATTTCCTCCGGAGAGCAAACAACTTCTTGGCAGTTTGTGCAACAGATGCTGTGGTATAAGGGCTACATCCTTCCCCACATCCAAGGGGCACTGCATCAAGTGAGTCATCATTAACATATAGGTTTTCACACAAGGGAAACACAACCTTGGTGTCAAACATCTGTTTCAAAGAACTTAGGTACCGCACATAAGAAATAAACCAAGAGATGTAGCCAGGAATGTCACCCTTCTCCTGGCCAGTTGTAATTCTCACGATATCCTGTCCTTCCCATATCCTGGACTCAGCAAGCTTTTCCAGCTGTTCAAGGCTCTGAATGTCCCCAGCACCACCACTTTCAGCGAGCAGCTGCAATACGTTGAAAAGGGTGTGAATGTCAAAAGCTTTCTGGCAACTTCTTATGTGTTCCTCGAAGGACTGGATCTCATCTTGGAGACTCGTGTACAGGGCTTCCATGGGTGCCACAAACAACCTGAAGATGCAGAATGGAAAACGATTTGAAGGAAATTCAGGAATTCAGGAAATTCCCATGACTACACCTGCCTTCTGGAAAAAGCTTCACTGAATGCATTTCTGATCCTTGGATAGTTGGCATATTTGTTTAATTTATATCCTCCCTTTCTCTCTACGTGGGACCCAAAGCAGCTCACAGCATGAGTTAAAACAAGGTGCATCTTAAGAAAACCTAAGGGTTGAAAGTTAAGAATTGAATAAATGATTTACCATATTAAAGCATATTAAACACACACATTTGCATTAAAATGATGTAAAATCAATAAGAGTATAGTGAAGACATTCAAAGTGCTTATTGCATAGCCAGTTAGTCAACCAAACGCCTTTTCAAACAAAAAAGCCAGTGGGAAGAGAGCTGGGAGGAAGGCATGCTAGTCTCCCATGAGAAAGAATTCCACAGACAAAGAGTAACCACCAAGAAGACTTTCTCCCATGTTCTCACCAAATGTACCTATAAGGGGTGGAACTGAGACAAAGTCCTTCTCCTTAAAACACAGGCAGGCACATAGGACAGTTATATAGGGACATGGAGATAAGATGCAGGATGATTTCCAGAAGAGGAACCCTCATGATATGACATCAGCAGAAGTTGGAAAACTTTAGCCCTCCTAACAACCCTTTTGGAATAAAAATCCCATAATTCCTCACCATTGCCTGTGCTAAGCAGGGTTTCTGGCAATTGAAGTCCAATCATGTAGAGACCTAAAGAGTCCTCACCCCAGTAGAAGAAAATCTTGTGACATCTGAAGACTAACACATTTATGAAGAGATAAGCTTTTGTGGACAAGAGGCATGAACTGTCATCCACAGTAGGTTTAGGGATGAAACAATGTAAGGTGTGAGGTCAAACAGCTATATAATGCAAAAATTACAGTCTTTGCTAATTTGCTGTCCACATCCTCATTTGTGTTTGTGCACCCAGAAACACACACATACTCCAAGTAAGAAAAACAATTAATCTGAGGAAATGTCCTAGCCCACAAAGATGTCATAAATATACTTGTTGTTCTTTAAACACCCAAAGATCCTTGCTTTTGCTGAAACAAATTAACACAGCTACTGTCCTTCAACTGGTAAACCTCATGTCAGCGTGATGAGACAGCCACATGAGGCACTGAGAGTAAGGTACTGGGAGTATCTGTGATTTAATGAAATGCCATCTGCCCACCATCCTTGTCTCTGTATGAAAAAACGCAACCCTTTAGACTTGCCTCTCCTCCACATCCCGCATCACTCTCTCTGTAACTGGTAACTTACCGCCTCCTGGAACAACAGCCATCTACAGAAAAGAGAACTGGGTATTTTGCATTGAGCAAAGGCACAGGTAAACATTCTTTGCCATGGACACAGCATGTTGGCACTTGCTCTCAGGGCTGCCTGCTGAGAAGGTCACACAGTCCTTGTAAATATTGCAGGATATTGTTGGTGGTTTTGCTTTCAGTAGATATAAGCGCAGCTTCAGTACTAAGGAAGATTGGCACAGGAGATTCCTAGTGGAGGATTAACAGGGTAAACTGAGCAGATGCTGAGAAAAGAAACTGTGCGGAAGAAGGAATTTGTGGGCACTGTGTTTTTATTCAAGCTGGAGGATAAGCCAAACTTGCCAATGTTGCTTCTTAAGTATTCTTAAAGTTGTAGTGCCACAGAAAGCTACAAGTAATCACTGTTGAGTTCAGTGAGCTTTCTTTCTGAACATCCATGAGCAGGATCAGACCGAAAAGTTTGTGAGACTCTTGCTGCTAGGGTTGGTAATCTGACAAGTGCAAGGAGCAGCCATCAGCATCTGTGTTTTAAGGGAGGATTGCTGGAGGTCCAAAACACATTGGAGCCTAGGTCCTGAGCCTACTTTGGGTCACTCCATAATCTGAAGGGGCCTGTGAATACAGAATTATCCTACCCCTAAAAGATGCTAGGATATCTGAAAAATGTTGGTGTCTTGAGGTTGTTTTTTTAATTTTTTTTTTAATTGAAGTGCATGCTACATGTCCCAAGAAAGCTAAGGAAGGTCTAGTAAACCTTTGATTTTCCAGATCTTGCTGGAACACAGCTCGCATCATCTCTCTATCAGCTGTGCTGGCTAAAGCTATTGCATATGGGTTATGCAGATTGACAGGTAATAGGAAAGAAATAACAAGTTAAGGCTTTGTTGTTGCTGAATCTAACCAACTTGTAGAACCTAGAGGAAGTCTGAACTTCAAGAAGGAGGGAGTACTTACTTCATTCTCTGCGAAGATCTGAGAACAAGGATGAGATCCTTGCAAAGAAAATGGCAGAATTGCTATTCCCCCCACCGACAGGGCTTCTGTGCCTTTGATAACTGTGCAACAAGCTAAAATTCAGCAGCTGAAATTCTCCCCAGCATGAACCTACAATGATGAGTTAGGGGAGATTCTAGCTTGCAGGACTTCCCATAATCACATGTTTGTTCAGCCCAGGAATCTGGTAAGTAGAAAAGAAACTGCTGGTACATTCATTCATTTATTCCACCTTCATCCCAGTATAGGATCTAAACAGGTAACAATAAAGCTGAAACCAAATATAGCTAAAACAATACATAATACATTTAAAAAAAATTAATTCAATTAAAATATTAATTTAAAACAAAAACACATTCAAAGGATAGTAAAAAATACAGCACACCCCATGAGAAAAAAATCCTTCTTTCCTAACTAGAAGGCCTGTTTAAATAAAAAGGTCTTTTCCTCCTGGAGAAAAGAAAGCAGAGAGGAAGCCAACCCAGGTTCCCTTAGAATTCTGTAGCTGATGAACCTGGGAGAGTGGTGAAGCTGAGAGAAAGTCCTTATCTGAAGATCATAAGACATGAGCAGGCTCAATAGGGAGATGCAGTCCTTCAAATAATTTACATCTGAGGCTGTACATACAGTTATAGAGTTTCAATTGTGCTGTGCCTTAAAACAAGCTGGGGAACACTGATGAAAGCATTAGTGTTGGGATACAGTTGAGATTTGCACCAAAACAGATCAGGAAAAACACAGGAGTGATTTACATATGCATGTGTTTTACAGTTATTATCATAATTATCATTATTAACAGTAGCAGCAGCAGCATTAACATTATTCTTTGTTGAAAAGGATAATCATGTTTAGGAAATACATCTGCAAATGAAGAAATGCTTCCTAGGGCTGATTGATATTGCGGGAAGTGATATCAAATGTGCCTGGGACATCTAAAACAGGCATTGGACCAGGCATATTGGAATCAATATACCAGCAGAGCATGGTTCTCCATAACCAAAGAAGAGAAGTGGGGTTAGTTTTTAAATATAGAGGAGAGATGGAAGAAGACTCACTTTGGTTCAGTTGCAGGGAAATAGCTTTTTGCTTTACTTTGCTATGATCCCGGCAGAGCATGTGATTCCGTCTAGGGGGCAGCAGAGAACTAGCATCGGCAACTAGCCACATAGTCATGGAACGGGGTGGCTTGTAGGCTTACAACAGAAAGAAGAGTGTTCAGCTAATCTCACACTTACCTCCACATATTCTAATTGTGTCCTTCCCTCAGTCTCATTTTTATTAGTGGGCTAAGTCAGCACGCTGTAGTAGTCTGAACACTGAACTACAACTCTGGAGACCCAGGGTCAAATGACCATTTGGTCATGAAAACCCACTGTGTGGCCTTGGGCAAGTCACACTCTCTTAGCCTCAGAGGAAGGCAAAGGTAAGGCCCCTCTGAACAGATCTTGCTAAGAAAACCCTGTGACAGGTTTGCCTTAGGGAAATGACTTAGTCGGAAATTACTTCAAGGTATACAGCAACAAAGGACCCCATTAAGGCACTGTGCTCTTCCTCGCTTTAAGTAAGGGCATATCCTTCAGTTTTTCACAGATGAAAATCAGAATCTGTGCAGCCGAGCAACATCAGAGTATGGTCACGATGGCAAAAATTGTTAGCAAGGAAGAACAAAGGGAGCAGTGGATTCAAACTACAGGAAAAGAGATTCCACCTGAACCTCAGGAAGAACTTTCTGACAGTCAGAGCTGTTCGTCAGTGGATTATGCTGCCTCACAGTGAGATGGAGTCTCCTTCTTTGGAGCTTTTTAAACAGAGGTTGGATGGCCATCTGTTGCAGGTGCTTTGATGTATGTTCCTGCATGGCAAGAGGTTGGACTGGATGGCCCCTATGGTCTCTTCCAATTCTATTATTCTGTGATTCTGTGAACACACAAGCCAGAAAAGGATGCAGCAGTTTGCTTTTACTTGAGCCTACTGGGAAGGACTAGATGCCACCTCTCCTTTCCCCTGCTGAGTTAGCTGAGGGCCTTTCCACACTACACTGTTACAGTGCTCTTATTCCACTTTCAACATCCTATGGAATCCTAGGGTTTACAGTTTAGAGAGAGGCATTTAGAATTCTCAGTCAGGGAGCTCTTTGGCCTCAGTAAGCTACAAACCCCAGAATTCCACAGGATATTGAACTGGAATAATAGCACCATAACTGTGTAGTGCAGAATGGTCCTGAATACAAACTACTTTTGTACTTTGAACTCAGTTTGCAGCAGTTAAAGTAAGCTGAGGACTAAGGGGACAAGTGGGATAAGAAAAGAGAAATTGGGACATTTTCAAAGCAGCTGAAGAAGTGGGACAACAGAGGATTGAGTGGGACTGTCCCTGCCCAATCAGGACAATTGGAAGGCACGTACATGGCCCTGCCAGGTGCTGTTGGAGTGCAAATCGCATCATCCCTCATTAGTGGCAATGCTGTCTAGGCTGGATGGGAGTTGCAGCTCAACAACATCTGAAGGGTCACACAATTCCCAGCCCTATTTTACATCACAAGCAAATCATCAGATCAGTACAAAACTGTCCATGTATAAAATGGGAGCTGAATTTATAAACAAAAGCTCATTTTCTATAGGGTGGTTCCCAAGTGATATCTGGTTCTCTGGACCAGTCAGTAGTTTCCACTGTGGCACTGGAAGCTTTACAAGGCACTTGGACCATCAACAGATGGTCACTGTAAAAATAAAGGCTTCTTGCTTCTTCCATCCTAGGGCTTCCTGTGCTTTAGAAGTGTGGGAATGGTTTTTAAAAATGCAGAAAAACAAGGGATGATCTGAGTGAATCAGATCCAGGCAGTGGCAGAGCTTGGAGTGTGTGGAGAGGGGATGGGGGGCATGGTCACAGTGCGTGGGGGCATGGCTGTGGAGCGGGGGGCAGGGCCATGGCATGCAGTGGTGTGGCTACAAGCTGGGACACCCCAAAAACATTGCCATCCCGGGGGAAATGCTCCCCCACCCCCCGTTTCTACGTGACTGCATCTAAGTACAAATAAGACCACCATATGCCACCCCACTTCATCACATCCATTTCCTATGTCTTTAACAGCTGTACTACAGGGAAAAATGTAGTAAATACAGTGGCCTCTCCACATTCAAGGGAGTTCGGGGCACAGAACCCTTGTGAAAGTGGAGAAATCACAAATAATTCTCCCCCTGTGATCCCCCTCCCATTCCCTTTCAGGGGTCTGGCACGCGAGCCTTTCTTCTCAACACCGAAGCAGAGGCAAAGCAATGGAAAGGGAGAGCTCCGGAGGGGCACAAGGGAAGTGCAAGCGCATGTCTTCCTCTGCCCCATTGCCTTACCTTTTGCCTGAGTACCAGCTCTCAACACTGGGGCCAGAGGCAAGGGGATGGGAGGGACAGCTGCGGAGGGCAGAAGGAAAGCCTTCTTCCCCACTCCATCCTCTTTATCTTTTGCTTCACAGGAGTTCTCGGCACAAGGGCAGAGGCAAGGGAGGGGGACCTCTGGAAGGCAGAAGGAAAATGGGCACTGGAAGCTTTTAAAGGTACTCTCCCCTGTCTGGCACTCTGTACGTGTATTTGGTACTGGAAATATTGAATAGAGATATAAGGTCTGATGAAAGAATTCAAGGTATAGAAGCCAGAAAAGAAGTGTTTAAATTGAGAATATTTGCTGATGATTTGGTTGTAATGTTGGAAAATCCTGTAGAAAGTATAGAGCTACTGATGGTTTGATGGTTTGACTCTAATTTGGTGGTCTGACTAGATTTAAGATTTTAAAAAAGACAAAGATGTTAACAAAGAATATAGATACACAAAGCAAGAATTATTTAATGTATAAAACTAGTTCTGAGATAGGGAAGAAAGTTAAATATATTGGTGTTACTTTGTCAAATGTGAATTATTTTTTGTTCCAGAACAATTATGTGAAGGTTTGGAATAAAATTAAGAAAGATCTAGTGAGATGAGAGAATTTAAAATTGTCAATGATAGGTAGAATTTCTGTGATAAAAATGAATGTATTACTTAGAATGATGGTTTCATTCCAGATAATATCAGTTTTGATAAATTGTGTGCCCTTTAAGCAACGGCGGAAGGATTTGTCTAAATGTATTTGACAAGGAAAGAAACTCAGAGTTGGATTTAAAATATTACAAGATGCAAAAGAAAAAGGAGGCTTGGGCTTACTGAACTTGACATTTTATTGCTTGCTGCCTGGTTTGGTTGAAAGAGTGGATAACATTCACAGCAGGTTGTTGGAGATGAAGGAACATAATTTAAGATCTGCGTGGCATGCATATCTACAGTACGATAAAGAATAAGTGAATGTAGGTTTTAGGAATCATTTTGTAAAATGTGCTATATTAAGAGTATGGAATAAATATAACAGTAGGTTATATCCTCAAACATGTCTATGGGTTTCACCACAGGAAGCATTTTATAGAAGAGAGATGATGGGTAAACAAAGATGGTTAACTCATCAAGACTTACTGATGGAGGACTTGATCTCTGATGGCATTCCAGCCCTTATATTCTTATTCAGCTGCTTAGGCTGAGATAGCTCATGCCCAACAAATATCAAAATAGAGAAACAGCAGGATAGCCTAGCTTTTGACAGTTTGACAAAACTGCGCAGTTCATGTGTTCTGAAAAGGAGGAAGAAATTACAAAAGAAGTATAAATGATAACATTTCACTGTCTCTTCCGTTAGCCTACAGAAGTTTCCAAGAGGTCAGTGCCCTTTGAGCAACATGTTACTGAATATTTCTGGTTACATTTGTAAAGATATTCTGTACCTACGAATTTATGGGAATGATGGTGAGAAATGAGGATGCACTGCTAATCCTGGACAAAGGCAAAAATCTAGCAAGATCCAAGCACAATAACAGTTTTGCTTGGACTTTGTTTTTAGGTGGAGCTTCCAGTAAACCTCTAAGCATTCTATCAAGCTTAGCAGAAACACAGCAAGCAGGCAGGCAGGCAGGCAGGCAGATAGACATACTTGTACCTAATCTGTGGTGGATCTGAGGCACTAAGGAATGTTTCTGTTTATGTAAGAGAACAGTTTCTGATAAACCTCCCATCTGTGTCATGTCCCACACTGTTCTGGAGGGCCTCCCCCCAAAAAAAATCTTCAGGAGAAGCTTTGAGAAGACTCTGGGGCGTGCAGCAGATGCATAGGGAATTGGCCAAAATTAGGTGTCCTTCCTTGTGCCTGTGGAAGAATTTCCCAGTAGCACAAAACTATCACTGGACACAGCTAACCTCACTACTTCCCTTTGTCCCTCCCTTCCTTTACAAACAAGGGGCAAGAGAGAGAGAGAGAGAAACAAACATCAGACAGGCAGCCAGACACACTTAACACAGAAGGATGGACCGTTCAATCTATCCAAAATGCTGTAATTCTTAAGGGCACCCATCCCATGTAATTCAGCCTCAGAGGAGAAGCTGGCACATGCCACATAAACACACCCTCTATGCCTGAGAAAAATCAGCTGAACCATTCTGTCGCCACATCTTGTCGCTTTGATTTCCTGAGTAAGATCTAGTTCACCCAACAAGTCTAAGCCAGGTAGGTAGAACACCAAAGTTTCTAGCTCAGCTGTGACGGGAGGGGGGCACACATATTGCATTCAGATTGGTTAGGGGAAATTATGCCAAGTTTTGGGATAGACATGGACCATGTAAATATTCTCTGCTTAATAAACCACCCAACTGCAACAATGTGACTGATTTATCCACTTGTAACTCAGCTTTTTCTCCATATATCCCTAGTCAAGTATCACAATATAGTGAGACTGGAAAATTGCTTTCAATAGACCTCTGCTGGGACACTTAGTGCTATTTCAGTGTTCATCCCTGAAAGATAAATGCAAAAATGTAGGCCTCAAATGAGTTACATTTCAAATAATATCAGTAAGGAGCCAAGGTGTACTACTTCTCAGTACAATGGGCACAACTGAGGCAGGTTCTTGCCAAACTTGTCAGCATAGATGTAAACTGAGAGAGACAAAATTCTGTCAGCTCAACCAGACACAAAAGAGAAGTTTAATATCTAAAGCAATACAGCCAATACTGATATAGCCACAGTTTCTCCCCCAGTACTCCAGATACGAAGATGTGTGTGCAAGCTACTTCCTCAAATGATCTTACATTGGGCAAGACTTCCTATAAAAATAGTAGTGTAGTGGTAATCCTGAGAGAATGCAGAGAGATTACTGACACAAATTGGCTTCATCGAAACAACTGTTAGCTGGAATGGGTAGATGAAATCCTACAGCTTACTTGGTACCACTTTGGAAAAGCCAGCTTGCCTCTTTGGAGATTTGACATTTTCCTGCCAATAAATTAGTATTAACTTCTGAAAATAATTAGAAACAGTAATCTTTTTCCTCTCAGGACTGCTTTAGCTGAGGATGTCTCCATAGCAGGGAACTGGTCTAAAAGGTCCTTGTGGTCCCATCCAGACAAGGAATATCCCAGGCAATGTAATTTCATTGCCAGGATCTGAGTGCCAGGGAGTGAGGAATCTTGGTGCTGATGTCATTACGCATGATATATTAAGTATCAACCACAGTTGCACTGAGTATGCCATTCAAATATAAAGACACTACACATACATGCCTCAGGCAGCACTCTTACTCTTGGATTTCTTCCTCTCATCCTGAAGACTGGAGAAAACAGTTCAGGCTGAGATTCAGGGCTTTGTCACACCATCCTGTTGTCCCATAGCAATCATACCACGCAAGGAAAGGAAAACATGCTGGTATAGAAACAACCGCTATCACACTGTCTCTGCAATAACACTATGCTGCCAGTTTGGTGCTGTACGTTCCCACAGTCTGTCTGACCCCACCTCCTTGCCCTATCCACACTACCTTCTCATGCACTATATGTATTTTTTTCTTTTGCAATTTCGGCATGTTGGAAACTTCCTCTCCATCATTTTGGCATTATGTTTCCTGTTGTTCCACTGTTTCAGCATTTCACTTTTCTAGAATCACAGTTGATTTTTGTTTTGCCCTAAATGGTGTAATTGCAGGATGCTGGCAACTACCAGGGTAGCACAAGTGTGCAATTATACCAAAAGTTAAAAGAAAGAAAGAAAGAAAGAAAGAAAGAAAGAAAGAAAGAAAGAAAGAAAGAAAGAAAGAAAGAAGGCAAGCAAGCACACCAAACTGGGGAACAGAGTAAAATCAACATTGTCACCTCTACCAGGATGCCCTCTTTGTGCATATACCACAAGTGCAATGAGCTTGGGGACAGGAAGAGGGAAAAGGGAGAACAATGGCCCCTGGCATCACTTGACTGTCATAATATCGGTACTGCAGTGGAATGAAAGGATTTCACAAATAGGTAATAGTGCAAAAGCAGCACTATTGGAGCCGTTCACAAGTGTTTCATGGGAGTGAAAAGAGACAGCCCAATAATGATGGGAATGCAATCCAACAGTGGGAGAGTGATGATGTCATGTGATAATGAGAGATCTGTCACAGTGCAACTAATCCAGTGCAATCGTGCAACAAACCAACATGTGATAAAGCTCAGAGTGAGGCAGCTATCTCAGGCTACAGATGCTGAGACACAGGAACAAACAAGAGCTCCATGTGTCACATGGGTGGTTTACCTACACCCTTATCCAATTCAGGATTCCTGCTCAGTTGCAAGTGTCAGTCTAGTTGGCTTCTTTGTATTTTGTAAAGGACGAGGAAACACCGTTTTGTCCTTTGCCTCTGGCAGCAAAAGTATTTAGCCAGGCCTATAGATTATACTCCTAATTGTATTTTCTCATTAGCAATAAGAGGAATTCTCTTGATGCTTGGGACCCAGGGATATCCGCTAAGGGCAGATCACATCTATGCCAAAAAGTCACTAGCCATGTTATCTTAGCCTCCTGGCTGAAGGTGCCTTCTCTTGCATTGCTCTTGATCATTGTCAGCTTCTACTCAGAAATATTTTAACCAGAAATGCCAGTAGCAGCCAATGCTGAGGGTATAGCAATGTCCCCTTTTCCTCCTGCTCCCCTTTGCACTTTCTCTGGTCGGAGCAGGTGTTGCAGGTCTCCAGTGTGATCCCATGAAAGTTTCTCACCCCCTTAATTTCATTCCTGTGGAGCAAGGGAGCAGCTGGTGTGTGAACACAATCCTCTCTCAAGGGAGACAGACCTAATTCCTATGAAAGCAAGATTGAGCGGAGGTGGAGAGGAGATGTGGGAACAAGTCCAGGAAAGGTCACTGATGGAAAAGCAGAGAAGGTCAGGAATAAGCCATCCCAGCCTCCCTGCTGACTTCAAGTGCTGACTGAACGCTGGCCCACATCTGATCCTAGAGCATGGTATAAACATAGGATAGGTCCTGCATCCAGTTTGTTATTTTTATACAACACAATAAAAATTGGGGTGGGGGAACACTGAATTAGCACAGGCCAGAAAAGAAGTCTAAGAATAGCTGTCAACTGAAATACATTAAAAATTATAACCCAGAGCCAGTTCTGCTGGGAAACTGGGTGAGGTAGTTTCCTCAGATGGCAGCATGCCAGGAGTGGCAAATTCACCACTCCCCACATCCACAGCAGAGCTTCTGCTGCCCTAGAAAACTGTCAGCATTTGCCCTCCCCATTGCCCTAGAAAGAAGAAGAGAAAAGCATAGTGTGGTTACCTGCTTCCCGGAGAATAAGAAGGCAGAAGCAGTGCCCCCCTACAAGAAAGAGGAGGATACTGCTATGGCATCCCTGCTCCTCTATCATAACTGAAGCTGTCTATGGCCATTTCCACACTTTCAACATCCTATGGAATCCTGGGGTTTAGAGTTTAGGGAGGGGCCTTTGAGAGCTGCCAAAGAGAGCAAGCATGGTATAGTAGTTTGAGCACTGGACTACGAGACCAGGGTTTGATTCCCTGCTCAGCCATGGAAACCCATTGGGTGAGCTTGGTCATATCACAGAATGGTCCCAGAAAATACCATTATAGTTTTGCTTTAGGGTCACCATAGGATAGGAATGACTTGAAGGCACACACAACAATGACAATGACAACAACAACAATGCTACAGGGCCAGTTATTTCCTATCATGCCCTGCTTCCAGAACGTGGCCTCTAGCTCAGAATCTGAAACAGGGGACATGCCAGAGTCTGAAACAAGGGGCATGCCAGGACCTGCTGTACAGGAAGAGGTTACAGTGCCAGCTCCAGCAGAGAGTCTTACCCCTTCAGACACAGAACAGCAATCACCTGTACCTACCTTTGCAGAGTGCAGACAGCAAAGAGAAAACCGGTGTCACTCTCTCAGAATTTATAATCAGCAACAGTTAATCAAGCCACAGCTGTGTGAGGCTTCAGACTATATAGCTGCTGCCCTTCCCCTCCAGGAGTTATCAGAGCTTATATGACTGTCTATCCTGCTGACCACTCTGACTGACCTTGGATAGTCTCTTGCCTTGGAACGCTGTTGGACTTTATTTATGACTCCGTGCTTACTGCCTGGAAGTAAGGCCATTTCTGCACGGGGTAATAAGAACGGTGCAGTGCGTCCTCTACAGAGGATGTCTGCACCTTGGAGCGGACTGGGTCCGGACTACTTACTGTAGATCTGCACCTCAGTCCACTCCAGAACGACCCCAAGTGGTCCTCCAGCATGCTTTTGAAAGACCTGATTTTTCCAGTCTTTCAAAAGCCCGGAGTGCACCACTGCATGCCTGCTCTCTGGTGCAGATTTGCAGGTTCATACCAATGCGAGCCTGCAGTCTGCAGAGGGTGGGTTTTAGGCTGGCGAGCTTCAGAGGTTGGTCGGGACTCACGACCTGGGAAGGGAAGCCAGCTTCTGGTGCAGGGGTGTGTGCCATAGTTTTATCCCTCTCTTCCTGGGGGTGCTGCTGCCACCTTTTTCATCTTTGATAGGGTGGTGGCAGGTGATGCTTCAGCTTCTTTATTCTTCCTAGGTTGTAGCGTAGGGGTAAGCATCAAGCTCACTTTCAGCCATGATGGTAAATACACACATTTCTACAAGGAGACTACCTTACCATCAATAAATTATAATCTACGGATGGTCATAAAAGAGTATGCCGGTATTTCAATTAAATATTTTATTCCCTTCGACAACCCTGAAGTATCCCAAAAGTTGTGGGGATGGCAGAGTGATCTTTTCATTTATGCTTATTTGTACCTGTAATGAGTATTGCAATTATGGCTTTGAGACACAATCAAATAGCTGCAACACAAAACCAGTATCAGTAATGCCTTTTATTTTAAACAAGGGTGTCAGTTATGAAAGAGAATATGCAAACATTAAAGTGTAGAAAAACACAAGTGCTATGTTCATAAATACATGCAAACAAAATTATATGTAACTTGTATCCTGCAAAATAGCCATGTTTTAACTGCTGTTGGAAATTCCCTTTCCAGAAGTCTGAGCATTGTTGAGGTGTGGGTAAGAGAAATTCATATTCTTCTCCTTCACGTCAAGTGCACCCTACTGCCTTGCCTCTTTCTTGAAGGAACGTTTCTAGATCTTTCACAGTGAAAATTCAGTACTCCCCCCCCGACAAATAGAAGGTATTCTATATAACAGTTAAAGAATGCATCCTGTTCTAATTTTACCCCGATATTGGTGCATTTTTGTATACTTCATTTTCTGGAGCAGCAGCAGCGTTGTTCATGTTCAACATTTTAAACAATTACATGGGTGCCATGTTTCATCTTTCTGTCTGTTGTGGAAGTATCCAATGATTCTGACACCACTACATGTGAATCAAGCCCAGACATATTTGCATAACTAAATGCTGCATTGCACTTAAGGCTTTCAAGCCCTGACCTGCTCATCTTTATAAGGTTTCAGTTTGAGAGAAGCTAGTCTAATGGCCCCCATTCAGCTTTTATCCTGGGCAACAAACAAGTGATCATGGAGGGGAATGTCCATTAACATCTCCCTCAAAAGGGTCCTAAATGAGCATTGCCATGCAGCTGGTGCTGTGCCTTGTTCTTGTTGTGTGCCTTCAAGTTCTTTCTGAGGCCCTTTCCACACGGGGTTAATAAAACGGTGTAGGGCGACCTCAACCGGAGGTCATCCACACCGTGGAGTGCGCAGGGTCGGTTTTAATTTTGAGGTTCTATACCTCAAACCGCCCTGAAGCAGCTGGAAGTGGTGGCACCGCATGTTTTTTAAAAACCACTTTCCAAGTGGTTTTTATTAAACACAAGGGTGCAGCCCCGTACCACCCTGTCACAGTGCCCCGGTGCGGATTTGCAGGCGCGCGCAAGTGCATGCCTGCAGATCTGCCAGGGGGTGGGCTTCCGACTGGCGAGCTTCTCCGATTGGTGGAGAGCCTCCGCCAGCCATAAGCCACCATTTTGGATGCTGCCGGACACCGCCGGACGCTGCAGGAGTGTGGAGCGGCGAACGTGCACTGCTCCTCGTGGCGATGGACTTACCCGGCTTCAGGTAAGCTCTGTTTCTGCGTGCTTTGCCCCGTTTCTCCCTCCGCATGTGGAAAGGGCCTATGTTATGGTGTCCCTAAGGTGAACCTATTGCAGGGTTTTCTAAGGTTGAGAGTGTGCAATGCTACCAAAGTCACCCACTGGGGCCATTTCTCCCTCGCTGTTATAGTGCTATTATTCCACTTTCAGCATCCTGGGAATTCTGGAGTTTGTAGAGCTCTCTGGCTGGGAATTCTAAAGGCTCCTCTCTAACTGCAAATCCCAGTGCAATAATAGCACTATAACAGTATAGTGGAGAAATGGCCTGGGTTTCCATGGCCAAGCAGAGAGTCAAACCCTGCTCTCCAGGGTCATAGTCCAATGCTCAAACCACTATCCCATGCTGGTTCTCTGTTGCCTACAGGTGCACATTTGATTCCTCACTGACAAATGCATTTTAGGAATGCACTGCTATGCATTCATCTCCTTAGCAGAATGGGGCAAGTAAATGCATCACTTCCTGCTTGGATTCACAGGTTCTATAGAGCTTGCATGTGTGGGAGGGAGGAGGGAGGTTATACTGATTTCTGGTTGCATATCTCTGGTGAGGATACAAAGAGAGAGCTGGCTCTGATCTTTCCCCATTCGGACTCCTTCTTAAGTAAGGCTTGGTTGGCTTCTGCTCTCTTTTTGCCAGCAGGTAAAGAACTTTTTTATTTTAACAGGCCTTGAGCTTTTAATTGGTTGGAACAAAGATCTTTTTAATGAAGTGTGCTGATCTTTTGAGTTTTTATTTGCCTTAAATTAATGTTTTAATTGGATTGTTTGTTTAACGCTTTTGAAACTTTACATCATATATCATTTTTGCTTATATTTTGTTTTAACTTATGTTATAGAGCTTTGAGTTCCATGTTGGAAGAAAGGGAGGAAATTAATGAATTAATTGAGGTTGATGGAATATTGTATTGCACTCTGGTTATTAGATGCCTGAAAATACAATGAATGAATACATTAAAATGCCTTGAATTCTGAGGGGAAAAACAGGGAAGTCTGCATTGATATCAAGCTTGGTAGTGAGCAGCCAATCCATTGCCTGCCCTGTAGCTGTGATCCCACAGCACACTTATTAAAATATTTAAGCAAATTTTATTCAAAATGATTTTATTCAAAGCAGACACATAATGAATTTCAGATGTTGGTGTAGCTACCAGAAGCTATATTTCTTTGCTTATGTGCTCTGCATGCTGAAGGATACCTTTATTTGCCCAGAGCAATGAAGAGAACAGCTGCAAAGCAGGACTGTAGCAGTTGCCATAGATGTTAATCATGTAAAGGAAAAACTTTTGGTTTTCAGAGTCACCTCAACTGAAGCAACCACAGTTCCTCCATGCATTGCTAAACAGTGGAAGATCAAAACCTAAACCCAAAGGAAATGCAATCCACTCCTATGCATCATTACCATGTAGGCTAGACAACCTCCTGATTAGCTGAGGCAGGCAAAACCATAGCCTGAGAAAAATCAGATCAGCGATACACATAGCAAAGCTCCCCACCATAAAAAATGGGCTAAGCTAAAGGAAAGTAAAGGCAGATATCCTACAGTGAGGCAGATAAATAAAATGTGTCAAATTAAGCAGATATGACAAGGAGTTTTAAGTCATAGGACAATATCCTGTTATTTTCTTGATGTATAAAAGAGAAAGAAAGAGAAGCCAGATTTGTCACCTTTGAAGATCTATTGTGGCATAACCTTGCATGGTTTGATGTGGTGGGTTATGGTACGCAAAAGCTTCTGCCACAGTAGATCTGCTAATTTCCAAGGTGCCACAGTTTTCCCGCCAATTTTTTCATCAAAGCATATACGCAGACATCACAGATGTTGACTTTAGGAGATGTAATCTATTCTTAAACAACATCAGAAAACCTGTAAATACAGATATGATGTGGGAAAAAAACAAAGGGTGATGCTTCATTTATGTCAGACCTTTTACAGGTTTGTAAAACTCAAGTGATGGAATGGACTCTGTCTCTATTTTTTGAAAACAATAACAGTATTATTTATATAAACCATTTCTTATTTTTCCTCATACTGATTATTACTATCACTGACACTACCACTGTCATGGTGGTGGTGGTGGTGGTGGTGGTGTCAGCCTAGAAAGGAGAACCTTGAGGCTGTAAGTGTCTCTTAACCTAACTCGATTCAAAGAGCTGTGAGGATGAAAGAGAGGCATAAGAACCAAAGATAACTTGAGACAGTTTGTTATCTCACTGAGAAGTCTCTGGTATAAAACCTTAGAGAGATGCTGGCAGCCAGTGTGGATGAGGGATGGAAAAACTTTTTTCCTCTAGTAGTTCTAGACTTCAATTCCCAGAAGCCTCAGTCAGTGCAGCCAATAGAAAGGAACTGTAGAGTTGTACTCCAAAACATCTGAGGGCCAAAGTTTCCCCATCCGTGATACAGGCAATTCTGAACTAGAGGGGCAAAGAGGTTTCTGATTCCCTATAAGGGAGCTCCTGTGCTCCTAAGGATGCTTATCAAAATATGATAAGGAGAAGCCAGTGGAAGAAGTCAAGAGTCAACATTACGTTGCATATCAGAATGACACCAGTTCAGGAATGCTTAGTGAATTTGGGGAGATTCCACACCAGATATGGCGCACTGAACCATTATGAGTAAGGTGGGTGTTACACTGAGAAAGAAGTTTCTATCCATTTGTATTTTGACAAAGCGTGTCTGACTCATATATTGCTCATAACGTCATTGAGTTTATCCTATTCATTTCAGGCATGTCTCATCTCCTGGAAAGGATGCACACCTTGAGGTAAAGGTGGATATGTGCAAACAGATATAGTGCATGTTTCCTTTGTTTCCAGCTGCCTCCCTCAAAAGAATGGGGAACACCTCCTCAGTTCCATCTTGCAAACAGAGAAGACAGTCTTGTGTCAGGGGAAGTTTCTTTGGACTGAAGTATAAGAAAACCAAGAAGCTCTATCAGTACCCCAGATCAACCTCCCCCTTCTCTCCTTCCCCTCTGCAACCCAGTTCCAGTGACCTCTTCCAAGGGACTGCAGCAAAGAAGGCAGGAAATGGGTGCTCACCCAGCTCTTTGATGTCACAGCTGGAAGGTTTTTGTCAGTGGCCAGGCATCTCCAGCCCGCTGCTGCCTCCAGGCAGACAGGATGGCTCCCTTTCTGCAACAGGAGAGTGGCCTAGATAGTGATCACCTACCTATCACCCAGGATACTCGATAAGAAAGAAGGCTGTAGAAAGAAAAAGCTAGCCAAAGCAGGAATGGGAAAAGGACAGCATCAAGACAGGGCTTGGATCCCTAACCTCAACTGCTGCAAGCCCAGACTTCGGCTCCTTTTGAACTCTGGCAGTTCTTCGAATTCTTCAAGCACCCCACCCCCACATGCTTTCAACCCTAAGGCTTAAGACAGTGGTGATGCACACGTTTCCCCCAATGAGCTTCCCCAGCCCATCTCTCTTCACCCCTCTTACTTCCTTCAGATCTCCTGTTGTCAGAACCACCTTTCCCATCATACCTTTATCACAATAGCCTCTCCATTCCTCACCCTGCTGTAATGTAGTCTGTAACTAGGCCTAAGCAAGTGTCTTTGAAATAATCACATAAAGATTTCTAATGCCCTCTCTGGCTCTACTCTCTTCCCAGATCCCTTATCCTTCTTCTCTTCTTTTCCTGTATCACATTGTTACTGTCACCCCCTTGAGGCAGGGACCTTTCTTCTTAGGCCCTTACTGCATTGTTCCCAGTCCAACCCATCCCACTGCATGATGTCTTCCTTAACCAATTGCTTTCCCATCCCTTTCTGTTGCTAATTAGCAACAGAACCAGAAAAAATCTGGTAATGGCCTCTTTCCTGCCCCAAGTCTATCACCTGGGCAAGAGCAGTTCTTCATTTGTGCTTGATAGCACTCCTTGTGTGATAGAGAGCATTTGGAACTGGAAGCAACACAGAAATGGAAATGCTGGAATTGACACAGAACAATGCGCTATTGAGGTATGGTGCAGTAAGGGCTTTAGTCTTTAGTCACCACACACTCTGATTGTGCTACACAACAGCAGCAGCAGTACTTCTAGTACTACCATGAAGAAGAAGGATCCTGAAAAAGTCATGTTTTGAGATGGCCTATTGAAATAAATGGTACTTAAATCACAATCCTGAATAATAAATAAGTACATTTAGTACTATATGCTTCTTGGTTTCTATACATGAAATGTTTTGTCAGTGTTCTACTCATGCCCAAACCAACGGACAGGGCCAAGAAGGGTTTTTCAGAGTTTCAAGTTACAGCAGGAAATGGCCTTGGTTATAAGTGACAGCTTTGCCCCTACTTGGTCAGACTGATGTCTTCTTGGCTGCCTTAGGTTGTGGCTTTGTGGCTACCCTTCATGGGGGAAATGGGAATTGCCTCAATGACTATATACAATTGCAATGCCATTTCTATGGACCCATTTTATTCACTGGCATTTAGGTGCTTCTACTGAGCAGGAAGCAGACAATCTTTCTAGTCCTTCTGCCACTCTTCTGTGGACTTGCTCATGGACTGTGTGTGTGTGCGCGCGCATGTGCACATGCCTCTTCAAGTCACCTGTCGAATTACAGCAAACCCATGAATTTCATAGGGTTTTCTTAGGCAAGGAATACTCAGAGGTGGGTTTGTCAGTTCTTTCCTCTGAAATATAGAAACAAATTTTAGTTTCCATTTTTTTTTAGGTCTTGGAACATATGTCATCTGTTATGCTAATGAGTTAGTCTGTCTGCCTGATTCGTAGTTGCAAGATTGTGTAACCTAAATACCTCAAGCATGACATGTCTACTAAGGAAGACTAGGAGTATGCACCCTGGGGGTTATTTGTTTTTAAAATTGATTAATTAATGATAGCTCATTTACCTCTGTATGTAACCTGCAGTACTAACTTTAGGAACTAGGTAGTTCTCCAGGAAGTTGCAGTCTCATCTGGCATGTTAATACTTAGGCAACTCCACTTGTTTCAGAATATGCTAAGAAAAAGGAACGTTTGGGTTTTTACTGCTAGTTGACCAAATACCGCCAAAAAAGTCCAGTTGCTAATGAGTGTGCAAGAAGAAAAGAAGGAAAGTGAACAGAGGGAAAAGCTGAAGGAACACTTGGGGGAGAAGGAGAGTGCAGACCAACAACAACAAAAGAATAAAAGGTTGTTGAGAGAAAGAGCAAGCATCTGTGTGGATGAGGGTGGGTTGACAACTGAAGGGAGAAGATGCTCACCTGGGCTGGAGGGTGAGGAGAGAGAAAGAGTGCCAGGACAAGGACAGGGATTGAAGAATCTAAATGCACATCTGGAAGGCCTAAGTACTCTAAAAGATCCTGTCTGATCTTGGAAGCTAAGTAGGGTGAGCCATGGTTAGTGCTTGGATGGGAGACTGCCAATGAATACCAGGTGCTGTAGGCTATATTTCAGGGGAAGGAACTGGCAAAACCACCTCTGAGAATCCCTTGTCTAAGAAAACCCTATCAAATTAATGGGAGGGCCATAAGTTGACAGGTGTCTTGAAGGCACACCTGCACATGCGCGTACACACAGACACACGCAAACTGGGTATTTATGCTTAGTTATTACATAATAAAAGCCATAATGTGACTTACCACTTTGTCCTCTAGAGGGAATATGGATGAATAGAACAAAATGCTTTGCTTTGCTTTTCTCTTTTCTTTTTCAGAGCTGGCAAGGCAAGTGATAGCCAGCCCAGTTGCAATAATTGCGTTTCATGGCTTTGGCAAAGAAACTCATCCATACCTGCAAATGAACTCCAGTGCCAGGCCCAGCCTCATTTAATACTTTCTGGCATTATGTGTAATTGTACCACAGTCTCTCTCTCTCTCCCATCCTTTAGAAGCAAGCCTTCCCAGAGATTACTAGAGACATGGGCCAAATCCCTGCTCTCCATCACTGCAAACCCCAGCAGCAATGTGTAATTTCTAAAACTCTTTATCACTTTAATTTTTATGGCTGTGCATTGAAATGGCCTAAATATACTAAAGGCACCAGATCCCATCTTATCTTGGAAGCAAAGAGGGTCAGCTCTGTTTAGTGCTTGGATGGGAGACAAGCAATGAATACCAGGTGCAGTAGGCTATGTTTCAGAGGAAGGAACTAATAGGATAACTTCCGAGTATTCCTTGCCTAAGAAAACCCTATGAAATTCATGGGGTTGTCATACGTCAACAGGTGATTTGAAATACCACTAGAAATCCATAGAGACTTATTCCTTGCAGATTTGCTAGCCAAAGTATGACATGTGTCCCTTTCTGAAATATAACATGACAAGGTATGAATATCCACAGACTCAACCAAACAGGACTGGTTTAATGAAAACTTGGATCTCTTCACATTACATTGTTATAGCACCGTGATTCCACATCCACAGATATGTCTACATCCTGCCAGAAACTGGAAGTTATAGTTTGGTCAGAGGCACCAGGGAGGTCTCTGGCTGAGGATTTTAAAGTCCCCTCCCTATACTGCTAGTTGCAGGAATCCATAGGATGGAACCGTGGGAGTTAAAATAGAATCATAGTACTATACTATATTTGTGTGGCATGAAAGAGCGCTTGGTATTCATTTATCAAGAGTGCTAGCACAGGGAGAAATGTGCAGTAGGTGATTCCATTATCTCATATCTCTTTTTTCGAAATAGAGTCTCATTTGATCCCATGCATTCTTATCTATATAAATATAGAATGCTTAAACCCAGGTGGGAATTATGTGGCCCTCCAGATGTTATTATTGAACCACAATTCCAAGGAGCTCTAGCTAACACAGACCATGATGAGGAATGCTAGGAGCTATAGTTTAACAATTGCTTGGGGACTACATAATTCTTGCCCCTGCCCTAAACCCAGTGACTAGTTCTAACTAGGGCAGACCCATTGACTCAGCTGCTGAATGGAAAGCCAAGACTTAGGTAAATCCTATTGATTCAATGGGTCTATTCTAGATGAGGCTAGAAATTGAAGTTTGGATATAGACTGGGGCTTGTATTACTCTAATACAGTACAGTGTCTTTAGTTCTACATTAATGCCTTTAATTTTAAAAACATCGGCTTTTTTAAAAAAAGCTGCTGCTCTCCCGTTACTGGCTTTACTCCATGACCATCTTTAATCAGTTTTAGACCTTATTCCAATTTAATTCTTTACATTTAACCATTTTAAGCAGTAGCCCCTGTTATGTTCACCATGCAGATCACTTCATTTATTGGGTGGTATAGAAGAATAGCAGGTGCTGGAGGCTATATTTTGGATGAAGGAACTGACAAAGCCACCTCTGAGTATTCTTTACCCTAAGAAAACCCTATGAAATTCTTTGGGTTACCATAAGTTGGTAGACAACGTGAAGACACATACACACACTTAGAAACAATGGTAAGTAAAGAACTGAACCTTTGCTTTCCTGCACGTGCAAATATCCTTGTTCTGTTATAGAACTATTCCTTGCCTCAATAAAATGTTGTTGCTGTGAAAGAACACAACAAAACACCAAGCACTCTGCATTACATTTCTGTGTTTACCTTTCAAGTCCTCAGGCTTCATAGGAGTGCCTTCAGATGACACTTCATGTACTGAAAGGGATGGACTACAAGCTTTCTTGTTGTTGTGTGCCTCCAAGTCATTTCTGACTTATGGCAACCCTAAGACAATCCTATCATGGGATTTTCTTTGCAAAATTTGTTCAGAATGGATTTGCTTTTGCCTTCCTCTGAGGCTGAGAGTGTGACTTGCCCAAGGCCACTCGGTGGATTTTCATGGACAAGTGGGGATTTGACTCCCATGTCTCCAGAGTCATACTCCAACATGACTGGAAGCTGTCAACTATCACTTCCCAGGTGCTAGGATTGATACCAAGCAAGGAAGTATGTTTTCCTGCTTTATGATGCTGACAACAGTGGTGGCAGCAATGGTGTCTGTTATCTATTACCATTCTTTTACAGACTCTCATTTGTTGATTTTTGTATCTTTACTCCAGTTGTGTCATGCTATCAATGACAGTGACCAAAATGGGGGACCACCACCACCACCACCACCTTCACTACAAAAGAGAAAGAAACTTGTAGTATTTAAACACTTCTGTTGTGGCATTGACACAAATTGTTGGGGAGTGGAACCCATTTTCTCATATGCCAATGAATCCACAGGATTTATGCATGTGTCAAGAAACTCACTTCATTCCACAGGTCTACTCTAGTTGGGATGACCATGTTGGCTGGGGGATTCTGGGCAGTGCTGTCCTCCAAAGTAACTTTTTCACACTCCAGTTATCCCAAAGCAAGCTATACTCCACTATTTCCGAGTAAACATGCACAGAATTGCGATGTTAGTCAATGAGACAGGCTGGGGAGCAATCCTGTACGTACACCAGATCTTTCTAGAGATGTCTCCCAGAATACTGTCTGTCGTAAGTTCTCCTGGCACAGGTGCCACTGCAGCAGCATCTCTTCATTTCTGGTGGCGCCATCAGGCCCCTCAGCCAAGTGGAACAAGAGAACAGGGCTGCATCCTAAGTGATTTAAGATGTTTTGATTGACTAAAAAGCTACTGTCAGTTAACTGGTTATTAGACTTTTAAATGTTTACATTTATTTTTGATATCAGAAAGTGTTTTTAATCGCAGTGACAATTGCCAACTGAGTAGAGACATTCCTTACTAGTTTGGGGCAGCCGATGAACAGAAGATGCCTCTTCGAAGATGTTGCCTGGTGAAACACATGCAGTAACCTACCGTGGAAGTCTGGGGTTTGCAGGTTAGGGAGGGGCCGGCCGCCCTCTCCCTAAACTGCAAACCCCAGACTTCCACAGGATGTTGAAAGTGGAATAACAGCACCGCAACATCCTGGTTTGAAAATGGCCATAGTGTCTCAAAACAGGTGGCGAGCCCGCGAGGGGATGACAAAAGTGGCACTTCTGAGCCTGTGCAGAATGCTTTCCTCTCATCATAAGCGGCCACACCCCCAGAGGTCTGGAATCAACAGGAAGGGCTTTCTCGCCCGGGGGGCGGTGACTTCGCAACCTGCCCGCTCGGGGTCCGGGTCTTCCTGCGCGAGCTCACTGCAAGCCCCGAAGCGGGAGAAGGCGGAGGCGAAGCCGGGGCGGCAGGCCGGAGCCGGGGCGAGCGAGGCACCGCCCACGGCGCTCCCGGGCTCCAATCAGGCGGCGGGGCGGGGCCGGGCGGGGCCGAGGCTGGAGCCGCCGGCCGCTGGGCGGGCTCGCCCTGCTGTGCCCTGCTCTGCCCTGCTCTGCTCTGCTCTGCCCTGCCCTGCCTCGCCTCGCCTCCCTCGCCTCGCCTGCGGGATGCTCGGGCTGCGGCGGCTCCGGCTCGGGAAGGAGCGCGGACTCCGGTGAGCGCTGAGGGCTTGCAGCCGGGGCACCGCCGCCCCGTCTCCTCCGGCCAGTCCCCGCCGCCCGTGCCAGCGGACGCATCTGGAATCGGCGGACATCGCCGCCTGCTTCTCCCCCTGGCGCGGCAGAAGCCTCCCAAGCAGATGGACTCGCAGCTGCCGGAGGTGAGAGCGCGGCGGGGTAGATGATCTCGCCCGCCCCGTCCCGTCCCGTCCCGCCCATTCCGTGCTGCCAGTCCCTTGGGCTGCCGGCACTGGAACTCTTCCTCTTCTTCCTTATTTTCCCGTCACGGGGGGAGGGGCGGGAGTCTGAGGATGCATGGGGGCTGGCTAGCTGAGATCAGGAGCTGGCTAGCCAGCCGAACAGGAGAGCTTCGCTTCCCGCTTCCCAGACATCCCCTCCCCGGACTTGGCTGCCACCCGACGGCTGAGCGGGGCTGGTGCCGAGTGGGATCTCGCTTTGATCCAAGGATCAAAACGAATGAGGATCAGAGCTGGAGCCCAAGGCCAGGAGCGTCTCCCATTTGAGATCCAGGGCTATCAGCGGACCCGCGAGGGGCACCTCTCTCTGTCGGTCGGGGCGGAGGAGATGCGCCTTGCTTGGCATATCCCTTCCTCTGCCCGCTTGCCCCAGTTATTTCCGCTGTGGAAAGAAGGAGCCATGAGATGAGTCTCCTTTTGTGGGAGGGGGAGAGATCTGCCACTGGCAGAAAGTGCCAGCAGAAACTCGTGGGCCAGTGGCGGTCTTCTGGCCAGTTTTAGGAACAACGAGTATCTTTTGGCTTCACTCTGGCTTGAGCTTCTTGGTCTTCAGTTCTTGTTGCCCTAAAATGAAAAACGGTAAAAGCTGCTGTAAAGTGGTGTGTGTACGTGAGGGAGGGTATCTCCTGCAGAGATGCAAAGACTGTGGCACAAAATGCCAGAGTGGTAGCTCTTTGGCAGCGGTGTGTGTGTTGTGGTGAGGTGGAAAAGGACCCGGCTGGATGCAAGAGGCGCTTGATGGAAGAAATCTCTGTTGTGGAGCAGAGCTTTCCTTCTCGAAAGAGGAAGGAGGGTGTGAGACTAGCTGTGGCTAAAACATCAGAGGCATCCATCCTTAGAGGCTACAGCATTCCCTCAGCTGTTGAAAGAGAGTTGCAGGCCTCTCCCAGAATGAGGAGAAAGTCTTGTTGCTGGGACACATGAGAACATTTTTGAGACCGTGTGTTTCTGTCCTACATCTGGCTGTGTATGGACACACACTGCTGAACAAATGAGTAATACTCCAAAACAGACCCGTCAATTCCTAAGCCAGGGGTGGGAATTGTGAGGCCCTCCAGATGTTCTGAGACTACAACTCCCATAGTTGCTTACCCTTGGCCCTGCTGATTTAGCGGGTGCTGGGAGCTGTAGTTCAACAACAACACAGTTGCCACCCCTGTTCAATGCATATGAGCCTGTTCAGGATTCTGTCTCTGTAGTACTGATTCACATGATAGATATTGCAGTATATACAAATATAACATCTGTTTCTGTCTGTGTAAGGGGAGGGGTAGGTGTTCAGCGGTGGAAAGTCTGAAACTGCCAAGACAGAGGAGATGACTGGGCATGTCCTTGACAGAGCATGGCATTCAACTCCTGTTGCATGATTCTACTGAGGATGTTCACTTTCCCCTTTTCCATCATGAGGAAACGTGGTCCTAGTGCCCATAGAATTCCCATCAGGAGGGTTTTTCCATGGCTGTGTATGTTCATACATGTGCACATACCTATATTTTGTTTTAAGTAGAGAGTGGTAGCACCAGAAAAAGGTAACAGCATGCTACAGGGTGGCCAAGTGCATTTAGAGGTGAGATTGAAATGAAAGGATATTACTCATTAACTCTCCCATTCTAAATATATTTTCTCAAAAGAAAGTCCTGTTGATTTCCTTGGAGTTAGCTCTGAAGGAAGCATGTCTGGAACTGCAACCTTACTTTATTTTCTGAGAAGGGTGGCATTGCTCCTTTGTCTTGTCTTGGGCAGATCCCATAGTGCAGCTCTTTGTGTGGTCTTATTTTATTCATTAATTCCTCCTTTCAACATAGAACAATCAGAGGAGAGTGTCATGCAACATATACAGTACATAATATCACCAATAAAATAAACAATAATCATTGTCCGTATCGAAAATCCCTCTGTTGGTCATCTCACTCTGGTATGTAGATTAAACCATCTGATGAAAAAGAATGGTTTTTACTTGGTGCCAAAAGATTACTGTCGTTGGTGCTTGTTTAACCTTGCTGTGGTGGTGGTGGTATGAGGCATTATCTTTTATGTTTATCATTTGTATGTGAAAATGCCTTTTCTTCAGATAGCCACAGAGATCCAGTAGCATGGGAGGGGAGAATTGTTTTCTAAGAGATGCCTGCCCATTTTAGGCATTGCCTGTGTGTGTCCAGATGAGCCATGGCTGTTTGTGCTTTCCAGCCATAGTTTGGTAGCCTATGTAAGGCACATCTGGCTTATTTTCTCAGCTACGCATTTTGCAAATTAGCTTGCTTTGTTTGGTGATTGGTCATTGGGGAAGTAGACACAGGCGTCATTTGCAAGTCTGGTTGCTCAAATATGAAGCTCTGAAGGAATTGCATTACTGAAGGGAAAATGTGCTGTTGCCTCTTAATTATGAGCTTGGAGCTTTCTGCCTCCTTGTAGTTGGGCCCCCAGAGTTCTTACTACAGGTGTTACTGTGTCCAGCCTAAAGCTTCCTGTGCTGTGCTGCTGTCCCATTGCTCACTCTCTTTCATGCCTCAGGACTGTTTCAGGAGATTGCCTCAAGAGCCTTTGCTTCTCTTGCCCTGTATTCCTTCCCATTCAAAAATTTAAAAAAAGATGTATGGAGCTGGGCAGATGGCTAGCAACTGCAGCAGTGGCCTATTTTCATGCAGGAGAGGACTGCTTGACCTTCTCTTTCCCCTTCTGCTGTCTCAGGAGCTGTCAGATGAACCCAGGGCTGGCAGTGGCCTTGTTAGGATGGCAAGGCAGGATGTTGCACTGTTTGCCTGACAGATGTCCCCCCCATCTCCTAAATCAGTGCCAGATGACCAAGCAGTAATGTATAGGTATGGTAGCCTTTTCTTTTGGGATCACAGAGGGGGATGAGAGAAATAGAACAGCTGAGAAGAGCTCAGACGACTGGGGGAGAGTTGATGAGATCTTTAGGACATTTTGGCTTTCGGTTCCCCTTGATTAATGCTTGATTGTTTCCCACCCTCTGTTCGTTTCTGGGCCATTAAGCTCAGTGGCTAAGCTGTCCATACTCTAGGGGAATGGGAGCAGATAATGGTTTTAAGGGGCTACATATTGCCTCCCCCCGACCCCTGCTTTTTGTTTTCTTTATCTGAACAGATGTTTTTATGGATTCCCTCCCAACACACACAGAGCAGGCTGTGTCTGTTGCTGCTTCCCTCTCTCCCCAGTTCTCCTTGTGCAGAATGTGGCCGGGAGCTGTGTTGCATCCTTTAAGTGATTAGCCGAACGCTGTGCAGAAGCATCTGGTGCTTGGCCGTCCTTGTAGGGAGCCCATTGACTTGCAAAGGAGCATCTTGCTCCCTCGGCCCCTTCCCGGTAGCTGACACAGCCAGTCTGGAAAAGGCTGAGTGCAGACTGCTGTGGAAGGAGGCTCCCACCTCCAAAACAAGATGCTACCTCCATGGTGGTTGTTAGCAATGCTGTGTGTGCCTTCAAGTTGCCTGTCAACTTATGGTGACCCATGAATTCCATAGAGTTTTCTTAGGCACGTAAAATTCAAAGGTGGTTTTGCCAGTTCCTGTCTCTGAAATATAGACTACAGCACTTGGTATTCACTGGCAGTCTCCTATCCAAGTACCAGGGCTGACCCTGCTTAGCTTCCAGGATCAGATGGAATCTGGGGCCTTTAGGGTATTTTTACTTACTCTCAGTTCTTTTCACTGTCTGCACAGTGTCCCTCCCACACCCCACTGTACTCACAGTAGGAGCCTGGCTCTTTGGGGCAGTCACTGCTGGAAGCAGGCCATGCTCTGTAGCTCTGAGCTGTTACCTTTGCTTCCACTCCCTCCATTGGGTTTGCTCCCACTGGAGGCTAGGAAGTTTGAAAGGCTGTGTGTGGAGCAGCTGAAAGGGGCCAGGAAACTAGGGCAGATTTGTGGGAGCATCTGCGCCAGGTCTTGTAGATGGATGCACGTTTAAAGGATGGATTGTGCTATTCTAAACAACAGTAGATTCCATTCCTGGAGCCCAGGTATGTTCCCTCACTCTGTGCCTCAGCGTGGTCCCTACAGTCCCTACAGGCTCTGTCTTTATGACCCTGTCAGCATGAGGGACAGTGGCCATTCGTGGAATGAACTAGGGCCGGGCTCAATTTCTCAGGCAATTCAGGGGCTGGGGTTTGTTTCATGGGCTACCTCAAAGGATATGGGAGATTCTGTGATTACTTGTTGGATCGGGAAAGGTCTTTTTGTCATAAGGCCATAAACACTTCCCTCCTCCTTCTTCTTCCAAATATTGTGAGAGTTAGCCTTGTTGCCAAACAATTCTGGGGCTGATTCATAGCACTGTTTAGGATCTGGACAATCAATGGGTTGGGGTGTTGGTTTTGGTTATATCCTGCTTTTCTGTAGACATAAAAAACCTGCTATAGAGATACCAGATACTGGGGGAAGAAAATACAGGTAAATGGGTTGGGGACTCCAAGTCCAGCAGGAACAGTAAACAGACAGGAGCTCCTAACCTTCTACCCCAGAAGTCCTCTGGACACAAACATTAGGTTTAATGTATTAAATGTATGTGGCCACCCATCAACAAATACCGTATTTGTTGAGTTTAGACTGAAAGCCTCTGCCTTAGATGGCCAAGTGGGCACTGTCTCTGGAAAAGGAGTTCCAAAGCTAGTTTGCAACAGGTGTGTAGCTGCGCTGGTCTATAGTGGTGGGAGCTGCTGGACCACCAGCCACCCTTCCTCCAGAGGGAGTGGGGAGGAGGAACCTGGTGGCAATGGCTCTAGTGGCCCTCAGATGCTGAGAAAGAAGGAGTTTTCCCTTTTCATTTGTTAATGTGTGGGGGCCATGACAGTTGTCATTGATGCCATGTTCCCCTCCCTTCCTTCTGTGTCACAGAAGGTGGGTGGGTGGGTGAGCACGCACGCACGGACGCATGCACATGCATTTGAAGAGCCGGTGTGACATAGTGGTTTGAGCCCTGGACTAGGATTCTGGGAGACCAGGGTTTGCCTTTCGGCTCAGGCATAGAAATGCACTCACGCACAGAAACCCACACTCTCTCAGCCTCACAGAAATACAATGGTAAGCCCTCTCAGAAGAATTCTTTCCAGGAAAACTCCATAATAGGTTCTCCTTAGGGTCACCATAGGTTGGAAATGACTTGAAGACACACAACAGTGACAACAACAGCACAGAAAAAAGAGGAACTTCTCTCAGAGTGGTGCTAGAAGTGGGGATTGGTCCCTTTCTGCTGCCTGCTCTTGAGACACTGGTTCCTAAGATGCATCCCTGGTGGTGTAATGGCTGAAAAGAGACTGTTGCATGGATCTACTTGCTTCTAATCCACAAAAGTGCAAAAAGAGGGCCTTGGGTCAGGACCTCGGAGAATAGATAGGTGCAGATGGAAGGAAGTCAGAGATAATGCGAACTCAAATTAAAGATGGTGGGAGTGGGACGAAGGGGTGTACATGTGAATATGTGTGTGCACTGCAGGCTGATTGCCATCCCTAACAGGAAGACCAACCACGTGTTTGGTAGCCTGGCTCTAACTGTGTTTATTTCTCTGATTCTGGCTTCTGGGTTGTTGGAGGTCCAACAAAACCAGAAGAGTGAATGGACAATTTGCCTCCAGTAGCTTGCTGTGGAAAATAAACACCTCGAAGGAAAAGTAGAAACGAGCGAATAGGGGCTGACAAGAGGAACTTGACAGGGGAGAAGGAGGAGAGCAAAAAAATTGAATCAGGCATGCAGTCCAGGAGGTTGTTCTTACTTATTTGCCCACTTGCCTAGCTGGCCATCCTTTCACCACTCAGCATCATAATCACCACCATCCCAGGTCCAGACTGGGGATTTTGGCTGAAGTTGCAGCTCAGTCCCATATCTTGACTTGACTTTACAGAGGAAAGATCTCAGCAGTGCTCAGAATGGGCTATGTAATTTGCCAGGGCATCCCGCATGCCGCTTTGGAAATCCTGAGTGGCACAGAGCCCATTGTGCCAGCCATTAAGTGCCTCAGCTTGTAGAGCGGGCAGAGTGCCCTGCTCTCCGGGGGACTCCTGCCAACAGTCTGAGGCACTTCCTGTTCTGGTTGAAAACCAGAACATCAGTACTGGATGCCTGTTTTGCTTTGACCTCTGAGAAGCCAAGTCTTGCAAAAGAGAGGGGTTCAAATAAGAATGAGTCACCCTGTGCTGTTCCCTCCCTGGACATAGCCAGCAGGGAATAGGAAGAAAGTTGCAATTTTGTGGTGGGCTGAATGAGTATTGCCTTTGCTGTGATAACTCCTGTACAGCTGGATGTGTGTGCATGTGCGTGTGGTAAAGAGAAAAGGAACGTCAAGGAGAGATTTCAACTATGACAGCACTTTCCTGCTTGTCTGTGGGCAGGAAATGAGTGATACCGGGGACCTCTCTCTCTGGGGGAGGGAATGTTTGCATATGGTGAGGTCTTATGGCTCTTTGGGACCAACAGGGATATCTTGGTTATGCTCCAATAAGCCACTTTTTCTCTGGGCGGTGGTTGTTCCAGAGTCAGACTACACTTTAGCAGATGCTACAAACCTGCCAGTTTCCTCTCCCTTTGGCACCTTTTTGGCTGATAGCTGCCTTAGAAATTTCATGGAATTTGTGTCTTCATACAGGCCTCAATCTTCATGCAGACCTTATTGAATGAAACCTCCACCATGAATTTTCCCCAGTATTAAAGTTCCTTTGATTCTGTGCTGTGTTGCTGTGTCTGATTGCCTTGAGGGATTAGAGCAAAGCATGCCTGACACTTTGATGGTAACGCACCCTGCATGCATTGTAAGAGTGTGTGCTTTGTCTTTAAGTGAGGCATTGATGAGAACAATGTCAGTCAGTCAAACCCAGTGGAGGATTGCTTGTTTGGCACCAGGTCCTGGACTCTGAATCTGGCTGCTTGTTGTTCTTTGGTTTGCCCTGCATTCCAAAGCTTTGAGCTTTCTTTAGCTGTCTCCTTGTGTGTTACAAAGACTGAGGAGCTAACTGACCACCTCTTTCCTGAGGCGATAATCTTCCTCCAGTGACTTTGGTTTATATGAGGAGGCGGTGGATCCTCATGGAATGCAGTAACCTATTTCTAAAATGCCATTATCAGAGCCAACCCTACCATTAGGCAGAATGAGGCAGCTGCCCTATGGCAACAAATCTTTGGCGTCATGAGAAGGAAGCAAAATGTTACTTATTTAATATGTTAAAGCAAAATGGAATGTCTTGGGTTAGCGCTGTCGATTGTCCACCCACATGCCACTGTTTAAGGAGTGTAGCTTTTTCAGAAAACATTAGAGACAAGGAGCTGGGGATAGATTTGATATACGTGGGTGGAACATATTTGAACTGAGGGTCTGGATGGTTGCCTTGCCAGTTCAGGAAACAGAGAGTATATAGTATGAAGATGAGCTGTGAAGCCAGGAGGAAAATGTGAGATAAGACATTTCTGTAAGAGTTAGCTGGAGTAGGGAAAGGTAGTTAATGGGTTACTTAGGCTGTTTGCCTTTATCTTGCTAGCTACTATGAGTAACAGCTGATCCAGATGGACCTTGCTTTGACCCTGTAAGACAATGCTTATTTATTGGTTTATTATAGTTATAGCCCATGCTTGGGGTCCCTCTCCAGAATTTTATCCTAACAATACTCAGTGAGGTAGATTGGGCTTAGAAAACATGACTGCCCCAAGGACAGCCAGTGAGCTTCAGGTTCTTCTAGGACAGTTATGGGCAGACTTAAGGTTTATCAGACCTGCTTTCATTTTATACTTGGACCTTGAGATCTAGCAGCCAGAGTCAGTTATGGAATAGTGGATCAGGTGAGAATTGGCATACACTAAGAGTTAAGGAACAGGATGCCTCTAAGGATATGCCAGCCTAGGTATGGGCGATCAGTCCAAAATCAAAGTCATAAGTCCTTTCACACAGAAATCTCTCCAAACATGCTTTTTCAGAAACCCTATTTGTGATTTGGGAAAGCGTTTTGGTTGTGGCTGTTGTTAAGACAATTGGGAGTAAGAAATCCTTGACGATCTATACTGCAAATCACCCAGAAACCTACCCAGAGTCCCTGATCCTAGACTCTTGTGTTCTCATACATTTCAATTGAGATAGTTTTGTTCATTCAGTGGCGAGTCAAGGAGTGCTTAGTATTTCACTGGTGAGACATTTAGTGATGTACACACCAATGATTCAGCCCTGAAGAATGCCTAAATGCTCATTTTTAAATATAAATCAACAATGTGATGAGCCATATACAGTCATTCAGAAATATTGTTTTTCCTGTTGCTCTTTCCAAAATGCAAAGTAAAAGTTTGAGGAAATTGTCTGTCTGTCTGTCTGTCCATCTGTTGGTTTGTGGCTGGCATTCTGTTTTCTCTGACTGTTGACCCAAAGGCAAATACAGTACCCAAAGTTGGACCTGCCTGTTGCAGAGTGAGCCTGTAACTCCTAATCAGAGAGTGAGAAGGTAGAGGTGTTCCTTTATAGACACACACTTTACCGTGACAATGGGCCACAGTTTGGATTATGAGTAAAGCACTCGTCAACTCGGTCTGCTCTCTAGTGGAATCTTACCTGGCCACCACCATAGCTTCCACCTCATCTGCCAGGATGAACTTGCCAATTACCAAATGCCTCAACCACCCTTCCCAAGGCATGGCACTCCAAGACTTGTGCAACACCTTCTTTGGTCCCCTTCGCTACCACTGCAGGTTCTGCCGCCGTTCTCATCTTTTGCAGTCCAAGCAAAGAGAATTGAGATGATGAGGTGCCTATGAAGAGTTTAAAAAGCCCTTTGCCTGTGACTTGCAAAAAGCCTCTGAACTTGGGAGAGCTCTCTCAAGCCAGTGCTGCTCACACTGGTGAGGGAGGGTTAAAGGACTTCTCTGTCTTCTGTAGCAGTAGACAGTGGATTGAATCCAGATCCATAGATAATCTAAACCACTGAAATCAGTGAGAATAAGTTATTTATCACTAATTAAAGTGATGAATTAAAGGATTTATTAAAGGAGATTTGCTGTTAAATATGGTGGAAATTTGGTTTCAACCCAATACTACTGCCCAATTAATCCATGTTTTAATGTTAGTGGCTAACCTTGTATCTAAAAACCTTGGGAAGGTAGCTACACTATACAATTACAGCAATTTGATACCACTTTAACTGCCATAGCTCTTTCCTTTGGAATCCAAGATTTTGTAGTTTGGTGAATTACTTGAACCACAGCACTATAGTCTTCTAGTAGATAATTCTCTTAAGTCCTACACCAAATTACATACTTTAGGAATCAGTTAAACCACTTCAATTGTGTAGTGTAGATGCACCCCTTGCCAATTCCCAATTCCTACCACCCACAACCACATGTAAATCTAGGTTTTCTAATATGGTGTAATCCTTTCATTTTATGCTCATTTTACTGCATAGAGCCCCAGTGCTTGAATTTTATCAAGGTCATTCTCGTATATTAATCCTGTCCTCTACTAGTGATTGAAATTCCCTGGGGACAAGAGAAGAATAAACCTTGCTTCTATTCTTAGGCAAGGGAGAAGAAGAATCCAACAAATCATGAACCTGTTAGCTTGACTTTGGTCCTGTCCATTTGCTGGAAGAGATCGTAAAACCATCAGTCTGAGGATGGAGCTGATGGCACCCTGGAGGACAATGTGATGTTAAAAGGCAGCCAACACAGATCTGAGGAGAGCAGTTCGTGCCAACCAAGAGCGCCCATCCCACCCTCTTGGCTGCTCTGCTTTTTGCTGGGAGATGGGGGAGGGAAGCAGTTTACAAACGTGCCTTGATTTCATTGAGGTGCTTTGGCACAGCTCCATACTATGCGTTCATAGAATAGTTCAGATATATGTGGCTGCCTGACAGCATCTCTGCTGAGCCCACATTTCCCTCAGGGCGGGGGAAAGACAACCTGCCTTAGTGCTGGGGGAAAAGGACATCCAAACATGGACCTGAATTTCATTTCGTTGTGTCCAGAGCTTCCAAGACTGGTGATGATGGTAGGCTCAAAGGCTAGATTCTGGTGCCTCCTTTCTCACATCTTTTCAACTCGAAGATATAGTGGAGAGATAACTCTTGGAATGAAGTCTGTTCTATACAATCAGAGTAGGAATGTTAGTCCTAGTGCTGCACATCACTCCCAAAGTGGTTTTTGTTACCCTTTCAGACTCCTTGGGCAACCCCTTACACCACCCACCCCCGATGAAATACCTCTTCTGGAAGTCTCCAGGAACAGTAGTTCATCTTTTAAATAGGTTGCAGGAATCCCATGCACTGTTTAACATCAAGAAATACCTTTTCTTCAAACCTAGAAGTGGGTTTCCACTTTCCAGCCACTTCCAGGTGGAGTTTCTTTTTTGGGGGGATAGTCCATCCTCCCCACCCTGAAGTCTCCAGGGCAGAAAATATTCCCTCAGACCTGCCACAGTGGCTTACTCCTCTGCTATCCTTTGATTATAACTGATGGAAGAATGCATATAGGAATGATTGATGCATTGTCAAGGAGAGCAGGATTGTGAGATGGATGGGAGAGGGACCTAAAGAGGAATGAGAAGCACCCCCCATTTATTTCTCACAAACCTTTGCACTGATAGATGCATAGCTTGCTAGCTTTCTCCATTCTAATGGCACTGGAAAGTACACCTCTGAAAACATGCACTTACACAGCTGCCAGAAGATAATTCATCCCATTTTAGGTTGTGGTATAGATTCTTGTAAATGTGAGCAGAAATGTAATCTAGCAATGGCTCCAAAGATGCTGCCCATCTTCCAGTTCTCATTGCCTCTCCTATCCCCACAACATATTATGAGCATGGCTGTGTGAGAACTGGAGCTTTTTTCAATTGCATGCTTCTCTTTATTTAACATTATCATGAACTACCTTGTGTTCCATGGTAGGGGGAATATATGGAAGATAAACCGACTAAATAAATAAGGAAGATAGAGCAAGTGTGAGTGGGTGGGTGGGTGCAGAGGCATTTTCCCCCCACAATTGGATTTTACAAACAAATGAGTGAGAGAGAAAGATAAGAGCGAATTAAGACTCACTGTTTTAAGCGAACATTACTGAGTGAGAAGGCTAGCACTTGGTTTGTGGGGAAAGAAGGACATCAGATAGGCCCAGGGGGCAGAAAGGATAACTCCCTTACATTACTTTGTCCTGGACAGAGAGCTAAGATAAATCACTGAGTATCAGTATGAAACCAGCCTTCAGTTCTTATGGACAGGTGTAACAGCAGTATACCTTTGCTGTGAGAAACACAACACTACAAAACACATAGATCAAGGTGGGAATTGTGTGGTACTCTAGCTATTGTTAAACTGCGACCCCAGGGTCCATCATCATTGGCAATGCTAGCTAGGTCTGCTGGGACGTATAGTCCAACAACTTTTGGAGCATCATGCAGTGCTCCCCATTGTAAAAGCACCAAAATCTTAACATGTCAATGTTACAAAGGAATGCAGTGGGCCAGTCTTCTACCTGAAGGTAATTCAGAATCAGTGTACAAGTTTAATTAATAAAAGTCCAGTGTATTCTGGAGTTCTGAGATCTTGGTGGTTTTCTATTCAAATAGATCTTCAGATTCAGTAATATGGCTGCATTTTAACTAGTGTCCTTTCAATGCATTCTGTGTTTAGTACAGCACTCCCCCCTCCCATATCTTTTGCCATGCTCGTATATTCCATTAGATATTGTATCGCTGAGAAGGGTTCAGATACAATTCCTTTTGGCAAGTGTGAAAAAAGCTTAAACTGAACAAAACTAGAATAAAAAGCCAGCAATGTGAAATGAACAATACCGTGATATCTGCCCTAAATCTGACAAACGTTCATTAAAGGGGAGAAATAAGCCTTGAACAGACTGTTGATTAAACTGCTGGTCTGCCTTTTGCTTTAACAATGGAAAGGAAAAAAAAGTGTTAAATAGAGACTTTAAAAATGTAAATCTAAGAAACTACCTAGTTCCAGTATTTCTTTTGTCTGTTATGTTGGAAAACAATTTTGAACAATTCTTATGCATTCAGAAATCTCACTTTGCAGAAGGCTGAATGTGTTTTATTGTGGCATCTGGATCACAGTGCAAAGCTCATGTCTTGTTGGTTAACAAGCAGATCCTGTGTAAGTGCAAACTGTAGATATATAGGCTCTGGAGGTGCTATAGGGGACTCTGGAAAAGCAACCAACTAAACATGGATTGGGTGATAAGGGGCATGCCAGCATGATCCTGTTATCTCTTCCACCCAAATGTTCCTTCTATCCTGGGCCAATTCCACACTACACTTTTATAGTGCTATTATTCCACTTTCAACGTTTGTGGACTTCTGGGGCTTGTAGTTTACTGAGGCCAAAGATGCCCCTCCCTAAACTATAATTCCCAGGATTCCATAGGATGTTGAAAGTGGACTAATAGCACTATAACAGTGTAGTGCGGAAATGGCCTAGATTTACCACAGAGATACCGGTAGTGATATTTGTTTGAATGCACTGGTGTTTCGACTGATGACTCCCCTATGTTCTTAGATGTCTCTTATACAAGCAAGGTCTCTAAGGGCTGAGGTAATAAGATGATAAATATGTATGTGTGAAGCAGCCTTAATAAAAACATGATTCTGTATCCATGTCTCAGAAGACCAAGATATCACTAGCAGCTAGTTTTTCTGTGGTTGAATGTCTGATGAGCAAGGAAAGAGTTGCTCGCCCCTAGTTCCAGGCAGGTGGAAACAAATGTCTTGCTTGTATTATCAGAGATCTAAAGATGATCTAGAAAGGACAAGAGAAAGAAACTGCTTGGCCTTGTGCAAGGTACAAAATGAAACAACTGCTAATTATTTCCCTGCTGCTGGAGCAGTAACAGACCATTTCCTATGTCAGTGGCATCAAGCAGTAGACCTGGTGACCAGTACCAGTACCACTGTGTGGTTCCCACTCTCATGATTGTCAGAAGACTGTGGATCTTGGAATCTGGAAACCGTTACCTATACAACAAGCTGAATTTTTTATCTTCCTTAACATTGTGAAATATGAGGAGCAAAAGTTATAAGAGGAGCCTGTCTAGATAGATTTCTTTCCTGATTTGTGTGTGTGTGTGCGTGTGTGTGTGTGTGTGAAAGCGTATAAGAAGGCAATGGTTTTACTTTGGTTTTTGTTGATGCTGACCTCATGTGACATGCTGTCGCTCTAGATAAGACTGAGCAGTGAGTGCATTTGCACGTTAACTGCCGAGAGGTTGCTGCATGCATGGGAGAGGGAGACAGCACAGAAGCAATTGTACAGAGGCAGAGTGGAAGTGCCCACTCTTTGCTTTCACATAAAAACTCCCAAGGTTTTCTTCAATCCTCTTACCTCATTGTCCTGATAGACACAGCACCCATGTGTTGGGACAAGTTCAATAAGCTGTAAACACTGGTGGGTGGATTGGGACAGTTGTGTGATGTATGAGTGGGTCATCTTCCCCCTGTGCTTTAGGCTCTCAGCAAAGCCATGTGTGTAGTTCTCCATCTTGCTCATCATGAGAGAAGGCAGTGCAGCTGCTGCAGCTGAGAACACTTTTCAACCAGTGGAGCAGAGTGCTAGAAATTAGATTAAACTAAAGACATTACTATTTCTCCCTCCAACCCCCCTGCTACTGGCACTTCACTCTTTCTCTTTTCCTCTTGCTTCCCTGGGGCAGCAAGTCTCCTGCCAAATCTCCCTGCATGTGACCTTGTCAGGATTTGCAAGCTAAGCGCAGCTGAAGGGAGTGGGTCTCTGTGCCGCAGAGAAGACCTCCAAGAAAAGGAAGGGTGGTGTCAGCTGGTTTGCTCCCTGACCTGCAGTCATTTTGCTGGGACTGACTTTCTCATGTCTTTCCTTATTTCCTTGCTGGTTGCTAACAGGCAAGCCTCCCTTTTTTCATGTCCTTCGCTCCTTAGCAGGTAGCTGTGTTGTCTCATTCTTTACTCTGAAGCGGGGAGGTCATCTCATTGTTCATTAGTTTTGAAAACTGGGAAATTTTACAGCTAAAATGGTGCAGTTCTCCTTGCCTTTCAAGCCACCTTGGATCTTGTACAAGGGAAAAGGTGGGGTATAAATTAAAGAAATAAAATAGTATGCAAACAAATTGCTGTAAATTTGATATTAGCTGAGAAAAGAAGCAAAGCAATTCTGCAGCTGTTGCCTGTCACTGTAATGTATAGGTCAGTATCTTTCTCTCTATTTCTAATGTTCAGGCATGAGTAACAATACCACTACCCATACACCAGACAAAGGTATCAGCAGGCTTAAGGAAACCTCAGGGTCTGCAAAATTACAAAAACTCTTGGGGGCAGAGGCAGGCCCCCAAATTAGAGAACCCTCTGACCAGACCAGGCACAATGGAGTATGCACAGCGGAATACTGACTGGTTGTTTGGAGGAAGAATGAAAAATGGTATGACGAGAAATGCAGTGTAGTATTCTAGAGAAAGGTGCAGCTGGCGGACTGAACAGTGAATGGAGCTATTTCATGTTGCAACGTTTTGTAGCAACTCCTATTTTCATATACGTAAATGATTGGTGTGTATAAGGTGAGCAGATGCAGGTTCAGTTTTTTTTAAAAGGAACAGGGAGATAGGCTTCATGAAAATTGCTGCAAAAATGTGTGAGAGATGCTCTTTGTCAAGTTGGACATTAAAATGAGTATTTATAGAAAATAAAAATAAAGCTAAATCTGAAGGCAGTATGAATAATATCAAAGAAATTTGCCTTTTTTCTGTCATCAGTCATGGATCCAGAATCTTTTATGAAAGACCAGCTCTCGCTTTATTATCAGAAGGATAACAACAGTTCGGCATAAACCATTTTGCTGCACTCTAGTAGCAGCTGGCTTTCATCCCCAAATGGTGACATGTTCATACAGAGGATCAGCTGGAATCAAAGTTCCGCCTTTAAAATAATAATAAGGAAATATGACGGTGTGCCTGATCACTCCTCTTGGCTCCTCCCACAAGTGGGAGGGGCTACAGTAACAATGAATTTGTGGCTGCTGCGTGCCTTCAAATCAGTTTGTGGCAACCCTCTCTTAAGGTGCTGGAATTCACTGACAGTTACAAATGTGCAACCTAGAGTCACGCATTTGTGACTCATTTGTATATGCAATCCTTGGGTAATTCACTGCTTTAGGGGAAGACACAGGAACTGTGAAAGCCTATTAATGTCCACTTACTGGGCAGCAGCTGCTGTGATTAACCAGGGTCTGTTCTCCTATTGATTGGGGAGTAGCTGACTGATGTTCCCACTCCCCTCTTGCCAGAGCAATCTCTGGCAGGAGGGGGAATTGCAATAAGTACCCTGCTTCTGGGTGTCATAACAGATCAGGACAGCCATTGTATCAGATTTTTTCCACAACAAAGTACAGCATTTTGTGTGCTTGCAAAATGTGATATTAAAATGATAGATGTGACAGCATGGACCCCACACTCCAGGAGATGAATAACGATTATACATTTATTGCATTAGAAACACTCCCTAAACCTCTACTTTAACCCCCTTTAGGCTTGCACTGACATCAACTTTAAGATTCCAGTCCTCCTTGTTAAAGATCTGCCTCTTTGTTTACAACTAGTCTTTCACTTTCCATGGGGCAGAAGCTCATCTGTCCCACTGACCATTTACCAAGTGGCTTCCTTGTGTAATTTCTGATTGCTTATTGCTCTTGCATTGAAGGGTGTTGCTGAGACCATTCAGAATTTGGGAAAGCACAGAGCATTCTAGGATTTCAAGAAGGGAGACGACAGGCCTGGTGTGAAGAGAGACAGCAGCTGTCTCTTCTGAGAGAAAGCCCCTGAGCTGAGGTTTGGAAACAGCATTACTAGCAAAAGGGTTGGCTGCTGAAAATCAAGAAGCCAAGCCTGAGATCAAGCTGTGGTAGAAATAAAAATACATTGTCATTTAAGACTATCAATGAAAGTCCCCATCCGAGTTTTACATCACCTTCCTTTATAAAAACCATGATTGATTCCCTCCTCTCCCCCATCTTCCTCGGGGACTGATCGGATAACCTCTTTTCTGTGGTAGGTCTAGTGGATGTGCTTTCCTCTCGTAGTGCTCTTGTTTCTGCTTCCATTAGCTAATTTCTGTTTATATGTATGCATCACTTATTCATGATCCTCTGGATCAATCAGAAGATGCATTTGTTGAAACCTGATTCAAGCCTAAACTAAAGGGCATGGGTCTGCCCCAGTGCTGAGGCCAGGAATGGAGGCTAGCTGACAATACGTGGCTATTATATCACACACCAGGCCCCAGTTTTCAGTTCTTTGTAAACACATGATGCCAAACTCTGCCCTGCCCTTCTTCCTGTTATTCCTGGATCATCAGGCTTACGATACCCAAGGCAGTAGAGACGGGCAGGATAGCGATCAAACTCCTGCTTCAAATCATCTAACTTGGCCAAATCTTAACAGTGTACATTCACCATGCAGGAATCATACTTAAGAGATGAATTGCAGCTCAGTAGCAGAGTACATGCCTTGCATGCAGACGGTCCTAGCTAATGGTAACTGGTGCCATTTGGAGCTGGTGGGGAGTCCCAAGGAGTCATCCAAAGCATAGCCAGTTTCCTCTAGTTTGCTGCCCACCTTCTGCCCTTCTGTGGTCTAAGCACGCTTAAACAGTGCATTACGATTAACATAAACAAAGAATAGTAAACTCTGGAATGGGTGAATAGGTGTGTATCTTCCCCCAGTCCCCAATTGAGGCCCATCCCCATTTCAGGAAAGAGTTTGTCCACAGAGGTTGCAGCCCTAAAGAAAGGGAAAGAAGCAAATGAAAAGAGTTTATTCACAGTAAGACCCATGGCACTGCAGGGTTGCAATCCTGTGAGAGTAAGGACTCTTCCAGAGCGGTCTAAGGAAGTGTGAGTTCTCACACTGTAGCCAGTTTGGTTTTGTGGGTTTTTGGTGCCCCTCCCTGTACTTGTTCCATTCTTGTGCGGGTCTGTAACTGTTTCTTAGAACTGCACTAGTGCTCTTCCAAACTTTTTTTTTGGGATGTGGTTTGCTGAAGTGGTCCTATGGTTTGAAGAGCCAATTTTCTCATCTCTGAATGTAAAAAATTTTTTTAGAATTGTAGTGTGCAAAAGTTACTCCTGTTAATGTTACTCATACAGTGTATCACTGTGTGTGTATGTGCCTTCAAGCTGCTTGTCAGCTTATGGCGACTTCATGAATTTGATAATGTTTCCTTAGGCAAGGAATATTCAGAGGTGATTTTTCCAGTTTCTTCCTCTGAAATATGGCCTAGAGCACTTGGTATTCGTTGGTGGTCTCCCATCCAAATGCTAACTAGGACTGATCTTGCTTTGCTTCCAAGATTGGAAGGGATTTGTTGGTTTTTAAGATATTGAGACTGAAAAAACAAAAGAGAGATGGGACAGGTACTTTTTGATTCTGATATATCTGAGCATTAAAAAGAAACTTACTTGAGGATGGGAATACAATGTTGCAGCTGGGACTTGGATTTTCCAGAAAATGGTGTAGGACAGCTGAAATGTCATTTGGATATTTTTCAAGAAACCAGAGAACTACAGCAACAAATACCAAAACCTGTCCACACTTTTTTTGGGCAAGGAGGCTGGCCCATGTGAACAGAACTGAATTTACTTCAGAATAGAATGAACTGGATTGCAAAAAGACCTAGAAGGATTTGTGAGCACAACAAGGAGAAGTTTGAGTCTGATTGAAACAATACACTAAAGCACACTCTTTTGCACTCATATTTTGCCTGGTATACCCACTATAAATCACATAGAAAAAGGAAGCAGCAATCCATTGCACAAGGAGAAATTGAGGCACATTCACTGTAAGATCATGCCTGCCAAGCAGGGTGTGTGTGTGTACATGGAACAATGCAAGAGGGATGGTGAAATCTGCATACTCAAGGTGCATGTTCAGTATTAATCCAGGAAGTCGTGGAACTTCCAGGATGACAGAGAGGAGGGAAATGATCAGGCTTGTGAAATTCCTGGTGCATTGTGTTTGCATTTAAAAGAATAAGGAGGTATTATTTAAGTGGAAGGGGGTAGCATTGCACAGGATGTCCATATTGTAGTGCCACCTCTGGTCCAGGTTCAGCCCACAGTTTCTCCAGGAAAGAAAAATCAGGTGGGTGCTGGTGGCTAAACCCTTCTCTGCCTGGGACCACTGCCAGACAAAGTAGACAATACTGTTACAATGCCGTTGCCTGCATTTCAAACCCTTCTCTCCACCGCTACACACAGAGATCAGAAATGTTACTTTTTTTGGACTTCAGCTCCCAGACTTTGGGGAGGGGCCTCAAAGGCCCCTTCCTAAACCGCAAACCCCAGAATTCCATAGGATATTGAAAGTGGAATAATAGCTCTATAACGGTCTAGTGCTGAAATGGCTGTGACTTAACCTTTCATTTTAAAAAAATTATTTACAAAAAAATATTTATTTACATGGTACAACTATATGATACTACTCTGGAGATAAGAGTTCAGCTCCCCATTCAGCCATGGAAACCCATTGGGTGACCTTGGGTGCGTCACACACAGGCCCCAGAAAACACTGTGATAGGTTTGCCTTGGGGTTGCCATAAGTCAGAAATGACTTGAAGGCACACAACAACCACAGACCAAAAGGAAATAAAGCCCACAACTTTCTCACCCCATCCTGAGTCCAAATAAAGATCACTATTTTGATGGGAAAATTTAACATTTCCTGCCCATCTATTTTCCAGTTCTAGAGACTCCTCAGTACACCAGAGGAATAGCTGCTGAGCAATCTCTTTTCTTACCCATTTTAAGTCTGAGTCAGGATTCCCTGAAACTCCAGAATTTTGCAAGACCCTGAGGCCATTTCAGGAGAGCTGCCTTGTGGTGCCTCTTGTCATGCAGCTCATCTGTGATGAAAAGCAAACATCAGTTAAAACCACCATGGAAATGGCTAAATAAAGCAGGCAGGCTCAGTGCAGTTTATGGCCATAGCTGACCAAGTAGTGTCCTGGCTCTCCACCAGACCCTTGCCCACACTCCCCCTCTACCGATAACCACTGCAGCTTTTGCAATCAGTCCTTCTAGTCTTGAGATTTCCCATAAAGGGAAGCCTCGTGTCAAAATCTCTTTGGTGGAGAGGCAGAGCTGGGTGAGATTTTAGTGCTGATATTCACCATACTGGATATTAAATCTCCTTCACAGAGATTTTTTTTTAATTTAAAAATCCTGTCAGTGAATCATATATAGGTCACTGTCTCCCAATCACTGCGCTGTGAAGCCATGTAATTTGGTGGAGATGTGGGGTGGGGAGGGCTCTTTAAGCTTTTCCTCTAGTACCCGCTTCTCTGTTCCAAATTATCTCAACCTCAGCCCACTTTCCCTCCCACGGATTTCTCTATGGTTCTGCAAGGCCATCATACCTTTCAGTCAACCTAGTTCATTTTCTTGTGACTTGTTCCTGGTTTAGCATACTAGGTTTAAATATATCACCAATGCTGTTCTTGTTCTAGCCATTGTTCCCCCTTCCTAGAAAAAGCAAAATCCTCATCCTTGCTGCATGTCATTTTTCGTTTTATAAGGAACAAATTGGGAACCACATTCAAGTGGGCAGCCTCAGCTTTGTCCTTGTCTATTCCCCCCACCCCATTTGGCCTTGTTTTACAGATGCTTTCACCAGAGCCTGGAAGTTTTATTTTGTTTTTTGTTTTTGTTTCTTTGCACTATGACCCCTTCCACCCCAGGGGTCCTGTTGGCTGAGAATTCTGGGGGTTGTAGCTCTCCCAAGTAACTTTTCCAAGCTGTGTTTTTCAGTAACATTTCTGTTCCATTGCCCCTTTTCAAGAAGATACTAAACTCTATGGTTCCACAAGAGATTGGTAGGGGTTCTCCAAGACATTGTGGTTGGGGAAAAAAAGTAAACTTTTTAACAGATATTAAAATATTTATTCATATATAACAATTTGTATAGAAGTGTTCCCTGAGATCTGAAAATTATTTCAAGGGTTCTTCCAGGATAAAAAGCTTGAGAAAGACTGTGCTAACCTGTATGTGTTTTTGGGGAAAATTTGGGGTGAGCATTCGATGGGGCAGCTAGGTCTAGAACTTGGAGGTTGTAGATGCTAGATGCTGGGCAGGCCAGATCCCCACACAGCCCTGTCCCCAATGGCCAGAGAGCAGCCGGCAATGGGAGCAATAGCAAACAGGTCTGACACCAGCCCTTGGTTCAGCATGGACCTGCAAGTTCCCAGTGGAACTGATACTGTTCCCTGTAGCACCCTTTCTTCGTCTTGTTATCAACATATTTTGAAACCAGGGGTGGCCAGCTGGTCATGTACGTGGTTGCAGATGGTCATTACTTCATTGTTTTGACTTTTAAAATACACATTGTTGTTTCTAAAATAAAATGCTACTTCTTCACAGATAAAGGTGTTTAGCAGCTGGGGAGCAGAAGCAAACTCTATTTTAATTCCTAGACCCTTTCTGCACTACACTCTTATAGCGCAATGATTCCACTTTTAACATCCTAGGGAATCCTGCGGTTTGCAGTTTAGGGAGGGGCCACCCGGCCCTAAATCAGGGTTGGCAAATGGTATTTTCTTTTGCTTGCTCTAAAAGAATAGGAATGTAGAAACAATTAGAGGCATACCTCAGTTAATTAAGCCTCTGACAATAAAGCTCCTTTTTATAGTCTTTTTATATGACCATCTCCCTTTTCCTTCTTGTTCGCAGTCTAGCTGGAAGTTTTTTAGCCACATTCACATTGGCAGGATGGTGAAAGTGGATGGAGTAACACATACTTTCAGACTGCTGCGGCATGTGTGTAGCACACAATGCAATAAAACTTGAGCAGGGAAGATTTTTTATGTCTGATTGATCCTACTGTAAAAGTGTGCTCGTCCCTACAATAGGCAAGAGATACAGCAGCTGCCTATAGAATCCTTTGCTAAGCACAAGCAAAAGAGAGGGCAAAAGTGAACAGCAAAAGAGGGAGAAAAGGAGACAGCAGATAAGCCTACCTTATTGGCTGTTCCCAGCATATAAAAAAGCATAAACCTGTCAGCTTGGCCACCAAAACAAAGATCATAAAGAAGCTGGAGACTAATGAAAGTAAAAATAATAATCCCTGGATGCATTTTAGAAGAAGCTTTCAAGTGGTCTCTAGACAATTTTTTTTATGACTTTGTACAAACCTGACCTGACCTTTCACATGTGCATTTTTTTTTTAGTTTTGTATAAACCTTTGCTGAAACACATTGAACTGCTATTTATTTATCCCTATTCTTTCCATGTTATTTCTGCCTCTGCTACCTAAGTTTCTGTTAAAGAAGTAATGTCCAGGAACACATTGACTTTCTTAACTCAACTATATCTGCCTAATAGTAATGGGGCTAGGGAGATGATAGGTATCAGTTTCACAAGTGAATTACTATGCAGGGCCATTCAGGGTCTCTTCCCTCCACTTCCCATTCCCAAGACTATTAAGTTCTAAAATAACCAAGTTGCACCGCTTATGCTTCAGTTGCTGGTGGGCCACGTTAGAAAGCCAGATGCTCCCTGTATATGTATGCTTTACTCTTAAACTCAGGTTTGTTTCAATTGCTAAATTGTTTAACCTGCTCTTAGATTAATTTTTTTCCCCCTCTATTGCTTTACTTCTAAAACTGTTCTGAATTGTTTTCACTTGATTTTAACTGTATACTGCCCTGAGATGTTATAATATAGGGCTGCATATATTTATTTTAATAAACACATAATAAAAGTGTGGCCAGGTGCAGAAAATATTCCCTGACTCTTGCTGTTACTTTCAGGGAACCCGTGTGTGGCTGCGGGAGCACGACCAGTTGCAACCTTGCACAGTTGGCAGTTCGGCCGATGGCTCGGTGCTGTTCACTTCAGACTATGGCGAGGTAAGCGAGGCAGAATATTTTCATGACACACTGGAGAAAGCACTCTGGGATAATTCTGTTGTATGTCTGTGCTAAGTTAAAAAAGATACCAGTACCAGAGACCAGTCTGCAACATGCAACACCTCAGATTGCTGAGTCTCACATATTACAAAGTTGGAGTAGGGGAGCCTGTTCTATGGCTGGGAAGTTATTTCTTTCTTAAGGGCTTGCCCTCCTTTAAGGCTTGCAAATTGGTTTCTTTGACTGATTGTACTGCTCTTTGGCATGGTGACAAAGCTGCAAAACAGGTAAATGCTATAGAAAAGCAGGTGCAACCCAAATAGTCTGGGGCATTGAAACCAGCGGTGTGCAAGTAATTCACACTTTTCTGAAAGTGGTGAGGACTAAAATTGGTGATATTCCCTGAAGTAATATTATGAATCTGTTTACTTCTACTTTCTTTTTCCCTAATCTCTTTGGTTTATGAAGAGGGAAGGTATACATCCTTCTCAGGGAAGTGCTTAAACCTCCTTTAGCAAATGGGCAAGATAATTTTATCAAGCTCAGTTACCTTCAAAGATAAAAACTAATCATCACTACAGAGTCTCAGTCAGTCTCAGTGGTTAAAAAGGGGTATTAGGCTGTGCTTTCTTTCAGTACATACTAGCTTTAGCAGCTAAAAATACAGAATTAAACATACAGGTATCATATCGTGACTCGCCATGCAATTTCTGAGGATCACTTTTCACGTTTTTAAGGCATACACTTAGAAGTGTGAAGATGTACGTAGCTGCAAGTGATAGTCACTACCAGGTTAGATTGCTGCTGTGTGCTCTAGCAGGGGCTGCTCTTGAAGAGTACTCAGAAACTGCAGCTAATGCAAATTGTCGTGCCCAGGATGCCTTTCTTGTGTGTAGCTTTCAGACCATGTTAACATGACTCATAGATCATTTGCAATGGCTTCTCATTTGTTTCTGGGCCCAGTTCAAGGTGCTGGCTCCTATCTGCACAGTCTTGAGGCTGGGATATTACAAAGACCTCCCACTCCTCCTCTCATATGTACTTTCCTGGAGATCCTGATCTTCTTCAGAAGCCTTGCTCTAGATATGGCGGGCAGGTGGTCCATAAATATATGTTCTGGGGAGAAGAACTGAGCCCTTCCACCTTCACTGCCTTACCTTTCCTTTGCTGATTGCTCCAGTCACATTTCTCCCTTCTTGCCTCTGGAAGTGATGCAGGGACAAAGAGAAAACGGTGGAGCAAGGGTTGGTGGGACAGGAAGGGAGGGTAGTAGGAAGGAGCCAGAACACCTCTCCCTGGAGCATTCCTTTTAGTCCTAAGTGAAAACACCTCACCCACTCCACTATCTTGGTAGCACTGTAACCTCTGGGAGTCTCAACACACAATTTTCCTGCCATGGTGTGTGTGTGGAGGGGGGCAAGGGCAAGAAGCCTCCTTCCAACCATGCCAGGAGAGAAAAGCACTTTGAAAGCCTGTTATCTGACTGGATCTGCACTTCCAGAAGCCCTCTTTCCTTGCTGTGGTGCTCAGCTGCTCTGTGCGGGAACACTTTAGCAATTGGGGCCTAGTATAGGGCTGGCATTACTTTTCTTACTGTTCAAGTGCTTCCTGCAAATCAGCTGATAGAGTGAGATCTTGGAGAAAGGTTTAACTTTCCCTCCTGTGATCATGATGATCTTGTCTGCTCACCATTAAGCTTAAGGGAAGCAGAATAGCAGCACATGGTGGTGGGAGTGATCTTCACAGGGAAGGCAAGCATTAAGTCTTCCCCTCTCCTGGTGTTTCTAATGAGTGTGTTGAAAGCATGCATGTTCTAGGCTGCCTCCACAGGAGCATAGTCTCCAGATTGAAGGGGTAATAGTGCCACTCTATTCAGCTTTGGTCAGACCTCCTTTGGAATACTGTGCCCAGTCTACCACAGCTTAAGGAGGATATTGCCAAGCTGGAACGTGTCATGAGGAGGGCCGCCAGGGTGGCTGGAGGTCTAGCAACTGAGGAACAGTTGAGGGAACTGTGTATGTTTATCTTGGAGAAGAGAAGACTGAGAAATGATACGATAGCTATCTTTAACTCTCTGAAGAGATCTTACATGGAAGATAAAGCAAGCTTGTTTTCTGCTGCTTCAGAGGCTAGACTAGAACACAAACCAATGGATTCAAATTACAAGAGAAAAGATTCCATCCAAGCATTAAGAAGAACTTCCTGATGGTAAGAGCTGTTCAACAGTGGAATGGAGTGACTCAGGGGTTGATGGATTTTCCTTCATTGGAGGTCTATAAACAGAGGTTGGATGACCATGAGTGTGCCATTTATTCCTGCATCACGTGGAGGGAGCGGGCATTTGGCCTAGATGGCCCTTCCAACTCTCTGATTCTGTGTGAAAGGTGGGTGACAAAACAGGATTTGTCCTTGGCTGGCACAAGTCCTACCCATAATGAATACCTCTGGTGAGGCAACCATGATGCTCTATAGGTCTATGTAAATGTTTACTTTTGCACATTAGAAGGTAAGTAACAACGTTGGGGGAAAGAGCCTTTAAGGTGCTTAAATGTTAATGGTGATTGGTTGCATGACTGAGAGGAAAGAGATTGAAAATGTGTGGTTTGGGCAGTTGGAGAGAATTTTATTATTATTTTGAGGTGTGGAGGTAAGGATCAATTCTGGCTTGCTATTTCAAAATTTAAATGGCATGAGGGTGGAGTTCATGTAGAAATATCTACGTGGGTAGGACAGGTAGGGCTCAAATCAGTGGGAGATTATTCAGTAACTTAAAAGAAAAAATAATGAACAAGTATGACGCTGGTGATAGTGGTAAATCCTTAAGAAAGGTGAGATGAAGTTATATGTTTTATAAGTATATTATACTGGTTTTATATCTGTATTAGCCCTTTGTTCCTATATGTATATATGTATTTTTTAAACTATACACTTTTGGCAGGCATCTGTCTTTTTGTTCTTATATTCAGTGAAGTGCCATATAAATTATGGATGATGATGATAACGATAACAATAAAAGTAGTCTATGGGCTCAAACATGGTTGTAAACTTTAACGGGAGAAAGGGGAGTTGAAGTTCATCTTCATATCTGAGTCAAGTAACCATTGTTGTTGTTGTGTGCTTCAAGTTATTTCTGACTTATGGCAGCCCTAAGGCAAATGCATCACAGAGTTCTCTAGAGATGAGAGTATGTGACATCCCCAAGGTCACCCAGTAGGTTTCCATGGCTGAGTGCAAAATCAAACCCTGGTCTCCAGGGTCATAGCCCAGCACTCAAACCACTATACTAGCTGGCCCCTCCTGAAACTGCAAACCCCAGGATTCCATAGGATGTTGAAAGTGGAATCATAGCGCTATAACAGGCTAGTGTGGAAATGGCCTGGGTCTCCAAATAACCCTGCTGAGGAAATGTAGGAGGGAATCCCTAAACAGCATTGTTGTATTTAGTGTGTGAAGTAGAAATATAAATTCATGTTTTCATCTCTGTTAACAAAACTGAGTTGGTGAGCGCAGTACAGCAGAAACAGAAAAGTTTCCCAGCCTTGTTGTATATGAATAGGCAAATCAGAAGAAACAGGTAGGTGACCCATGACATGTAATTAGCCCCTAAGAAGTGGAAGAAACCAGTGAGACTTGCCAACAATTATGGCCTATAATATCCAACAATTTGACTCTTCTTTATATTCTCTTTTCTTTCCCTCCAGGTGTTCCGCTACCCATGGGCCTCTCTGCCCAGAGAGAAGATTCTTCCAATGCATCAGTCAAGTGTGGAGGGTGTGGAAGATATGTCCATGCTGGGGGACCTGCATGAAGCTGCCATTTTGCTCAATCTGTACCAACGCTACCAGCAGGACTACATCTATGTGAGTGAGCAAAGCAGGCAGATGCTGTGTTGAGCTGACCCATGTGCTAAACTGTTTGAGTGGAAGCCAAAAGAGGCAGGAGATTCAACATTGGCAAGGTGTTTACAAAATTACATGAGAGTGCAAGAAGGAGCACAATATATGTTCCCTTCTCTTTCTTACCTGTGCCCAAGCATCTTCAAAATCTGATATTTAAATGTGGATCTTAGATTCTGTTGCATAGCAACAGTTTCTAAGGCAACAGAACAATATGCATCTTATATTCCAGTAAATGATCAATTAAGTGACCTGGTTTCTGGGAAGCATCTTCTCAATTTTGGGCAGCCAGGGAAGTTACAAAGTCAGTTTTGCATAGTAATGAATCTTCCTATCAAACAACAATACACTACTTCTTCTGCTCTCTGGATGCAGACTCTCAGTTTTCCTCGGGCAAAGACTTCTTTACAACGCACACTTTCCAGTCCATTATCCTTTTCAACATCTCTTTATATCAGGTGTCTGTCACTCTTTTTCTCAGTTGCTACTGCTTCCTCCTTTCGCCTTTCTGCTATAGGAAAAGAAATGATGTATTATTTTTAGTTAAAGTGAATACTATAGGTAATGATTAACATTTATATAGCACTTTTATGAGTGTTCAGAGCACTTTGTCTGAGGAGCCTACAAGAAGTTATAAGCAATATGGAGCTGTGATCACTTCATATTCTTTATCTGTTTTGCTGTTCTGTTAATATATGGCCAGGAAATCTTTGGCAGGATATGGGAAAATTATTTTTTGATATATCTTCCAGAATCCCCCAGCCATTGCAGGCTGTGGAAGTTGTAGTTTTAGTCCAAAAAAGTAAAATTTCCATGGTCTGTTTTTCACCTTCTAGATATTAAGGGCTACAGTTGCAACAGTCCCTTATGACTGGTTATGCTGGGTGAGGGGAACTGTAGGCCAAACTTTCTGGAGGGCCAAATGTTCCCCACTCTGATCTAATAACACGTGGTGAATTGTGATAGTGTTACACTTTTCTCCATCTCGGCCAGAAAGCATTATGAGATGGGATCTTTGAAGATGCACCAGATAGCAGTAATCGCATCATGATATTTTTTGTGTTCAGTGTTGCAAGAAAGAGAGTTATGAGAAAGACAGTCAATGAAAGTTCAGTGTCTCACTCTCTTATAAAGTCAAGTTTGGCTCTCAGTAATCCTTATGAAAATCTGGTACATTTAGTGTTATTATCCACATATTGCAGGTGGTAGCCTGAGAGCAGATTTGCTAGAAGGTTGTTTGCATGTAGAGAATTCTTAAAAACTTAGAAACTGCATGAAGATTTCTTGAGAAAGACTGTAAGTCTTGACAGATTTCAGGCTTTAGTCCTTCCTGAGGGGAAAAGAGATTACAGAACATTAAACTACTTTAAAAAAAAATCAGAATAATTTGCTATAATTCCTTTTCCCTGACAGAAGGGGTTTATTCAGAAATGCAAAAGACCTACTGTTGTGTACCAGAAGTGGATAGACAGTAAATCACTAGATCACGTAACTGGGTGATATTTATTTATTTATTATTGGTTTATTGGCTACATGTATATCCCACCTGTTCTCAAATGAACTCAAGGCAGGCATATCTGGCTCTCCTCCTTACTTTATTTGTACAACAACTATGTGAGCTAGGTCAGGGGGAGAGAGAGAAAGAGAGAGACCTACAGTCTTGCAGCGAGTTTCATGGCTTCATGGGGACTAGAACCTTGATTGCCCAAGTCCCCATCCAGCTACTTAACCAGTAGCATTAAATTAGCAAGGCATAATGACTCACAGTAGCAATAAAAGTTGTGGCAGACTTTTCTGGTGAAACGAAAACCAAAACAGATTGCACAGAGGGATAGGAGGGGGAGGAGTGAAGGCGTCTTCTTGTAGCTGGTGTTTATCGTGCCACTTGAGAATGCTTCACTCCTCTCCCTTCTTTCACACCTGGGGGCAACTCAGAGACATGTAGGCTAGGGCCCAGCTATATCACAGGGTTTAGCCAGGCTCCCTGAAGTTGATCTAAAAGGGTGGGATGGGGATTGTGCAGTTCTCCAGGTGTTTTTTAACTGCAGTGTGTAGCATTCCGTGCTGCTAGCTCTGCTGGCTAGGGCCACTGGGAGTTGCAGTCTAACAACATCTCCCGGGCCACACAACTCCCACCCCTTGGCCTAAATTCTGTTGCTCAGTTCCAGCCACAGCAGACATGCTGAATCAACTCTTGAATGGTAAGTTAAGATATACAATAGATAAATGAAATCCTGTTGATTCAATGGGTCTATCATAGTTGGGACTGTCAGTTCCTAGACCTAGGCCATTATCTGGGCCATGGGGCACTGAAGGAATGGAGCTCACCACCATCACCATTGCCATGAAATGACCCACCATTTTTTAGCTGGAGGGATGTATATATATATAAAAAAAATAACAGTAGTGGGAAAGAAATGCAAGGAAATACATAATAATAGAGTGAAGGCCAGCCAGGAAAACTCCTTGCCTTGATCTTTAAGCCCTTGGTAGAGATGGGACTTCTCTTCCACCTAAAGTCCTGTCTTTTGTTGTGGTAATCTCTGCATCTGAGGAAAGATGGTGGGGCCCAAAAATCAGAGTACTTCTTGCATGGCTCTGGTAGACTACTGAGATTTGGGATAAAATAAGTAATATATACCCTGATACTGCTGAAATTGCCTAGCTCTGTTGAAAAATTAATACAAATTATATGCCTCTGAAGTTCCTCAAAGAAGATTCTTCCAATACTTGATTCATCTGACTGCTGAAGAAAATGTTCTTATCCCTATCCAGCATTTTATTAATGGACATCTTATATAATAATTTGTTCGTGTACTCAGTAATATTCCGTACTCTAAATAGCCCTTTAATAGCCACCCCTACTCCATATATTTTTAGTGAGCCATAATGTACCCTCTTAGTTTCCTCTTTTTGGCTGAGCTAAAGAGGCTCCATGCTTTAACCCTCCTCTTGAGACAATCTCCTCTTAAGACCATTGATTCTTGTCTTGGGAATGATTGATTCCTCTTCATTAGCTTTTCTTGTGTTTTAAAACTGCCAGACATTCTTCACCCACACTAGAAGAATATGAATGAGGCCAAAGGTGTTTTGAGGACCAAGCTACATGTTAAGTAGAAGATCCCCACTTCAAAAGCTCTTTTTTGTCTTAATAAGACAAAAAATACAATACCTCTATGTATCCTCCCCCCACCCCACTGACTGCAGAGAAAAGATCAGACATTTGCCTGCATTCCAGATTAGCCTCTATGGTTGCACTACAGGAGGAAGAACACCAAATTTGGTATATCCAGTTGTGAGTTTCTCACCTAATGTGTAAATTTGGACGGGGGGCTTTAAGTACAGTTGATTTTGCAAAATTAAAAAAAATGCTTATTTCTCCATGCTACCTTGGGCCCGAAAAGAGAGCTCAACACACATCACTTTGCCACAGGATGACAGAATCAATCTGTTTCTGGTCCATGTCACTTCCACTTGTGTCCACTCATAAATGCATTCCATTCCATTTTCATATTAAGATTAAAAAATAAAACTAAGATTTTAAAAATTCACATCAAAATAACATTCAATTACCATTTTGGAATGTATTTTCCTTCAAAACTGTAGATGTCTTTTTTTCTTCAAAATACGTTTTTTAAAAAAAGCATTTCTATGCTTTTTCAATCTGATAATTCCAGTGACCGGAGCAGCACAAAATCCAATGGATAGCTATGCCCTGATTAGCTTGTTAGTTTGAGAGATGTTGGTAAGGGTTATTCATGTAGGAATTTGCAAAAAATGAAGTGCTCATTCATCACGGCTACAGAGGGATTTCCTATTGAGTGACATGTGTGCCTGCATCTCTGCATATGTGTGTGCATTTCAGCAGATTTAATGCTGGTTCAGCCATTAAGTTTGCACCTCTTTCCATGCTTCAGCTGAGCTGCTCTTCCCGTCCAGTGTGATGCCAGTTACCGTGGTTTTCCATAGTATTCAGAAACTAGTCTTGAAGGCACTTGAAACAACTCACTTTGGTGGTGGGTGGAATTAGTTAGATTTTATGGTTCAGAACTAGGAGGGAGATAAAGTGTTGCCCTCTGGTGACAAACAGTAGTTCTTACAGAAGCATATTTACAAATATAGTTTCTCCTCAGTTAATGAAGTATATGTGCTCCTGGACATTACTTCATTAACAAAAAACTTGCTACCAGAAGCAGAAATAGCATTAAAAAAATAGAGCCAGGTTCCTGTACCACAAATAAAAAAGAGTAGTTGAACATATTTCAGCAAACTTTTTGTTCGAAACGAACAATATGCACATGTGAAATGGAACTGCCAGATCATGTAAGTCTTGCATAAGTAAATAAAAACCTGATGAACTTTCTAGAGGGCATTTGAAGACTTCTTTCAAAATTCATCCAGGGACAGCCTTCTATTCCATGAACCTCACCTTTTTTATGATTTCCATTTAGGGGTAAATGATGGGGGAAGCTGGTGAGATAGGCCAAATATTTTCAAAGTTACTTTATAGATGTTTTGTGATACATTTGAGTCAAAAGATGAGGGCCTATCTAAAGATACTCAGTCATCTTGAGTCCCCCATAACAGGAGAAAGATGGAGTACAAACTGAGTGAATAGATTACAAGCCTAGCTGGATAGCTGAATAGTCTGGGAAACCATGGTTTCAGTGGCAGTGTTTTCATGCAGCATAAAACCACAAATTGGTGTTATGAGAATGAATTACTGCAGAATACTGCAGGATCTCACTGTCCCTGTGGCCCCCTCCCCATCTCACTGGTATGGCCAGATTTGAGAATATGTGAGAGTGAAACTGGCCATTCTTCAGTATCTCCACACCATCATCTAAAATCTGCAGTGACTGAGTGGAAACCATGAATATGGTTGGGCTAACATATTGGGGCAAAGGCACCAGATCCCATCTGATCTTGGAAGCTAAGCAAGGTCAACTATGGTTAATACTTGGATGGGAGACTGCAAATGAATACCAGGTGCTGTTGGCTATATTTTGGAGGAAGCAACTGGAAAAACTACCTCTGAATATGCCTTGTCAAGGAAAACCCTATGAAATTAAAGATCAAAAGATGACTTGAAAGGACATGCATACACACCTACTACACATGAGATTCTGATGCCCTTCAGTATGTCCGGAAAATGTAGAATCAAACAGACATTGCCAATATTATTAACAAGCATAATGTACACACATTGTGCAATCTGTGATGTGAAACACACTCATGCAGACATGTATCTGTTGTATGTGTGTATTATGGCCTCCATATAGGGCCCTGATGTGTAATTTGCCTCCTTGGTATTTTGGGTGCCAAAGAAATGTACAGTACAGCAGCTAGTACCAAGCATACTGGATAGGAGTAAAGTCTGCTTTTAGCAACAAAGACTAAAATTGCTTGTTTCACTTTCCTTCTTTCCTCTGCAGACAAACATTGGGTCCATCTTAGTCTCTGTGAATCCCTACAAGCCTATTGCCGGCCTCTATGATGCAGCTGCCATTGACTTGTACCGACAGCACTGCCTGGGTGAGCTGCCCCCTCACATCTTTGCAACTGCCAGTGAGTGCTATAGCTGCCTGTGGAGGCGCCACGACAGCCAGTGTATCCTCATCAGGTGAGAGAGTGGGTGGGTAGGTGCTGCAGCAGGCTCCCCCCTCAACCATTATGCTCCCTCTATTACAAGTGGGGGAACCTCAGGCCCTGGGGCAAAATCTAGCTCACCTGAGGTCTCTAAGGCATCCCAACCTTTCCCTATGACATAATTGTTTCCTAGCTTTTTTTATGTCCCCCCCCAATTGTATGCTTCTTCCAAGGCATAGTTATGGGTCCCTATGTATTACCTTTAGTCTCACCCACCACTAAAATGTATCCCATGGGAACTTCTCTGAATCTGAATTGGCCTTTGGGCTAAATAAGATCTCCCCCACTCTTGCTTTGCTGAAAGTTATGTGCACACTGCAGAGCCATTCTTTAAAACCTTCCATTGAGATTTTTCTTGCCATTGGCTAGCCCTCTCCTAAGTAGGTTGTTTGGTTGTCTATTAACAGTGGAGAAAGTGGAGCTGGGAAAACAGAGAGCACCAAGTTGCTGCTGAAGTTTCTATCAGTCATGAGCCAGACCTCATTGGGTGGCCCTGCATCAGAGAAGAGCACACATGTGGAGGAGGCGATCATGGAGAGCAGGTAGATGTCCACATAGTTAGAGGGGGTTGATATGAGTTATGTGTGCATGTGTTGGTTGATGGTGTCACTTCTCAGAGGTGCCATATCACTTGCACATAGCTGGCTTAGTACTGCAACTATTCAGTCAGCAGAGCTTATTATAATTAGAGAGCCAGCATGGTGGTTTGAGTGTTGGACTATGACCCTGGAGAGCAGGGTTCAATTCCCCACTTGGCCATGGAAACCCACTGGGTGACCTTGGGTGTGTCACACACTGTCAGGCCCAGAGAACCCCATGATAGGGTCACTTTAGAGTGGCTATAAGTTGGTAATGATTTGAATGCACACAACAGCAACAGCAATTGTTGTTATTATTAACTTTCTGTATTCCCCACATTTTCTCCAAAACTGGGACTCAAAGTGGCTTACAGTTTCCTTTCCTCCCAACTGGGCACTGCATATTGTACTTCTCCTCATACTACTGCAACTTAGTATGGGATCAATTTGTATAAAATGTGTAGGCCTCACTGACTGCTTCCATGCACCTTTTCAGCTGCAGGAAGAGGAATTTTTCAAATAGCAGACTAGCTGCCCAAAAATGGCATCTCATCTGAATATACCTCCAAAGATCAGGGGCCTATTCATACTTCTGAGGTTTGTAGTTTGTTCAGGGAATTCTAAATGCCCCTCCTTAAAATACAGATTCCAGGATTCCACAGGACAAAACCATGTCAGTTAAAGTGGAATCATAGCACTATAATTCCGTACTGTGAATGGGCTACAGGTTTTTGTGTCCCTATCCCAGCAATAGCTGTTGATATTTTGGGGCAGAAGCACAAGAACACTAAGTGTAAATGCTGACTATTCCATCTTGTCATTTTCTTAGGTGGCCTACATGTATAAGTGTGGCTGCTTGGTGCCAAGGAAAGCTGGATTGAACAACATGTATGAGTTATACCAAATAAAATATTGCTATATATTTCTTTGGTCCTACTTCTTCCAGACACAGGGAAGGGCATGGAGCCCTCTTCTGAGTCTTCTGACTTCTTAGATTTCATCAGGTGTTACTTAGTATACTTTCAAGTCTGTCCTTTGTACCTTAAGGGTTAGAAACTTGGAAGAGGGGTCCTAAAAGAAAACAGGTTCTCAAAATAGGAATGATCCTTTGCATAAGGAATTCCAGGCTTATGCAGAACTATAGAATGTGCATAAAATTGCCCAGTAGTAACCCTTACACATTTTTCTTCTTTCCTCCCTAGCCCAATCCTGGAAGCTTTTGGAAATGCCAAGACAGTCTATAACAACAATTCCAGCCGCTTTGGCAAATTCATCCAGCTGCACTTTTCCCAGCATGGGTATATCCAGGGAGGGAGGGTCACTGACTGTATCCTTACGTTTTGCCAGTTTTAGTCCCTGATTTCCACAGGATGCTCCAAGGGCGGCCAATGCTAAGCTCTCTTGGCCGTGGCCTAAGAATGTATGGAGGCTTCTTTCACTGCTTTGGTCTTTCTTAAAGGGGGAGGTTTTCCTTGAGGGTAAGTCAGACATGTAGTTTGATCTTTTGTCCAAACTTCAAAGAATACAGAGGGTTTTACCAAGCCAAGTCTTCCCTCTCCCATCTGGAAGGCTTGGCTTGGTAAAAGCCTCTTTATTCTTTCAGCTACAAAGGAGTGGTTTATTCTTATCTGTTAGCTACTGATGAAGACAAAGTGTGTCAAAATGCTTTGGCTTCCACAAAAGCATCTGTATCTGTAGCAATTCATGCAAAGCTCTTCTACACTCCTGAAATTTTTGTATGCCTTCTTTGGGCTAGACAAGCCTCAGATAAGTGTTCTGGGGTAATATGTATATAAAAGCTTAGCTGTTCCAATTAATGGAGATCTGGTTACAATTTATGTTGGTTTATGTATAACTATTTGTATTCTTTATTGGAAAACAAGTATTATTTGAGGCTATACACTGTTGCTTTCCTGGCCTTCTTTGTTTGGTTAGTTGCTATATATGGAATCAGGTTTTACTCTTGTTCTACTGTATTGGATTCAAAGATCCTTTTCTCAGAAAGTTGGCAAGGGTGTTGATGGTGTCACTTTAATGTTGTTTCATCCTTAACCTGTTGCTCAGATTTACTGGAGAAGGTGAGTAAAGTTCACTTCTGCTCTGCCTTGCTTTCTGCCCTAACTCCCTGACCCACATGTCCAGATGATGCAGAGGCATTTAGGCAGCAAGGGATGATGCTAGGCATAACTCCAATATTACTGTGCACTGCGATGCAAAACCTACACTACATCCATGCCAGCTAGACTATGTTCCTGTAACTTTATTACATTATAATATTGACCAGGGTTTTTCAATGTAGGTTCCATGCAAGGTCACTAGGGGTTCTGCAAGAGATTGTGACTGGGGGAAAACACTTTTTTTGAGTTGTAAATATAATAATTTTTATGCAGAGATTCTTTGAGACTTGAAAATTATTTCAAGAGTTTCCCCAGAGTAAAAAGGTTGAGAGAGGCAAACAAACAAACAATGTCTTTCCTGTCCTAGAAAAATGCATCTTTCTTACCCCAGAACTGCATGTTAAGCTGTTTTTTAATTAATAAATCTTCAGTTTTGTGTAGTTGAGGCTGTATACTAATACAGCCAAACCCCAGTTCCAGTAGATTGTACAAAGTATTTCAAAAGGAATAAGAAAGCCAGTTTCAGAGAAGATGGAGTGGGGTAGCTTTTGAAACTTTTCCTGTTTGTTTTTACTAGCAGGAAAAGAATGAGCAAGATATCTAGGTGAATGATTCAGCCATGCTGCTTAGGGATGATGGAAACAGTAATCTGACAACTCTGGAGAGGACCAAGTTGGGAAAGGATAAGGTAGTGGATGGAAAATGGCCGCGAAGAAGGAAATGCAAGTTGTCTTTCCTCAACATTATGAAGTGCATTTTGTCAATGTGAGACACACATTTGGCCCAAGAAAGAAAGGAAATGGAGTGCAAATAGTAACAGAACATGAGTTTGGGTGTAAATTGCATCCTCTCTTGCTTGGGTATCAACAGAAAATTGCACGAAAAAGCTGCTTATGTGGACACCATCCTGGAACCTTTAATCTTGCTGGTACAACAGACATGGTGCTAAGCACAAGTGATTTTCTTCCTTTGGAGTAGAGCACACAAACTTGATAGAATTTGAATGCTGCGAACTTCATGACTTGCTAGCTTCTGTGTGGGTTTGATGTCAGCTGCCCTCCATTTCTCTTTGTTTCAGAACAGAGTTGCTCACCAGAACCCAGGAGAACGTAATTATCATATCTTCTATGCCTTATTAGCTGGAGTCAGTGGGGAACAGAAAGGTAATGGGATTTCCCAACATTGCTCTCTTCTTTTCATTGAGAATAGCTGTCTGCCACTGTTACTGTTGTTATTTCAGTATCTTGTACTCCTTTTTTCTCAGAAACATTCTTGGCTTCCTATGTTTTCAGGAGGTAAAAACAATGTTGGAAAGAAAACAACACCATCTTATAACCCTGATATCTCTCTGTCTTGCTCTGTTGTGAGTGTCCCACATAGTAGGGACTCAGAGAAATGGATAATTTCTTAGTATTAAGAGGACTGAGAATCATAGGAACAAAGAACTACATCACTGTTGGGAGACTTGGTAGCTTTTTTTCATGCAGTTGAACTCCCATCTCCCAACATTCTAAACCATCATGACCAGAGGTTAAGGATGCTAGGAGCAGTAGTCCATCAATACCTGTGGGGACACAGCTGCCCACAAGAACAGTCCTACAGGTGGTGGGATGCCAGAATTGCAGTTTGAGAGTATCATTGCTCCTGTGACTTTAGAGAGAAATAAAAGGGGTGGAAGATTATTTTCAGAATATGTATTTAAATCAAATCTCCTGTTTTCCTGCACCGTGAACAGAGCCTGGGTAGTCTTGCTTACTGTTTTGAATTCCTTGTTTGGGTTCTACCAGAACTGGGAAATGTTACTTTGTAGACTACAAACCCCAGAATCCCCCAGCTACTGTGGCTAATGGTAGGTGGTGTGATCCAAAAAAAGTCATTTTTCAAGGCACTGGATCCTGTTTCTCCGACTTCAATGAGAGGTATAAGGGAGAGAGCAGAGAGATACCTCTGTTGGACTTGCAGATGATTGCCCAGTTTCTGAATGAACATCACCTTTGAACAGTTTGTAAAGGAAAGGCTTTTGTGGGGGCTAGCCAGAGCACCATATTCTTCTTTGCACCAGCCCAGTCTAAAATGTTCTGGAGTCCCACGCTACTTGGAACTTCCCAGCTGTCCTGCTCTGATCTTCTTTCTCTCCACCGGAATTCTTCCTATTTTCCCAGAATCCGTCTTCCTGTGAGGGATGAAATTGTAAGTAGGTTGTCCTGGTTGCACAGCCGCATCCCTCAATCACTTTTCCCCCGTTGCTCTGCTAGGCTCACTAGGGTTCTGTTAGTGGCTTATGTTCTCTTCACAATGCATGTTCAAATCAGGTCATTTCTAGGGCACATCATCCAAATTAGCAGTGGCTGTTTTCCACATTACACACCACATTAAGCACAGTCATAAGTTCATAGGGGGGAAAAGCCCACTTTAGAAATGTAACAGTATTAAGATGTTTGTGAATATGCTTCAAGGCTGATGTCCCAGAAACTCCATGATAAATGTGGGGCATTTTAAAAAGCTGAGATTGAAACTAAGGTTAAGTATCCAAAAAAGAACCAGCACTAAAGATGCATATCACTCTTTCCTGGGTCAAGTTTTGCTTGGTCTTGTGGTAAAGGAATAACCTTTATTTCTGATGTAGTAGGCACATACCCTCAGTTTCACAGTTGAAAACCAGGGTATGTATAGCCAAACAACATCAAAGTGTTGCTAAGTTGGCAGAAGTTATTAATGAGAAAGGACAAACAAGGTAGGAGAGGCTGCAGCAGTTTAATTTAGCATGAACTTACTGTGAAGGGCAAGATTCTGCCTCCACCTCACTTCAGTAGCGCAAACTACTTTTGCCTTTTGAACTCAGGCCATTTCCACATGGGGATATAGCCCGCGCTGGGACGACCTCACCAGGAGGTCGTCTACACTGCGGGGTGTGCTAGGGCGGCTTGAAAAGGTGAGGTTCTACACCTCAAAGTGCCCTCGCGTGGCCGCGGGGGTGGTGCCGCGTGTTTTATAAAGACCACCTTTCAAGTGGTCTTTTTAAAACAAGAGCGCGCTAGCCCTTCGCAGCGCCCCGTGAAGAACTGCAGGGGTGCGCAAGCACGTCCCTGCAGAGCTGCCTGGGGGCGGGTTTCCGGCTAGCGCGCTGCCCCGATTGGCGGACCGCCGCCAGAAACTGCCGGCTGCCATTTTGGGCACTGCCAGACACTGGCGGCGTGTAGAGCAGCGAATGCGTGCTGCTCCCCGTAGGGATGGAGCCACCTGGATTAAGGTAAGCTCCGTCCCACGTGCACCACCCCGTTTCCCCGCATTTCACGCCCCCCGTGTGGAAAGGGCTTCAGTTTCCAGTAGCTGAGGTAGTCTGAGGACAAAGAGGGAAAGTAGGAGGAGAAAAGAGAAACTGGGACATTTTAAAAGCTGCTGAAAAATTAGGATGAAAGAAGATTAATTGAGACTGTTTGTGCCAATTGGGACAGTTGGAGAATAGGTAGGAGGGAAATGGTGCTGTTGGTGCTAATTTCTCACATATAAAATAATATGCATAATTTTATAAATATAAAAGATACATAAAAGCATACAAAACCAATATATACTAAAAATCCTTCCATAAATACTTTTAAAGCCATAGTTTAAAAACAATCTGGATAGACATGCCAGAAGAGACAGCTCTAAACTGCTGATTTAAACCCAGACAGCATCTCAAGCTGACAAATCTCTTCTCCACAGTCTGGGAGCAGCTGAAGAAAATGTCCTCTGGGTAACAGTCAGTCTGGTTTTGACTGACTGAAGTAGATGTCTCCTAGAGGACCTGTAAGAGTGTAAAGCATTGATGCAGAGGTGAACCTGAGCCTCTTAACAAACATCGGCATTATGCTGGTCCTTACTAACCTGGGGATGAATACCGAGGAAATGGGCTGCGAGCGCCTTTCCTTGGCTTCCAGTGAATGTTCCCACTGTGGTGCTCAGTGGTGTAGTGGAGCCAGCACTCGCAGGGTCAGAGCCCCAGGACTTTTGGATTAGCAGGGTCTACAACACTACCCTCCCCCATTCCCTTGTTCCACTGAATTTAGCTGCAGTCCTCACAGCAGATAAAGGGAAATGAATTTTTCCCAGCAATGTGTTGTCCAAAGTGTTATACAGTGGCTTGGGCCATTTCCACACTAGACTGTTATAGTGCTATTATTCTACTTTCAGTGTTGGTTATGACCTATAAAGCCCTAACTAGCTTATGTTATGCTATCCAAATGACTATGTTGCCCCATATAAGAGTGCCCAAGCATTAAGAGCTACAAGACAGGCCCTTTCCCTAACCATATCACCTTTAGAGATATGCCTGGTGCAGACACAGACTAGCTTCCTCTCTGCTGTCCTTCTGCTGTAAGGCAAGGACTATTTTTTTCAGGCAGGCCTTCAGCAATTGATTGCCTGGTGTGGTTTGACATTTTAAAAGAGATGCGCTGAACTTTTAAACATTTTTGTACTTATTTGTTGCTGGTTTGGTGGTTTAAAAATATTTTAATTGGTGCTTTAGGAGTATAATTTGTTTAGTTTTTATTTTAAGGTGTATGATCAATTTTTTTTATTGGACCCTTTAAATTATGTTGTAAGCCACTTTGCATCCCAGCCTTAGGAGAAAGCAGTTGTATAGAATGAATGAATGAATGAATGAATGAATGAATGAATGAATGAATGAATGAAATAGCAGCTCAGGAAGGGCAGAAGGATCTCAGTCTGAGTTCAGTTCTAGTTTGGGAATCAACTTTGGTTGTCCTGATGGATTATCTTCATTGGCAGAGGGCCAACAGAACTGCAACCCTAATTCTTTCCACTTTGAGATTTTACTAGATTTTGATACCACTGGTCATGGTATCCTCCTGAATTGGCTCTCTGAGGATGAAGTTGGAGGCACCACGTAACTCTGGTTCTGCTCCTACCTGCAGGATTAATTCTAGCGAATTGTGTCTCTGTCCCTTGGAAATTGTGCTGTAGGGGCAGCTAGGCACAGTCATGTTCCCTGGGCTTTTAAACATCTACATGTAATTGCTGGGGATAGTTATCAGGAAATACGGGGTTGGCTGTCATTAGTCTGTATTAGTATGTAGATGACATTTGGCTCTATTTCCCTATTACATCAGAGTCAGATGGGGCCATATACAACCTAAACTGGTGCCTGGGAATTAGTGGTGGATTAGATGAAGGCTAATTGACTGAGACTGGATCTCAAAAAACAGGGGTCATGTGGGTCAGTTGTTCTCTGGTCCAGGAGTTGGGTAATTTTCCTGTCCTGGAATGGGTTGCACTCCTTTCAATAGGGACAAGTGTGTAGTCAGTGAAAGCTCTTTGATTCACGCCCAAGTGGCCTCAGTGGCAAAACTTTGTCTAATACAGCAGCAATGACTATTCCTGGACAAGAAAAAACTATTCATAGTAAGCCAAACTTTGATAACCTCAAGATGAGACTATCATAATGTGCTGCATGTGGGTTACCTTGGGACTTGTTTTGGAGAATGCAGCTAGTTCAGAATGCAGCACCCAGGCTGCGTTGCAGGGTCTCTGACCACGTGGAATGGTTTTCCCATTGAAATTTGACTGGCTCCACAGTGTTGAGTGTTTCCTCTGTCTACTGAATACCCATTTGTTTAACCCAGCTACCAGCATTTTCCCAATTGTTAACCCTATCAATTACCTATGGTTTTCAATTGATGATTTTGGTAGATTTTATTGTTTTTATTATTTTATTCTTTTAGATACTGCTTTTGTTGTGTCTCTTTTAAATATGAACTACTTTGGGATTTCTTCACATGAAAAGTGGCATAGAAGTATATAATTTTTCTAAAATAATGAATGAATGAATGAATGAATCAATCTCTTCATCTTTTTCTTTCAATTTGCAAAGGTTTCCCATTTATACAAACAATAGCTGAAAGCAGTTACTGGGCTAATGTTGGCTTTACAGCACTTCTTCCATAACATGTTGTTCACAGCTTGGAAAAGTGACTTTATTGGACAACAGCGCAAAGAAACCTCCAGCCAAAATAGCCAGTGTTTATGCTGGAAGATTTTAGGAGTTATAGTGGAAAACAACTTAGTACTTTCAAGCTCTGATATTGTTCTGTCTTCCATGCTTTTGGCTGTCATACTGAAGAGGTTGTACTATACAGACTCTGGTTTTGTACTGTATGAAGACAGCAGTTAGGAAAAAAGCTGGCTGTTTCCTGGATGTTCATGGCTCATCTCTCTCTTTTTCCTCCTTCCTTTTCCTCCTACCTTGGTGGTGGTTTGCTTTTGCTTCTCTTTCCCATCATCCTGCCCTTCCCTCCAATTTCTTTTTATCTCTTCCTGGGAGCGGCCTCCCTACAGAAGCCCTGGTCCTGCTGGAGCCCAAGAATTATCATTATTTAAATCAATCTGGCTGCATAACCAATGAGAACCTGGATGACAAAGAGATGTTCAGCAAGGTCATGGTGAGTTTCCTTCTTATCTCCAGGCAAGACTTTTGCAAGACCTGTGGCCCTTTCACCCTACCCAGTTATAGTATAATGATTCCACTTCACCTGCTATGGCAACATCCTATAGAATCTTGGGATTGGCAGTTTGATGAGCTCTCTGGCTGAGAAGTCTGAACTGCAAATCCCAGGATTCCATGGAACAGAACCATGGCAGTTAAGGTGGAATCATAGTGCTATAACTGGGTAGTATGTAGATGTGTGTGTTTTTTTCTCTGTGGTGTGTTAAATGAAGATGTACCCACTTCTGTCTTGAATGAATGCTAATTTGCTTTTGGGATAAGAACTGGCAACAAAATGCGCACAGGAAAGAGATTTTTTTTTTACTCCTGGCTGAGACGCCTATTAATTGTGTGCTTTATTTAATTTAATGGCAATTAGGGGCTGTGAGATTAAAGCAATACATCCTGGAGTCACTTCTCATTGTCTTCCCATTGGTGTTTGTATCTTTGTTTCTTTCAAGTTCCACATCACCATGCTTGCTTCTTTCCTTCCAAAAAGCTGGGCTAAGGAAGGGCTCAGTCTTGCAGAAACACGTGAACTGATGTGAAAGGTAGAGGTAGGGACTGGTGTGGAGGGATATGGTGTATTTATTATTTATAACATACTTTCAAAGCAAAGTGCAATTTAGGAGATAAAATCAAAGGCAGACAATAAAGAGCAGACAGGAAGGGAACACAAGAGAGAGAAAAGGAGTGACATAACAAAAAAATCTGGAACTATAAGCAGGTCTTCTGATAGCTTTGGCCACCAAAGGCTCTAGCATCAGTGGGATGATGAATCCTCTCTAGGATTTAATCTGTAAAGGAGCTATCTAGGTTGTTGAATCTATTTTAGGGACAGGGCTCAGCACCTCAGATATCTTCTTTAAACTGTGGACTAAAATGCGGGGGAAGATTCACTGCCTGTGACTTTGGAATGATGAGCCACCACAGATGCAGAAATGATCAGACCGGAATCCCACTAGTGGATAAAGTGTGAGGAGTCATTTCTGACCAGAGTTGACATGCCTGTCTGTGATTTAGTGGTTTATGAGTGCTTAGACTTCCTTTTAATGTCAGGCTGAAGAGGGATTATAGGGAGGGTCCAAAATGAGACATAGACATCAGCCTGCAGGGAGCTGTGTGTGTTCATGTGTGTTAGAACCTGGGGAATCACTACCTTCTGAGGTTCCATGTAGAAACATGATCAAGGGAACATTAATGCTTCCAGACAAGAATGTTAATCATGCAATTCCCTGCCTTACGGCAGAGTGGAGGGAGCTGGGAAGGATCCAGGTGACAGCAACTTCCATTTGTAACCCTATTGTGTTTCCCTGTCACTTCTTTCACCCTTTGTCTTACCACAACATGTTTTGAGCAGACTGCTCTTGAAGTGATAGGATTCAGTTCTGAAGAAATCAGAGACGTTTTCAAGCTTCTTTCTGGCATTCTGCAACTTGGCAACATCGACTTTATGACTGCAGGAGGAGCTCAAATTACAACCAAAACTGGTAAGTGGTGCCCCTCTGTGAAGGGAGTCTCCTCATTAAATCTGCTTCTCCCTAAAAGCAATTAGAAGTAACTGAAAAGTAGTAAGTGACACGAGCTACTTTTTTAAACATCACAACAAGTAATGGCAATGATAAACTTTTTAGAAGCACTATAATAACAGAAGAAAATTGCTTTTAAAAAATTGCTTTCTGAGCTCTGCTGTTATCACATGCATTTACTACTGCTGGCTCTCTCTGTCACCATCTCTCCTAGTGCTGAATAATGTCAGTGAGCTGCTTGGCTTGGATACCTTCCAGCTATCTGAGGTGCTCACCCAGAGATCCATGTTTCTGCGAGGGGAGGAGATCAGTTCTCCGCTCACTGTGGAGCAGGTGAGTGAGCAGCTGCCTGCTTTGCACTTGGTCTGGTGGCAACACCCAACTGGGAAGGGCATTTGCCCCTAGGTGGCAGCATTCACATGAGTGTCAAAGGAAAACAGCGTCTGAGGGATTCCTCAGATTGGTTGATACATTTGCTATTTCTGCAGTACTGCTTCCCAATGTGTCTGAGGAATTATGAGTAATTTCGGGCAAAGGGCAGCTATTTGCATGGAAGGAAGATGAGGTGGATCCATTGCTCTAAACCAGGGTTGGGAATTGTGTGGTCCTCCAGATCTTGTTGGACTATAACTCTCAGCACTCCTTATTCTTGGCTGGCTAAAACTGATGGTATTTGTAGTTGACCAGCATCTAGAGGGCTGCATGATTACTGTCCCTGCTGCAGATGCTGCGTAATGTGAGCTGAGGAGGATCTGTATGGAAACTAGAAGGCAAACAGTTTGTGGAAACCTGTATCCTGCAGAGCACAGGCTGGCCAAAACCATGTGGCCTTCTAAGCAAGAAGCACTTCCCCGATTGTTGTGTTGGCTGAATTTTCAGATGGGTGCAATGTGGCATATCCTTTCATTAGTCTTCCTGTAGTCTAGCAAAAGGTTTGCTCTTGCTCTGCTGACAGAAGAGGCTTCTCAGAGTGCAGAGCGGGACAGTGCACTATGTTGCAATTCTACTCCTGGTAGGCCCCAGGAAGTGAATACAGGGAAGTGTTTGCATCAGGGGATTTTGCATGTGTAGTAGAAGTGGAATTTAAACACAAAAGAGGAACACCTTTCTACTCAATCAAGAGCTCAGAGCAAGATTTTGAGACTTGAATAAGCCCTACAGGGGACACCCATGCCCCCCTTAGCTTTTCCTTTTTTGCTGTGAGATGCAGTTGTGAAGTCTCCTAATCTGAACCATTTCAGGATCAAGACAAAGAAAAGGTGCTTCAGGCAACGCATAATTTACTTACTGGAGGGTGTTGTGACAGCCCCTACCAGCCCTGTCTTTCAAAGGTTTGTGCAACAGATTAATGCAAAGCAGATACATCGGTGTTGTAAACCTTTGATAGTTTATTTTAAGAGCCTCCATATCCAGAGACTGTATACCTCTGATTATTGGGTACCAGGAACAAATATTTAGGAGGGCTTTCTCCATTTCATTTCCTGTTTGTAGCCAACAGAAACAGAAGGCTGAATTAGATAGCTCTTGGATCTGATCCTCAAGGCAGCTCATGTTCTTTTTTGTGTAATATCTGAGCCTCTTAACAGTCACTCATTTCAAATGATAGCTGAATCTGCAAAGAGGCCAGCTTCCAGCTCTCAGGCATGCCTGGCACAGAAGCTGATGAATGCCATGCAAACCTCTGCCCACTGCTGAACTTTGCCAAAGATACCAAGCTATTCTTGGTCATTGCAGGGGTAGGCCTTCTTTGCTGGTTAGACTTTCTGCTTCCAGTTGCTAAATTTCTCTCGCCCTTGTCCCCCAAGGATGGCACTCAGCTGTTGCCAGATGTCGTTTGGGGCACAAGAGGACAAAGAGGTCCAAGTCAGCATGAACTGAATGCACAACTGATTACCATTCCCAACTTTGACATTTTCAGTGGGTGAAGCAGAAAGAACAAAGAGTAGTGAATGGAGCCTTTGATAGAACATAAGGGCCCAGGAAGCCTCCTCCGTCTCTGCTTTTGTCCCAGTGCTGAGTGTGGTGAGTTAGGCGCCCATTCCTGAGAGATGTGGCCAAGATGTTGAATGAGTGTGCAGTCTGGCTACTTGATCTCTGCTTCTTCTTGTCTGCATGTCGGCAAGTGTGGCTGGCATAGGCCCAAGCTACATGTTAGAAGGAATGTGTAGCTGCTACTGACCTGTGCCTGCCCACTCTCTGCCAGCGATTCCTCAGCAATGTTTAGTTAAAGACGTGAGGTGACATCATTGTACCCCAAGTCCCTCATCTACCCACCCCCTTTGTAAGTAGGAACAATTAAGGGGCAAGGCCAGAGACACACTCAGAGCAGTGGCATCATATGTCTTCTTCATGCAAATGTTACTGATGAGAGATGTAGGGCATCAGCTATTCATTCCTTGTAATGTGTAGTTTAGGCCTGGGAGGTCATTAAGCTTCAGTGAGAAGCGGAAGCCTTTGAAATCTCCCAGACAGCTATAGAAGGAAGGGAAATTGACTTCTCTGGCCACCTTTCTCCAGTGACTGAAGTTTGGGTTGACTGGACCTCATTCTTACAAATAAACAATAAACAACTGTGACTGTAAATTATTTCTTGACTATACCATTTTAGAAAGCAGGTAAATTCTGGGGCAGTTGAATGTTCCTTTTCATTAAAAAGATCTATAGTCATGAAAGATTAGCATGCTAGCGAGAAGATTATTTCCCTGACACCTAATTTTCTAAATGAGGAAATTTTTAAATTATAAAGAAACTTCAATCAGGTAAGTCTCCTCATTTGAAGTGGTCAAGTCCATGCCCAAGTTTACTGCCTCATCTACTTTTCATGAAAACTGAGCTTTGTTGGGTCACATTGAGTTGGAAACGTTCACTGGTAGTGGTCATTTTGTCTCAGCCAGTGCAGTCACTGGAGCTTCAAAGGGATTTTTCTACTGTTTTGTCTTCAGTAATATTCCTAGAGAGAAGCTTAAAGTGGCCAGAACTTTGCTGTCTAGGTCACATTCATGGGGCACCCAATAATTTGGGAATAATTTCTCTGATGAATAGACCAATATAACTGAAGTTCATTCCCTTACTGCTTACTGTGGTAACTTGCTCAAACAGCATCTTCTTCCCTTTATGTTCACAGGCTGCAGATTCCAGGGACTCTCTCGCTATGGCTCTTTATTTGCAGTGCTTCTCATGGATCATTGGCAGAATTAACTCAAAGATAAAAGGGAAGGAAAACTTTAAGTCTGTGGGAATTCTGGATATCTTCGGTTTTGAGAATTTCCAGGTTAGAAATTAAGGTTTGAGAATTAAAGCATGAATCAAACTTGGTTTCTGTACATGCAGAAAACAAACTGACTGATAGGTGGGCATGAGAAGGAGGGTGGGTGAAAATAGAGAGGCTGTCCAAGGTAATTCCTGGACTTTAACAATGTGGAGAATGGGCTGTCTTGCAAGAAGGACTTTAAAAAGACATATAGGTTTACTGCAATAGTTCGAACATATAGTAAATGTCTAAAATGTTCTTTTAGAGTAAGGACAGGCTGAACAAGACCAGCAGCACTTCTGCCATCCCTCCCATGCTCCCTGCATTTATGCCGTTTTCTTTATGGCCTTTGGGGAAAAGGTTTTTCCCAAACCAAGAACATGAGTATTAATACTGGTTTCTCTTGTCTCTCACACACAGGTGAATCGTTTTGAACAGTTTAACATTAACTACGCAAATGAAAAGCTCCAGGAGTACTTCAACAAGCACATATTCTCCTTGGAGCAGCTGGAGTACAACAGGTAGTGCTCACTCTAATTGGCTCCTGGCAATCAAGAGAACCCCTTGCTCTCAGGCAAAGGATTAAAAGCAGTTAGCAGCGGGAGAGCCATTTGAATGCCATTATGTTCATTATTTACATTACATTGTTTACATAAAAGTCATAGTATGGAGAAAGGATGGTTAGAAGTGATGTTGCACACTCCTCCACTGACTGAAAAGAGTTTTACCTGCCCCACTCCTCTTTTTTCTTTCTTTCTTTAGCCTGAGAAACTTATTTTCTGCCTCTTCCTACAAGCCCAATGGAAAACTTGTTTAAACTCCTTCTCTCCTATTCTTTACAAAGCAATGTAAGGCTTGTTTTTCCTCTTTGCTTGATAGGGAAGGGATAAGCTGGGAGGCCATAGATTGGATGGATAATGCAGAATGCCTGGATCTCATTGAGAAGGTAGGCCTCTCTAGTTGTGACCAAGCTTTTCTCTGACCTTGCCTGTATCAGAGTCTGTTTCTGTGTCTTGTTTTGTGGCGGGTGCTCTGCCTAGCTTCCTCTTTGGAAAGCAACATATCTACTTGTTCTCTAATAAGGGGAATGCTAATTTCAGGCAATACTACTCAAAATAGTAGTCTATAGAATGGTGCTGGTCTGCAAGCTGCTGGCTGATGATCTTTCCAGGAGAGAAAGAGTTTCTACCAATGGATACAAATACGGTGCCAATCCCTGGCACATTAGGAAAAAGCTCTGCTGGTCCTCCACATCAAATAGCTTTGATCTCTTTAAATAAAAAAAAATACCTTCAACCTTACCTAAGATTCTTATCTCTGCTGCGGCAAATTAACACTCTGTTGGCTGTTTCTCTTGTTTTGGCTATAGAAACTTGGCTTGTTAGCACTGGTGAATGAAGAGAGTAGATTCCCCAAAGGTACAGACAGCACCCTTTTGGAAAAGCTCCACAGTCAGCATGGGGTGAGTAAGCATATATGCTCATCATTGCGTCTGTTTATTTGCAATATTTTGTTATATGTCCGGTTCGTTATTTGGGGGAAAATGCAATAGAAATCACAGTAAAATAGTAGGATTCCAAAGTAAACAAACTGGGAAGAGAGTTGCATGAAACCAGCATCAGTTGCCTCAAAGTGATTCAAGGAACCTTTGTGGATAGAAAGCCGAACTGTCCTTCTAAAAGCTGTCAGTTGGTTGACCAAATTGGCTTGCTTAGTCTTAAGTAAAGTTTCACAATTTCACTATATGGCACAAACCCAGATCTCATAACCACCTGACAAGTCTCCAGCACGGGGAGTGAGATGAATGGAACAGTGAAATAGTTGGTGATCTTAAAGTAAAAAAGTGGCATTTAAGGGGCAGCATTCCTCCCAGACAATTTAGGGCGAGAGTGAGGATCTTTGGGCCCTTCAGATGTTGTTGGACTGGGATTCCCTACATTTCTCACCATCAGCCATGTTAGCTAGGACTGATAGGACTTGCAGTCCAAAAGTATCTGGAAGGCCACATTTTTCATAGTGATGGTTGAGTGCTTTAAAGGTCAAAACCAGAACTTTGAATTGGGCCTGGAAACTCATTGTTATCTTATCAATTATCTCTTTAATTGGAACCAGTCAGCAACCTTCTCTCTGCTTTCTGGACCAGACTTTCTGTTCCCAGACACTCTTCAAAGATAGCTACAGAGGTAGAGTGTGCTGCAGTATCACATTGGCCAGTTCTACATACTTTTTGTTTGTATATCTTTACAAGAGAGAAGAGCAAATCAAGGAGAGAAGAAGATCAAGCTGTAGATTAAAGGGAAGAGAAGGCCTGTGTTTAACTACAGCCTCATTGTTTCTAATCTCCAAATTTTAAGTTCATCTAAAAACAACATGGCTGCTTCTCAGGTCGTCATTTGATAAGAACTGCTGCCACATTCAGAACAACGTGGATGGTGATGTTTTTTAAGAAGGCTGCACAGTGAGAAAAAGAGGCAGCCGCTGTCATTCTTCATACAGATCCACTTAGTTATACCACCTTTTCGAGTTTTTTGGTAGGATCCTATGTCAGCCCTTGCAAGCTCTCTTCATGTCATCTGACTAAAAAAAGACTACCACACTGTGAAGCTAACTCAGCCTCTTCAGAGCAAAGCAAACAGGATTGTATAATGCCTATTCTCTCTTAAGCAGATGACCCCTAGCTCCTAACAGATGAATAGTCGCTAAGATTCAGTGGGTGGAAGTTAAAATTAGATTAACGTTTCAGGCTAGAATAGACTTCTTTGTTCAGTTTACTGGATAATGGCTAAAAGCTAACAGACGTAAACTGTACTTAGTAAAGACCATGCCTTTCATTTATTCTGGGAATTTAGTAGTCAAGGCTGATCCAGTGGCTTCTGATATAACTGCAGTGAGACAGGGAATATTCCAGAAAAGTCAGTTATGGCTCATTAAAGTGTCCTGACAGAGGCTTGCCAAGGGTATTTGGCTTCATTTGACCATTCCTGACTGACCTGTTGTGGATACCAGGCTAATTCATATAGCATGATTGCACTAAGGTTCTCAGATGAAAACAGGAGAGGGCTCTTTTATCATTGTGCAGAAGAGGGAATTTCAGCAGGTGTTGCTTGTCGTGCAACCAGGTAACAAGCAATACTGCACCTAAATGTGTGTCCTTTGTTCATTACTATGTTAGGGTTACCCTGGAACCCTCAAAAAAACATGTGGGGCCAGACCTAAAATATTAGATCTGTCACAGACTACCCCGAGTAGTCAGTGCAATTGTGGATGAGCTCTGAATCAGCCTGGTAAGATCCCCAACTTTGGCCAAAGAAACTGCCTTCTCCCCAAGAAGAAAGCAGTCAAAACCACTTTTTACACAAGCAAAAAGAAGGGTCTTATACTGTTAAAAAGAGGGGGTTTTATACATTAAGGTGACAATGATCTCATAAAGCATTCCACGCGTGTCCAAGAACCATTATTTTCTCAGGACCAAAGTTCTGTTACATTGTTGCTAATAAAGTAACTTCTGGTTAACAATCAACAATGAACCTTGAAACACACACACATTCACTCAGCAGTGAAGTATAAGTAATATTGTTAAAGAGAATAAACAGATCATTGGTAACCCATGCATTTACTTTGCCACTTTAGATAGAATAAGGGGCTGACAACAGGAACAACCTTTGAAGTTCCTCCTTTAAATAGAGGAACTTTAGTCACGAAAATGCAGAGAGACAGGACACTGAATCCACTATTTTGTCTAAACTCTTTTACTGCTTCCCACTACACTGTATTATTATGCGCCAGAAATCAGTGGCAGAAAAGAGTTACTTCAGATGCCAGTGTATGAGATGTTGCGCTTCCTTTTCCTTTGTTTCAGAGCAACCAGTATTACATGAAGCCCCGAGTGACAGATTTCCAGTTTGGAATCCAGCACTATGCTGGTGAGGTAGGTGTGTTGTAGCTATATAGCTGAGGGGGCATCTGGTTGAGTTCGAAGGCCTAGAGGCCGAGGAGCAATTAGGCCTCAGTCTGTGGGAAACTTTGTCTGGAATGGATTTGTGGCCGGGTGTTACATTCTACCAAGTTTTAAATTCTTAGATTCAGACCTTAGATTCATCATTTTGTTTAACTCCCATAGACAGTAAGTTTATTTAGGACCAGGGCATGCACTGCTGCCACTGTGGTTTAGAAAAGGCATGGGCAAAGCGCAGCCCTGTGGTTGCATGCACGCTCCAAGGCTGTTTTTGCAAACCTCCGCCTCTATCCAGACCTCCAGACTGCCCTATTTCTATACAAAAGAGAGTGAATTGCTTCTTCTAGAATGCTCCAGGAGAGGCCATTCACTTTTTTAAATAGGTTGCCAGCTCCCCTTCATTGTTCAACGTAAAAAACATACTAGTTTTTCAAAATCAGAAGTGGGCTTCTGGCCACTTCCAGGTTTATTTTGCTTTAATTCACTTGACCTTTCGGCATCCTGTGTGTGCCCACCACAAAGGGCCCCCAGGGTCAACAATAATGGCCCATGGTCCTGTCACATTTGCCTACCCCTAGTAATAGAAGTTATGCCTTGACTTCAGCCATTGTGCAATGAGTTTTTATGATCTCTCTCTACATGCCTGGTAATTACTGGAGGTAATATTTTAAAAAATGACAATGTGATGGTCCAGCTCCCCACCATTCCCCCGTATGAAATGCTTCTTAAACATTAAGAACCACAGAAGATGAGGGGATGCCTTGATGCTCCAATTTGCTCATTCTGAATGTGGACTTTTGCTGGTGCCATGCAATCACTGACATGCTGACTAAGTGTACCATATGTGCACTCTCATGTTTGCCATTCATTAGCCTAAAAAGAAGGTGGTTGACATGTTCCAGTTAGTGGAAGAAGGGTGTGTGAAACACCTAATAAAAGGTAATAACCTGTAGGATTTATTTATTTATCCTACTCTTTCTCCAATCTGTTTTTGGGGGCATCCACAGATTTCCCCTTCTGTCCTCATAACAATGCTATGAGGTTAAGGCTAAGCTGAGAGAAGATGACTGGCCCAAAGTCATTTGGTGAAATTCTCAGCTGAGTTACATGAACTTGGGTTTCCCTGTTCCCAGTCCAGCATTCTAACTCTCATACCACATTGGCCTAATTGCATGGAAAAGCCTGGGTGCATATAACTCCCCTGAGCTAGATATTTTTCATTTCTTCAGAACTATTTACCATATAGACTCATATATAATTCAACCTCGTGTATAAGTCAAGGGTAGGTTTTGAGGCCAAAATTACAGATATTGATACGACTTTTGGATAAGTTGAGGGTCACTCCACAGAGAGAAGATAGCACCAGTGCTGCCTCAAGCCAGGTGCCCCGGCCACTGCTGCAATCATTTTCCTGCTCAAACATTCAAAAAGACCTTTTGGTACTCTACTCAGAGAAGGGGATGGTTCCTATTTTGATAAAAGCTAAAGTACAGTATTAACTCTTATCACAAAAGGAATGATACCCTTCTCCTAGTACAGTGGCAAAGGGCAAGAGCTTAGTCTATTCTGGAAGAATCTAAAAGAAGCACCAACTCTTTCTATTCTCTTGGTGCTCCTTTGATAGGAAGCACCAAAAAGTCACTGCCACCTTCACGATTTTCCCACCCAATCATTCAAAAAGGTCAGAAGCAGTGCTGAGGCAGAGAGATCAGAGTGGGTCAGTGTTTCTGTTAGGTTCTCCCGGGGTGGACAAAGCTCTCACCTTTTGCCATTCCACTCAGAGAAGGGGATGTTTCCTTTTTAAAGAAGAGTACTGTAAGGTACAGTACTTACACTGACCTGTGGACAGGTCAACCCAGTTTTGGAGGAGTCAATTTTTTGACTAAAATTTCTAAACTTAGGCATGACTATATACATTATTTGAATGCTTTGACTCTTTTTCCTTTTTATAGCAAATTTGGATGTTTGTGTTCCAATCTGTTCTTTGCAGGTTCTCTATGACGTGAGGGGCTTTCTAGAGAAAAACAGGGACACTTTTCGGGATGATATTTTAAACTTATTGAAAGATAGCAGGTAAGCTACCCATAGCTGTTCAGAATCAAGCCTAAAATATTTGAAGCTAGTGACGGACGTGTAGTGCAAGTATCAACTTAAGCATTTTTGCCTTTGGAATTCAGTCTTCCAAGTCTTCTTTCTCTGTCTCACATTCCTCTTTGCCCCCAGGCTTGATTTCATCTATGACCTCTTTGAAAGAGTCTCTAGCTGCAGCAGTGAAGACACTCTGAAGATGGGGACTCAGAGGCGTAGGCCAACTGTCAGCTCCCAGTTCAGGGTAGGAGCAACAACCATGTTCCCTTTAAAAAAAAATTGTCAGTGAAGATTTTTTTTTCCTTGTCTGGGTGAGTCCCGCATCCACATGACTGGTTCAGACATTTATGCCCCATTAGAATGGTTGGCTCAGACCTTATGTCTGTGCTTTCATAAATGTTTTAATGTATATTTATCAATGAAATAGGCAGTACATCTGTCCTTGATTGTTTTTAAAGCTCTTTTTTTTTTAAGTAGCTAAACTGCTCTAGCGATTAGTGGAGGTGAACTAATTTCTTGATGTTACATGGATGAGCCAGTCAGTGCTGTGCACTGCTGGTTTCCATTGCATGCTGGCAGAACTGGTTTCCACTGAACCCAGCCTGGAGAACAAGTGGCTTTGTGTGCCTTCAAGTCGTTTCCGACTTATGGCAACCCTAAGGCGGACCTGTTATGGGGTTTTCTGGGGCTGAGAATGTGTGATGCACCCAAGATCACCCAGTGGGTTTCCATGGCTGAGCAGGGAATTGAACCCTGTTCTCCAGGGTTGTACTCAAACACTCAGGTCACTACACCATGCTAGCCTGTGCACAATCCGTAGAAAATGTAAGGCCACATGAAAGCTGATGCCTAGAGATCCCGGTCTTTCATGTTAAAAGAATTTTGTGACAGATGGTACATGTGTGTGTGCTTGTGAGAGACTCCTCCTATTCTTTTTCAGGACTCCTTGCACTCCTTGATGGCTACACTCAGCATTTGTAACCCACTGTTCATTCGCTGCATCAAACCCAACCTGGAAAAGGTGAATCGCCAGAGCTGTGAATGCCAATTGAACAGGGAAAGGAGGGAGATTTACCAGGACTTAGATGACAGCTAGGCTATAGCTTTATAGGATGGAAGGGATTTTTGGGGGAGGGTGCAATTTGAACCCTTTTCTCAAGAAAATGAAGTGCAGTAGGTTTTCAGCCAGCCAAAGTAATATAAGCAGAGCATTAGCAATGGCTGGCAGGCAAGCAAAGACAGAAGAGTCCCAGATGCTGTGGCAAGAAAGGAACATTCTACAAATCTGGTCTGAAATCCTATACGGTTCCTTTTTGTCTTCCTTTGGGCACAGCACAAAAAGGAATAGAACAAAGAGCATGTGCACTGAGGATGGTTGCTGCTTTTCATACAAGCAGGTTACTTCATTTGTGCCCCTTATCTTGGATTTATCTATAATCCTGTCCTTTTTCTTAGGCTCCAAATCTCTTCAATCCAGAAGTAGTGTTGAAACAACTGCGATATTCAGGCATGCTGGAGACTGTGAAGGTCCGAAGAGCTGGTTTTCCTGTACGGCGGCCTTTTCAGGATTTCCTCCACAGGTAAAAATTCAGCTCCTAAGATGGAGTTTTGCTGAGCATTCAAACATGATTTTCACTGTGATAGGATTTTGACAGGTGGGGAAATAACTAGACATGGGGAATTCAGGAGAGGATATCTAACTTGTGGAGAAGAAGAAAGTCACGAGTTACACTTTTGGAAGGAAGAGTTGCACTTTTGGAAGGAAGCTTCTCTTCTCTCTTGCAAAATTAAATAATGATCACAGGCTGCCACATTGCTCTTATTGGCTGCTGAAAAGGACTTTTATGTTTTCATCATGTGAGATGTCTACTTGGGAGAGGGGAGTAGGGTAGAATAAATATATTTAATTTTATAAATTGCATTCAGGACTTCAATTAAATTACATTTTGTAAGGTTGAGGCCTGGGAACAAGTCAAATAAATCAATAAGCTTATAAAGTCTGGGACTTTAGAGAAGGTGTAGGAAAAGGGTGGCTCTTGGATTGAAAGGCTGTTTCTGGAGCCCTAAAATACACCAACCTCTTTCCTCACCAAAATGAAATAGAATGGTGAACTGCCTCTCCTGAAAGCCTCAACCAGGAGCAATTATCCATTAAATAAGTGACAGCAGCTCCCTACATGATCTAACATCAAAAACACCTGTTGTACAGAGTGGACTCCTGGCCATTTTGGGGAGGCAGTGGTAATACTTTTGCCAGTCTGTGGAGGATCCTGGGGCAAAACAACTGGTCCATGGATCTACTGAACTAGTCCTTCCCTGCCTTGCACTCCCATTGTGGGATGCCAGTGGTTTTGTGTTGTGGGCTGTTGGAAAAGATTGCGAAGAGTGGCCAGTACTGTCTTTAAGAGACCCCCAAACCTGTATTGCCATTCAAAAACAAACAAGAGACTCAAACGGTATCCCATAGGGAAATGTGTGGGGAGCTTTACACATAATGGTGATGAAAGAATCATTTTGTGCCTCTTTCTGGTAAAGAGTTTTCTTCGGTTCTCTCAGGTACAAGATGCTTTTAAAGAACTGGAACAATCCAGATGGTGCAAAGGTCACATGTGCAGAGTTCCTGCAGATGTATGATGGTTTCCAAAGAGCATGGAAGCTAGGAAAAACCAAGGTATGCCTTTTTAGTGGAAAAGAGCAAGTGCAGTAATGCTCTATGTACAAAGGAGTCTCCCCAGAAATGAGTGCATGATTGTTGTTGTCACTGGGCATGCCTCTGGTGAATTAGCTGGCCTTGCTGCTCACCAGCTGGGTTCTATGCTAAGAAGGGCCAAATCATCTCTTTAGCTATTTCTGCTAGCCAGCCTGTTCAGAGATAAAGTACCCTTCCTCAACCTAAGAGTAGATCTGTGTAGTGACATCTTGTGTGGTTTCTTTGCCATTTTAGCACTGCAGAAAGAACATAAGAAGTTGTCTGTAAATGTGGGGTGTGGGGACGAAATATTAATCTTTTCATGGAAGCATTGGGGAATTCTGCTGACCCACCCATCCATGAGCTGTGTGTGCTATATCTTCACTTTGGCAATCTGCTCCTCCCACCTGATCTCTCATCTTGCCATGTATCAGCAGGAGCCTTATACAAGTTGAGCACAGGCCTTGTGTGTGCAGAATGAATAGATTCAGATGTGTACCAAGCAGTCCTCCTCTCCAAATAAATGTCCATGCAAATTCGCTCTGACAGAGGTGCTGGCAAGCTCAGAAGAAGAGTTGTGGGGCGTGCTACCATTTTAAATGGGAATTATATAATCCTTACAGAAGGCAAGCCCATAACTCAGTGGAAGATTCCATGCTTTGCAACTGCAGTTCCTGGCATCCCAGCTGAAAGGATCTTCAGTTAAAGGAGCTGGAAAAGACTCTTGCTTGAGATATTGAAGAAGTGCTGTCCAAGTACAATGCTGGGCTAGATATTTCTGTGACCTGATTCAGTACAAAGCAGCTCCTTGTGTAGCTTGACCTCATGCTAACATTTCTTTAGCAAAAAAGCAGACATTAGAGTTGTAGTAACCTATAGTGCAGATGAGTACAGAGTAGCTTGCAAAACTCACAACTGGCCTGCAGATATGGACTAAGGCAAACCCAGCTGAATAAAGCTGAAGTGGTTTTAAAGAAAAATGACAGGATTTCCCCCTTGCTTCAGGTGTCCAAATCAACACAATCAAACTGCACTTACAGTTGTTTTTGTTGTTATACGCCTTCAAGTCGATTGTGACTTATGGTTACCCCATCATAGGGTTTTCTTAGCAAGATGTGTTCAGAGAGGGTTTGACATTTCTTTCCCCTGAGACAGAGAGTGTGACTTGCCCAAGGTCACCCAGTGAGTTTCCATGGCTAAGCAAGGATTTGAACCTTGGTCTTCCAGAGTCCTAGTCTAGCATACAAACTACTGCATCACACTGTGCAGTTGCAAGCCTGATATAATTTCATTGCTAGACACAAGGAGATTTTTATAGGAGTTTTGATTGCCTTCCTCTGACAGCCTCAATGTAGATGAGAGAGGTGATGATGACAAAATATCTCTAGCTCATAACAAATTGACTAAAATTTGTTTCACTTATTGTTTTAAACATCTGGAAGGCTATGTTTAGGGCAGTTGTAATTTTGCATACTGATGTGTTAATGTTAAATTTAGCATTGGGCGTGACATAACTGTAGTCTAGTTCAGATTATATTTTCATATTTTAAGCACATTTCTGACCCTTAAGAGAGCACAAATTTGTTAGAAAGCAATTACATCCAATATAATTACTGCTCCTATAAGAATATATTGAGACTGAATGAAAATAAAAATGTGCAATCTGCAATTTCCCCCCAATGTTGTTGCATGGCACTTCTTCTTTATGCCCTCCTATAAGGCCCTCCCATAAGAAAGGAGAGATAGACTGCTATGTAGATAAAATTACAGAGTGCTACTTTACGTACCATTGTGCTCTATCCAGCACAATGGCATGTCTTTATTCCACCAGAATCTCCCTTTAACACAAGCACTTTGCACTATATTTGTTTAGCATCTTCCTTAGGAACAAACATAATTTTTGAGTTAATAAGGCCTTTTGGGAACCTATTTGTCCAGAGCAATCATTCAGGAATTAATCCAGCAGCAACATGCCAGTCCATAATACCAGCAATGTTTCTTCTTTGAAGGGCACATCTATGAAACTGACTTGGCATGAATAGCATGTCATGTTGCCATTTCACTTAATACCTCTGGAGCTCTTGGCTTGCCAAAATTACAGAAAAGAAAGTATGGAATAATTAGACCCAATCAGATGTGTTGAAAGGACATGTTGGGCTGTTGTGATTCTTTTATATGGCCTTTCTATTTTATGCACTGTGGTGCTGGATTGCCACTTGTCTTGGAATAGACAGTGTTCTGTCAGTGGGTTTGCCCCAACCAAACTGGAAAGGGAGGAGGGCTCAGGCATCATTCCCAGTGAGAGAGAAGGCCAAAGAGGGCCTGCCAGTTGCAAGAGAGAGGAAAGGAAACCACTTTGTTTCTGCATACAGAGCACAAGTTAATGAATCAACTTTGGAGTCATTAAAAGAGAGCAGGCTCTAAGTGGCTGGTGTGCAGACAGCTGACCTTTGATCCCACCAAGAACAATAGGACTTTCTCTTACTTGCTCTCCCAAGTTGCTGGTCCAACTGAAAAGGGGCTGGCTCTCTCCCTCTCCTGTGGCTGGTGCTCAGGGCAACTTGGCTGCTTTTGGCAGTGCTGAGTCCCAGTTCAAAGGTTTCCCTTTGTAGGATGAAAGAGAAGAGAAAGAGTGTCAGAGTGGGTTGAAGGCACTCTGCAATCCATTGAGGTTAATTGCAGCTGCAGGACGGAAGTAAATAAAGCCAGATTTAAGAAAGACATTTAACAAGGCAGTTTAACTGATCCATGGCAAGGCAGCTAATTAACTGGACTAAAACAAAAATGAACACTTGGAGCACGGTCTGGGCTTTATTAAATCTTCCATGTGCAACAAGATAGAGCTGAAAAAGAAAGAGGAAGGTTATTGGTAGTAGCAGCTAGATTAAACTTAAGCAATGAAGTACATTTTCCATCACTTGAGGACAGGTGGTGACAGAGGCTGGCGCACCAGAGTGATTTTGTATCATTTAGGTAGCAACGTGATGACAGATAGGATTTAGAGAATCCAATAGATTCACTTTGATGGTTTCATGCATGAATGCAATTAGTTATTGACATCCTGCGTGAGGAAAGGTTCCTGTGGGTTTGTTTGTTGTGGCTCTTATGGCTCATACTTGGCCTGCTCTCATTGTACTAGTCCCCTGTTCTCTCCATTGCAAATGGAAAAGAAACTTAGGGTTTGAGGTGTGGACACCCTCTGAAGAAGGACAGGAGCAAGATCAGCATGGTCTTCTTTTCTGGGGTCTGGTTGGATATATAGGCTGTATATATTGGATATACAGGTTAGATATATCGGCTAGATAAGGCCTTTAGTGCAGAGAGGCTTGGGGCATTACGGGTAAAAGGCAGACGCCCAGAAAAGGAAGTGAAAGATTGGGAGTATTGCAGGAATGTCATGCAGTCCTTAAAACCATTCTTCACATGACATGGGAACGTACTAAGACATGTCACTAAGAATACAGTCAGCAAGCTGCTGCAACCACTTCTGGACCTCTGACACATACAAACACATGCACTGAAACATATGTCAGGCTCAGTCAGCTGATACATTTTTAGGTGGGCTCCTTTTTAAAAAATGTGTCTTAGTACACTTGGAGATGTATCTTCACTTGGAAAAAAAGAATAGACGCTTTTGTAGGGGACCTTGAAGCTATGAAAGGAGAATGCATGATAAATTTTACTGCTTTTCCCCAGAATGCATACTGTGTTGTTTATGCACCACAGATAAAATAGCCATATTTTACTGGTGCTGCTTCTGTTTGTGCTCGTTAAGAACAGCCTGACCCCAGAAATGTAAGTGGGCCAAGCAGCATTTCTCTGTCATGCTCTTGTAAAAGGCACAGGAGCAGAGCAAGGAAGAAGCTGGCAGCCTTAGCCCCAGGCAGCAGAGGCATCTTCTTCCTTTGCTGACTTAAAGATGAATAGGTCTTAAAAGAGTCATGAGTTTGCCTTGTGAATCCAGTCCCTTTGTGCCTGTCAAGAGAATCTGCTATAAATGTCTTTGCAGGGAACTGGTGGGAAGCAAAGTGCTACTCTCTGTTTCATGAGGTGAAGCTGAGGTTGGATGGTGTGCCTGAACCTTCTGGGCATGTTCTGTTCTGGTCCTTATTAGATCTCCGGAGCGTTGCTGAAGGCTCTCCAAATGACCCATGGTAGCCAGGATAAAGGTGCCTTGAGGAGCTGTGCGCACATGAGCCTGGGTGTGGGCTTGCACATGTGCCGGGCAGGATGAGGGAAGGAGTGGGAAATGCTTCCTGTGAAGTATATTCGAGGGGGAATTTCTATACGAAGCAATTGTTTGCTGGAGGAAGGAAAAGGATTAGTATAAGGAATTGTGGAGCACAGGAAAGGAAGGGGAAGGCAGGATGGGCTTTGTGTTTTTCATTAGGAGCACAGCAAAGCAGCTGCTTGTTGTCAACTGAGGCGTTTTGGATTTTTTTTCTGCCTACCAGTGCAAGTGTTTGGGGGGGCTAGGCAGAGAGGCTCATCTTGCTTCCTTGCCAACTCTGCGCTTCACACCAGAGTCACCATGAATCCTCTGGCTCCCTGCCTCAGGCTTAGGGAGTCCTAAATTAACTCTGTGATTTTCTCTCTTATTTATGCCATGTGCCCAACACCTGTTTGTCCTTCAAAAGTGTGTATGTACCCCCAGGTTGTATCCAAGTGTCTGTCCTCTGT